>JAOWBW010000589.1:346960-811063 GCA_026119855.1 Campanula takesimana
GTATCGATGTGCGGTAGCCCCACAATGCTAATGGTAGCTTCTCGGGCCAATCCCTTCCTGTTGAGGCCATTTTTCTGACGATGGTCTCGATGGTCTTATTTGCTGCTTCGACTGCGCCATTTGCTTGGGGCCGGTAAGGAGATGACTTGTGCTTGGTGATCTTGTATTCTACCAAAGTGCATCCATTTCCTTCTCGAAGTGAGAGCCGTTGTCGGAAATGATTTCATGAGGCACGCCGTATCGGCACATGATATAATCTTTACAAATTCGGCCACTTTCTTGCGTTGAGGGTTCGATAGGCTTGTGCTTCGACCCACTTTGTGAAGTAGTCGACTGCCACTAGGACGAATGACTGCCCATTGCTCCCGGCAGGATGAACTTTACCGATGATGTCTATCCCCAACAAGAGAAAGGCCAAGGTGTGACCATGTTGTAAAGTTGTGAGGGTGGAGCATGTTGCAGATTAGCGTGGAATTGGCACTTGGCACACCTTTTGACTTTCTCGATACAGTCTCGTTCCATAGTGCTCCAATAGTAACCAATGCGAAGTATCTTCTTGACTAGCATAAACCCATTCATGTGGGGTCCACATTCTCCTTCGTGCATTTCACACATTATCTCTTGAGCTTCGGTCTCATTGGCGCATAAGAGATTGATCCCGTCGTGGTGCCTTTATATACTCGGTCTCCAATCAGTACATACCGAGAGGCTAACCTTTGCAGAGCTGCTTGAGACTTCTTATTGATGTTCTCGGGATAAGTGCCGTCTTTGAGGAAGTTCATTATATCTGAATACCACGGAGAGTTTGTTGAACCTCGTTGATCTCGATACTCATGCAATATGCCGGACTGTTCCTTCGAGCAATTTTGAAAGGCTTCACCGTTTTTCCTTTGGGCATTTCAACTAATGAAGCTATAGTGGCCAGTGCATTGGCGAAGCGATTCTTATCCCTTGGCAGGTAGTTGAAAGTGATCTCTTGGAATTGTTCAACCAGTTCTTCAAGGTGCTGACCATACTGTTGGAGAGTCGGGTCTTGGGTTCGCCATTTACCCGATTGCTGATTGATAAGAAGCAAAGAGTCGCCGAACTTCTAGTTCCGTGACGTTTCTTTCGAGAGCTGCTTCGAGCCCTGCTATGCATGCTTCGTACTCGGCAATGTTGTGGTAGCTTCGAATTCCAGGCGTATGGCAATGGGAGTGTAGATGTCTTTTGGATCGACAAGCAATACCCCTATACCAAAACCGTGTTTATTGGCGGCGCCACCGAAAAAAAGTTGCCACTTGTCTTCCTCGGTTGTGGTACAAATTAAATGCTCATCGGGGAACTGTACATCTTCCCCCTTCACTTCGTCACACGGGAATTCGGCAAGCTGGTCACTGAACACTTTCCCCCTGACGGATTTTAGTGTGACGTAAGTGATATCGTAGCCGGCGAGCATGAAGTACCATTTGGCTATTCTTGTTGACATGAAAGGCTTCTCGAAGATGTAGCGGAGCGGGTCCACCTTTGCTACTAGCTTTATCGGAAAAGCTTCCATATAGTGTTTGAGCTTTTGAGTGACCCAAACCAATGCTGCACATGACTTCTCTAGGACAGAGTAGTTCTTTTCGCCTCCTTGGAATCGGCGACTGACAAAATAAATGGCGTTCTCCTTTGTGGACTCTCGTTGCTCTTGTGCTAACATAGCCCCTAGGGCTTCATCATTGACAGTGAGATAAAGCAACAGAGGTTTCTCCTTGTGTGGCGGAACTAGAACAGGAGGGCACGTTAAATAATGCTTCACTTGCTCGAAGGCTTCTTGGCATGCGTCGGTCCATTCTAGAGCCACATTCTTCTTGAGTAACTTGAAGATTGGCTCGCACATGGAAGTGAGTTGGTGCACAAACCGATGATGTATTGTATTCTGCCCATGAAACCTTTAATCTCTTTCTGCGTCTTCGGAGGAGGCATGTCAATGATTGCCTTGATTTTGGAGGGGTCTACTTAGATTCCCCTTTCAGTGACCATATAACCAAGAACTTTGCCTCGGATAACCCCGAATGTGCACTTTGCAGGGTTGAGCCTCATCTTGTGTTGACGAAGCCTTTCGAAGAACTTGCGGAGATCGATCAAATGTTGACCATCGGTCCCTTTGGAGTGAATGATCATGTCGTCCACATAGACCTCGATTTCTTTGTGAATCATATCGTGGAACAAGTCCGTCACGGCTCTTTGGTAGGAAGCCCCAGCGTTTCTTAACCCAAACGGCATGACTGTGTAGCAGAAGGTCCCCCACGGTGTTGTGAAGGCTGTCTTATGTTGATCTTCCTCGGCCATGAGAATCTGATTGTACCCAGCGAACCCATCCACAAATGAGCGAACCTCGTAGGCAGCAGTGGAGTCGACCAGCATGTCGATATTAGGGAGTGGAAAATCGTCTTTTGGGGAAGCTTTGTTTAAATCCCGGAAGTCTACACAAACTCGGACCTTGCCGTTCGCCTTCCTGACTGTCACAATGTTGGTTAACCATGTCGGATACTCGATAACCTTGATGAAACCCACGCTGAGGAGCTTCTCAATCTCTTCTTTGACCTGCAGAGACCATTCTGGCTTGATCTTCCTGAGCTTCTGCTTTACTGGCCTGGCATCTTCTCTGATCGGAATCCTGTGCTCCGCTACCTTTCTGTCTAAACCCGGCATGTCTTTGTATGACCATGCGAACACATCCACGAACTCCCGTAGTAATGCAGTCAATCTGTATCTGTCGTCTCCCTTGAAGAAGCTTCCAATCTTGGTTTCTTTTGGCTCTTCTTCGGTACCCAGATTAACAACCTGCAATTCTTCGTCATCCTTTGGACCATTCTCGCCACGACTACGGACTTGTTGAGCAAGTTCATTTAATTATGTTGTGTTTTCGTGGTCTATTTCATCATAATTTGAATCGTTATTAACTTGTTCGTTAAGTTCATTATTAGTTAATTCATCATTTATGATGTTTGCAATCTCAGGGTACTCAGAAATATCAAATTTTTCATTAGCAAAGAAAGGAAACACACGCTCGGCTATGGCCTCTAAATCCTCTTGGGTGAGGGTATTAGAGACACTCTCGGACTCGAAAGTAAGTGTAAGCTGCTCTTCCCTTGTTGCTGTGCGGGGTATGCAACCCATTTCTTGGACTAAGAATTCCTCGGATACTACAGGTCCTTTTGTTGAATACCAATTGATGATCGGCTCGGAGCTTGGCGGGATCTCACTGATGGTCTCGTTCATGATGACGGTGTCATGGATGGCGTTGACTTGGCATTCATTCATTACGGCAAGCTCTTCGAACATGGAGGCTAAATCTGTCAGTTCTTCCCCCACGGTGATTTCTGTCTCGGACTCTATAGTCACCTTCCTTCCCCACCATTCACGGGGCGACATGGGAGTTGGTTCCCTTTCGGATTTCTGGATCTCACAATCGGAGAAGATTTCGAGGCCAGGCTTTTTGACACCTTTATTGTTAACCCACGGCTCGGGAAAGATCATGTATGGAATTTCTTCCCCCTGGCGGACAAAATATCCATTCAACGTCTTGCGGTAAGGCCTTAGGTTAGGGACTTCATACCGACGGCCTTCTTTACGAGTTCGGGCCTTTTCGCACTTGATTGCTTGTTCTTGCTTCAAGTCTTCTTTGGAAGGCTCGTACCCCAAACCGAATGTGTTCTTGACAAATGGGACTTGCACGGGTTGTAGGATTCCTTGCTGATATTTCCCTAAGCCTAAACCAGGGAAGTAGTCCATATCCCTCATCATGCGGAGTACTTTGTGATTGCTGGGGGTCCATGATCCATTCCCCCTTCTTTGTCAATGGCGTTGATTGAGACGCCGGAGAGAGTGGAGTCTGGTAGACCGTGCTGAACTTGGTGGACGGGCTCACCTTTTCTGTGGATAGTAATGTTTTCAGCCATTACGGTCACTATTTCATCACCATTTCGGATCTTGACACATTGGTGGAGAGTTGACGGTACGGCATTAGCATTATGAATCCATGGTCGACCCAACAGTAAGTTGAACGAGGCCGGGATATCAAGCACTTGGAATGGAACGGACATGACCATGCTTCCAAACTCAATGTCAATTTCGATCATACCCATGACTGTACGGGCGGTGCTGTCATAACCTCGGATTACTTGAGTAGAGGGCTTTAAATCAGAATCCTTAAGCCCCAGTATGCCCATGATTCTACCAGGCATGAGATTGAGTGCGGAACCACCGTCCACTAAGACTCTTGAGACGGGCCTCCCCTTGCTCGTACCTTGAGGTAAATAGCTTCGTTGTGGTCGGAACCAAACGGTGGAAGGTCCATATCGGCAAACGTGATGACGTTGCCAAAGTGAATGTGACCAATCATTGCTGTGAGGTCCTCGGAGTAGTATCGGGAGAAACTGATGTATCATCGAGATTGCGGATGACAAGATCTCGATGTTTCTTTGAGGATGCAATGAGGTCCCAAATAGAGATGTTGGCTTGAGTTTTCTTGAGTTGGACAAGTAGAGGATCTTCGGGAGTGTTGTGAGCTTGCGGCCTTTGAGAAGAGGAGCTCGGTGCGGAAGTGGAAGGGCTTGCTATGACTCGACCGGATCGAGTTAGCATATTGACGTTCCCATCTTGCTTCTTTTTCCTATTCTCTAGTACTTCCCTCATTACCTCATCATAAGTCACTACATAACAAGAATTGTCAATTTTATTCATAACATTGGGGCCCCCATTCACAATTGGGATTGAATGGGTGGTCCCCTCAAGTTCTCCTATCTCTATTACATTGACGTGCTCGTCATTAGTCACTACAAATTCTTTCTTATCTATGAGATCTTGAATGACATTGCGGAGAACGAAGCATTCCTCGGTGGTGTGGCCACTATATTGGTGGTAGCCACAATATTTGTGGTGAGCATGATTGTCGTGGATCGTCTTGGGTTGGTACCCTTGCACGGGTGTGACTTGACCCTTTTCCTTGAGGACCTCGAACACTTCGGTTTGAGTCATGCCTTGGAGAGGCGTGTACACACGGTCACTTCGGGGCCTTTTCCCTTGAGGTGGAGGAACCTTTTTGTAATTCCCCTTGTCAATAGTGACGGCGTTGACCGAGGCCTCTTTTGTGGAGTTGGAAGCGGCCTTGTAGCGGTAAGTAGGAGTGGTCTTCTTAATCTCCTTGAGCAAGTCATCCATGCGTACCCCCGCCTCATACATTTGGGAGAAGTCGGAGTAGCAAGCCCCACTTAGGTGGGTGCGGAGATCAATCTTGAGACACTTGAGAAATATGTCCATTTGCTCTTTTGTGTTCGGCCTCTCAACAATTTCAGAGAGTTTGTCATTCCATCTCCTTGTGAAGTCGAAGAAGGACTCATTGTCTCGTTGAGTAGTGTTCTCTAGCTCTTTCTTTGTGGGCCGGTGAGTGGTGTTGCCTTGGTATTGGTTCTTGAAGGCAAGCATGGCGGAGTCCCAATCAAGACGGACAGTGAGCGGGAGAGTAGCATACCAATCTTTTGCCGCCCCCTCGAGAGTGAGAGGAAAGCATTGAGCCATCACCTTGGTGGAGACCTTCTTTGGAACCATTGCCCAAATATAAGTCTCGATGTGAGCCATAGGACAAGAGTTGCCCTTGAATTTGCTTATGTCGGGCATCTTGAACTTATCGGGAAGAGCGGCCATAGTACTCATGAGGATGGATGATTGATAAAGGCTTGTGTCGGAGCCTTTCCCCATGTTGAGCCCATTGAATTTTTGGTCGATGTAGGCCATGATAGAATCCACCATTTTGGGCTCGTTGTTCTCGGAACTCGGTTCCCCCATTTTCTTGGTGCGAGTGCTGACATACGGACTTTTGAACAAACCCTCGGTCCATTCGGATTCATCATCATTGTTCTTGTTCTTTCCCTTGGCAAGGTTGGTGAGCTTTTCTTTCATTAGCTCCATTTCGGCCTCGTGGGCCTCCCTTTGGCTGTCGAGGTGGGATTACCAAATGTCATCTTTGCTTTGTGCCTCCTTGTTAAGGGTGGAGACTTGCTCTTGGAGGAGTTGGACCATAGTTGAGAGCTGTTCGAGAGACATGGTGTTGCTGCTGCCGGTCATGGTTGATGTTGGAGCTGTTGGAGTGATCTCTTCACGGACTAACCGATTTGCTGAATCCCGGTAGACTTTGTAAGTACCAATTGAACCTATATTGCAGAAGAGGCCCTTGTCAGTCTTGAGTAACACTTGCGGTCCATGAAGAGGCTTAGAGCACACAGTTGGGCACACGACTCGAACCACATAAGAAAAGACTTTTTTTTTTTATAAGTCGGAGGGAATGAATCCCTTTTGGGGTTTCTAAGAAATAATGGAATCGTCACACTAGTATATAGACCATCTCGCGGTCCCATATACTCATCGGATTCCATCATGCTTGTGAATCCTACATGTATCGGGATTAGACTAAATTAATGTAGTAAAGCATACATGCGGGGACGGATTTTTATTTTCGTCCAAAATAACCACTTTTGGGGACGGATTTTTATTGCGTCCCTTTCAACAAGTTGGCATGTATGATTTGAAGACATTAGTTTAGGGAAATTTCGGTACATGGAAACCGACTTGAGTCACGGAGTGTTAGACCCTAACTAGAATTGTGTGGTTTGTGCTCGGCTTGAATATGAGGCTCAAAGGTCACCCCCGGCATGTAGTCTTGAACTACGCCACGGGCTGAGGTTTACCGCTTCGAAAGAGCCAAGGTCTGGTGGAGCTTGAAACTTTCTAGGACGGGCCTCGACGGGTTTGGGGTTGGACTTGTGCGACTCGATAGTGAGCAGTTCATAGGAATATGTGCATGTAGTGTGAGGTCTAACAAGTGACAATTTTTATTTTTATTTTTTTTATTTTTGAAAAGAAAGAAAAACACACAAAACACGTAAGCACATAAAATTACAACTCCCGAGTCACCCGTGTGACCGGTAAATAAAACACAAAATTAAAACAGTCCGAGGGTTCAATTCTGTTCTGATGCAGGCAACTGTGCCCACACCCCACTGTACTGCTCAGTCACTGAAACCTGTTTCTGTTCTGGGAATCAACCCAGAAGCGTGCGCCTCTGAGTGCTGAAGTGAGACGCGCGCGCATGGCGCAATGCTTATGGGAGGCGCGCGCTTCTGGGGTACACCTGTCAGAATGTCAGACCTTGGACTCAGGGGATTGCCCTGGTCCCATGTTCATATTGTAACCCCTGCAGAAGTGATTAGTGCAGAATAACAGAAGAAGAAGATGAAGAACATGAAGAAGTGGGCGATTCTGGTTCTTGATGCGGGATGCGCGCGCCTTAGGCTTAAAAGGCCAGACGCGCGCGCCTCCCCATCAGGAAACAGAATGCCCAGAAAAGATGTAGATTTCGATCAGAATGCAAGTTTAACCCTCAAAAATCCCCAGCGGAGTCGCCACTGTAGATACCCCGGGGGAGAACCACGGCCTTAGGCTCGAGCGCGTGGTGTCATCCTAGGATGTCTAACTTGTTTTAGAGTCGCCACCTATGTTTTGAGGAACATAAGAAAAACCTATTGATTGTAGCCTAAATTTGATTACGAAAACAGAGATTCTTTGTTTTGAGGTTCGGGGGTTAGATTACGAGATGGGAAGTACCGAAACACCCATCTCGCCCAACTAAAGTTGGTCTTGCTTGATCAAAATCTACATGAATGATAACGTTCTTCTTCTTCTTCTTTAAGTTATAAAAAGGGGGGTTTAAAATAGGATTTGGAATGTAGGAGATAACTCCTTAACCAACCTCAATGAGATGAGGTGATCACTAGAGTCATGTCCCAAAATGATTTGGGCGATTGCACATTTGATTAAAATAAAAAGAGAGAGAGGAGATGAAGTAGAAAAGAAAGGAAAAGATGAACTTTTACCTACAATTTGGAGAACTTCAAATATTGCTTGGAGAGATCCTTGGAGAACCTTTAGAAAGTGATTTTGGTATAGTTTTTGTAAGTTCAATTTTCGGTCCAAGTTTTCGATCCTTGAAAATGGAGGTAAAGAGAGGTTTTTATAGGTGAAAGAGGGGTGTTTTTGGTGCCAAAACTCAGTCACCAAGAAATCCTTCCCGGGCAAAATCCTGTAAATTGAGCAAGGGAGGGAATCCTGGCCAGAAATCTGTAACTGACGCCCAGAGGCGCGCGCTTCCTGCTTTGGGGGCGGGAGGCGCGCGCGCCTGGCTCCTCCTGTAGGAGGTGCGCGACTCAGAGAAGGCAATTTTGACAGAATGGACTAGAAAGTCAGCCCTGTCATTCAGTTTAGTCCCTGGACTTAACGAAGTCAGTCAGGAACTTAACGGAAGTGACAGGAACTCACGAGGAACACTTAAAATGGGGAGAAACACAAAATCAAATGTGCAATCGGGGTGAGAGGTCCAAGGCGGGGTGTCTACACCAGCTGGTAATTCTTGTTGTGGAGTCGGGAAGTGGTAGGGATTATAATGGCACACGAGCCAAGTTCATTGTAAGGCTTCTACCATTGGTTTCCCATTTTTAACCCCTTTCCTTGGGCCACGGATTGGGTTTGGGCTAGCTCTCCTTTGTGTGAGTTTAGTCACCGTTTGGGTTATGACTTTGCGTCATTTTCCCCCCGTTGTTGTTGTTGTTGTTGTTATTGTTTGGTTCCGGAACCGGCTTCAGCCCTTTGGTGCTGCTCAGTTGATACCTCTCAGATGGTTATATGTTTGATTCGAGAACCTTGGCTCAGTATCCACGTATGAGTGTTTATTTCCGCCTTATGTGTGGTATGATGAGTTGGCTTTGCCTCTCATGTTATGTGCTAAATGAATGTTTATTGACATTGTTCAATTATGAGTATCATTTCAGCATGTAACGTAGCTGCATTTTAGTAGCTTACTGAGATTTATTCTCACCCCGTTCCTTTCAATGTTGTTTTCCTTAGATAAAGGAGAGCCCAGGGGATAGGTCACTTACACAAGGGAGGACGTCGTGGTGGTTTTGGTAAGAGTTTTGGGACAAGTGTTTGTAAAGGCTACATTATGTAAATGTATAACCTTTGGGGTAGAGTACCCGAGACTTTATCCATGTATCACCTATTTTGCTAAAGTGTGGTAATTGTACATTTGTATAAGAGTTTGTAAGCCTTCGAGCTAAGTACTTTCGTTTGTGAAAGTTATTTGTAAAGTTTGTTTGAAAGTTAAATGGAAGACTTTGAACTTAGAGTGTGGATTTTGTTAAACTTTATGAAAGTATATTTCGAAAATTTTTCTAAAAGTGTAATAGGACGTCTTCCGTGCGTGTCCTGAACGTGGGGTCAAGTAGGACCACGGGTTGGGGCGCGACATTACTTTTGGGCTGACCATGGATCCACAGTTCCAATGCTGTCCCTTCCACTCTCCATCAGTGTGTCAAGATCAGAAATGGGGACGAGATAGTCACTGTCATGGCTGAGAATGTCACCATCCACAGAAATGGGGGACAACCCGTCCACCATGTTCAACACGGGATAGAAGATTCCAATCTCTCCGGCATCAACGCCATCGACAAAGAAGGGGGAAGTGGGTAATGGACCCTCGGTAATCCTAAAATCCTCCGCATGATGAGGAACATGAATCACTTTCCCGGTCTAGGCCTAGGGAAGCATCAACAAGGAACATTGCACCCCGTAGAGATTCCTTTTGTCAGAAACAAGTTTGGTTTGGGATACGAGCCTACCGAAGATGACTTAAAATACGAGCAAGCGGTCAAGAATCAAAAGACCCGAGCTCGCAAAGAAGGTCGACAATATGAAATCCCTAACTTGAGGCCTTACCGCAACACACTGAACGGTTATTTTGTTTGCCAAGGGGAAGATGTTCTGTACATGATCTTTCTCGAGACATGGGTTAACAACAAGGGCGTCAGAAAGCCCAGTCTCGAGATCTTCACTGATTGTGAAATTCCGACATAAGAAAGGGAGCCTATTCCAATGTCACCCCGAGAGTGGTGGGGTAAGAAAGTGACTATAGAGTCCGAAGTAGATATTACCGTGGGGGAAAGACTGACCGATCTAGCTTCCATGTTCGAAGAATTTTCCATCATGGACGGTTATCAAGTCAACGCCATCTCCGACAACACAGAAATGGAGAGTCCATCTATCAGCGAGATCCAGCCAAGCTCCGAGCCAATCAACAATTGGTATTCTACGAAGGGGGCCATGGTATCCGAGGAATTTTTAGTCCGAGAAATGGGTTGCATACCCCGCACAACAATAAAGGAAGAGCGTCTCACACTTGCTTTCGAGTCCGAGAGTGTTTCTAATACCCTCACCCAAGAGGATATGGAGGCCATAGCCGAGCGTGTGTTCCCTTTCTTTTCTAATGAAAGATTTGATATTTCTGAGTACCCCGAGATTGCAAACATCATAAATGATGAATTAACTAATAAAGAACTTAATGAACTAGTTAATAACGATTCAAATTATGATGAATTAGACCACGAAAATATAACATACCTAAATGAACTAGCTCAACAGGTTCGTTGTCGTGGTGAAAATGGTCTAGGGGCTGATGAGGAATTGCATGTTGTTAATCTGGGTACCGACGAAGAGCCGAAAGAAACGAAGATAGGCAGCTTCTTCAAGGGAGAAGACAGAGACAGATTGACTGCACTGCTCAAAGAATTTGTGGATGTATTCGCATGGTCGTACAAAGACATACCGGGTTTGGACAGAAAGGTCGTAGAGCACAGAATTCTGATCAGAGAGGACGCCAAGCCAGTGAAGCAGAAGCTCAGAAAGATCAAACCAGAATGGTCCCTACAAGTCAAAGAAGAGATTGAAAAGCTCCTCATTGTGGGTTTCATCAAAGTCATTGAGTATCCGACTTGGCTAGCCAACATTGTGACAATCAGAAAGGCAAACGGCAAGGTTCGAGTTTGTGTGGACTTCCGGGATTTGAACAAAGCTTCCCCGAAAGATGATTTTCCTTTACCAAACATCGACATGCTCGTCGATTCGACTGCCAACTATGAAGTCCGCTCATTTGTGGACGGTTTTTCGGTTACAATCAGATTCTCATGTCTAAGGAGGACCAACACAAGACAGCTTTCACAACACCGTGGGGCACTTTCTTCTACACGGTCATGTCGTTCGGGTTAAGGAACACTGGGGCTACCTACCAAAGGGCTGTTACGGATCTATTTCATGACATGATTTATAAAGAGATCGAGGTCTATGTAGATGACATGATCATCCATTCAAAGGGAACCAACGGTCAACATTTGATCGATCTTCGCAAGTTCTTTGAACGACTCCGACAACACAACATGAGACTCAATCCCACAAAGTGCACTTTTGGGGTCATCAGAGGAAAGGCTCTCGGTTACATAGTCACCGAGAGGGGAATTAAAGCCGATCCCTCCAAGATCAAGGCAATCATTGACATGCCTCCCCCAAAGACGCAGAAAGAAATCAAGGGTTTCATGGGTATACTTTAATACATCAGTCGGTTTGTGCACCAACTCACTTCCATGTGCGAACCGATTTTCAAGCTACTCAAGAAGAATGTGGCTCTAGAATGGACCGACACTTGCCAAGAAGCCTTCGACCAAGTGAAGCATTACTTGACATGCCCTCCAGTTTTGGTTCCACCGCACAAGGAGAAGCCTCTCTTGCTCTATCTCACTGTCAATGATGAAGCCCTAGGGGCTATGTTAGCACAAGAACAACGAGACTCCACAAAAGAGAATGATATCTACTTTGTCAGCCGCCGGTTTCAAGGAGCTGAGAACAACTACTCTGTCTTAGAGAAGTCTTGTGCAGTATTGGTTTGGGTTACTCAAAAGCTCAAGCATTACATAGAGGCCTTCCCAATCAAGTTGGTAGCAAAAGTGGACCCACTCCGCTACATCTTAGATAAGCCTTTCATGTTAACAAGAATAGCCCAATGGTATTTCATGCTCGCCGGCTACGATATCAATTACGTCACACTCAAATCCATCAAGGGGAAAGTGTTCAGTGATCAGCTTGCTGAATTTCCGTGTGACGAAGTCAAGGGGGAAGATGTACAGTTCCCCGACGAGCATTTAATTTGCGCTACAACAGAGGAAAATAAGTGGCAACTTTTTTTCGATGGCGCGGCCAATAAGCATGGATATGGCACAGGGATGTTACTTGTCGATCCAAATGACATCTATACTCCAATTGCTATCCGCCTCGAATTTGAGGCCACCAACAACATCGCCGAGTACGAAGCATGCATAGCAGGGCTCGAAGCGGCCCTCGAGAGAAATGTCACGAGCTTAGAGGAATTTGGTGATTCCTTACTCATCATCAATCAGACATCTGGAAAATGGAAGATTCAAGACTCAACTCTACAACGGTATGGTCAACATCTCGAGGAGTTAGTTGAACAATTTCAAGAAATCACCTTCAACTACCTGCCAAGGGATAAGAACTGTTTCGCTGATGCACTAGCCACCATCGCTTCACTGGTCGAAATGCCTGAGGGAAAAATGGTGAAGCCCTTTAAAATTTCCCGAAGGAACAGTCCGGCATACTGCATGAGTATCGAGATCAACGAGGTCAAGGCAAACTCCCCGTGGTATTCAGATATAATGAATTTTCTCAAGAATGGCACTTATCCCGAGAATAGCAATAAGAAATCTCAGATGGCGTTGCAAAGGCTAGCCTCTCGATATGTACTAATTGGAGACCGAGTTTACAAAAGGCACCATGAAAGGATCAATCTCCAATGCGCAAATGAGACTGAAGCTCAAGAAATAATGCATGAGATCTAGGGGTGTCAGCGGTTCGGGCCAAACCGCGGTTCGGGACCGAACCGAACTAAACCATACGGTTTGGTTCGGTTTTTAAGCACAAGTAGTTCGGTTCAGTCTCAAAAATTGGTAAACCGCGTGGTTCGGTTTGGTTTGTGGTCTGACCCCTCCAGACCAAACCAGACCGAACCAAACCAAACCAAACCGTCAGACCGAACCACCAAACCAAACCTCCAGACCACATATATTAGTCATATATTTGTATGTTAAGTAACATTCACCTTTAAATTATTAAAATAATTTACATTACATTACATCATTCTCAACTCTCGTTTTGCATCTTATTCAATATTCATTTCATCGAATGTTATATTCATTGATGCACGTAGTTAACAAAGTTCTGTAGTTTATTCACTTCCTTCGGCTTCTTTATTCGTTTGATATTTTCATTCTTCCGAATTTTCTCATTTAAATAGAGTGTAAACCATAATTTGAATCGTGATACGAACCTCGGTGTGAATGGTGGTTTAAACCGCGATCTAAACCATATTCTAGACCACGGTCTGAACCACGATCTAAACCGCAGTCTGGACCACATTATTGAATCGCGGTCTGAACCAAACCGAACCAAACCATGGCGGTTTGGTTTGGTTCGGTTTGAAATTTTTCGTGGTTCGGTTCGGTTTGGAATTTTCCCAAATCGATGACTAGTGGTTTGGTCTCTAAAATGGCCGAGACCGAACCAAACCGAACCATTTACACCCCTAATGAGATCCACGAAGGTGAATGTGGACCCCACATGAACGGGTTTATGTTGACCAAGAAGATACTCCGCATGGGTTATTATTGGAGTACCATGGAAAGAGACTGCATCGAGAAAGTCAAAAGGTGCGTCAAATGCCAATTCCATGCCAACCTACAGCACGCTCCACCCTCACAACTTTACAACATGACCACGCTATGGCCTTTCTCTTGTTGGGGCATAGACATCATCGAAAAAGTTCACCCTACTGGCAGCAACGGACAATCTTTCATCCTAGTAGCCGTGGACTATTTTACAAAATGGGTCGAAGCACAGGCTTACCGGGTTCTCAACGCCAATAAAGTGGTTGAATTCGTGAAGACCCACATCATGTGCCGGTACGGCGTTCCTCATGAAATCATCTCAGACAACGGTTCTCACTTTAAGAAAGAGATGGACGCGCTCCTGGTAGAATACAAGATTACTAAGCACAAGTCCTCTCCATACCGCCCTCAAGCAAACGGTGCAGTCGAAGCAGCTAATAATCGAGACCATTGTGAAGAAAATGGCCTCCACCGGAAGGGATTGGCCCAAAAAGCTACCTCTAGCATTGTGGGGCTACCGCACGTCAATACAGACAGCAACTGGAGAAACTCCTTATGCACTGGTGTATGGTTCCGAAGCTGTACTCCTAATAGAGCTCGAATTCCCATCCCTACGGGTCCTCCTCGAGAACCAAGTCAATGAAATCGATTGGATGCAAAGTCGATATGAACAGCTAGCCAGGCACTCGAACGTACGAGAGCCTATCAACAAAGAATGGCAAGGGCTTTCAACAAAAAGGTGAAGCCTTGAAACATCAATGTGGGAGATTTGGTCCTAAGACAACATCCTCCTAATGCCATGAACCCCCTTGGAAAATGGGGACCCCGATGGATCAGTCCGTACATGGTCAAGAAGATACTAAGCGACGGTAGTCCGACTCGTGGATTTAGATGGAGATCAGCTGCCGAAGGAAGTCAACCTCGACAAGCTGAAGAGATTCTACGCTTAATAAACGAAGACCATTAAAAAAAAAAAAAGGTCGCTAGGTTGAAAAACCGCAAGGGCGGCCTAGGCAAAAATTAGAGCACGTGCAAAAAAGAAGCCCGCTAGATTGAAAACCCGAATGGGCGGTCTAGGCAAAAAACAGGGTGCACATAAAAAAAATGGTATTCGTTTGTTTGAACTACGGAGACCTGAGCCTCTACACTGGAGGAACGTATGCAACCTTCGGGTGCGGTCTAAAATCATAACAAATACCCCAAATCATTTCAAATTAACGAGATGCTATTTTTATTCATTCACTTAATTATTTTGATCAATACAATGAAAATGTTGAGCTATTAAAAGACATAAAATATTAAATCCTAAACAAGTGGTCTAGTTTACTTGCAATCTCTTGGGGTACTAGGAAAAATCTAATTTTCTCTTGGCCTTCGAAGGGCCACCCGAACGACCATCAATCCTACTCTTCTTGGGAGGTCTAGGAACACTGATACGGACTGAAACCTTCTGCGCAACAGAACGCCTCCGAGCGTAAAAGTCATCCAAAGGGGTACCGAAAGGGTCAGTCAGAATGTTGTTCACATCAGCAGCAGCTTCCTTGTATCTCAAAGCACTGCTAGGCTCAAATTCCTTCCCTAACAATTCAGCCCGGAGAGCATATACCCAAGTAATGCCGCGGTAAACGGTACCAAACAAATGATCCAAGTAACTCTCGGGAAGAAAGATACTACCCCGATGCA
Source organism: Campanula takesimana (assembly GCA_026119855.1). Taxonomy (NCBI): domain Eukaryota; kingdom Viridiplantae; phylum Streptophyta; class Magnoliopsida; order Asterales; family Campanulaceae; genus Campanula; species Campanula takesimana. Next base: position 362,230 of record JAOWBW010000589.1, read on the forward strand.
GAGGGACGGAAGCCCACCGATGACGGTCATCTCCCCAAGCCGACTGGAGTTCACTGGAGAAGTCTGGACCCATGTAAGAAACTGGACGAAGCATCCCGTTCCTCGGAAAGGGAATTATCTGTTGATGGTCAAACTACCTCAGGACCCGTTCTGGTTGGTAAAATGAAGAATTACTCAACCCGGGTAAAACCACATGCTGAAAACCAAAGGTCCATTCCACAAAATGGCGAAGACCCCAAGAAGAAGGGCATCACTCAATGTCAGCTGTAAGACGAGAAGCAAAGAATTTCCTCCAACCCTCTTTGGTCAGGTTTCGAATCAACAGTTGTTTTCTATGAACAGCAAAAGGAGAAAGGTCACCATCCGACGCATAAAGCCTGAAATCCTCTCAAAGCCATATGGTCAAAAGCAAGGGGCTTCCTCATCGCATCCCGCCCGTACGATGCAATTCGTCCAAACTGTAACGACCCCAAAACCCGTTCCTATTTATTTTATATTTTTGGGAATTTTAATTGGAACTTTTATGTGCATTTTATGTGTTAGAAAATATTTTTATGACTAGCATATATCATTTGAGTATATGTGTTAGTTAATGTGTTAGTAGTAATTTTGTTAAAAGGAATAAATGAGTTAGTTGAAACTTTAGGGTCCAAAGTGTAACTTTAAAGTTTAGGGGCTTATTTGCTCAAAATGAAAGTGGAGGGACCAAAGTGAAAATTTTATAAAAATCTTTATATTCTTATCTCTTCACCTCTTCTCTCTCTGCATGCAACATTTCTCTTTCTTTCTTTTCATTACTCTCTCTGGTTCACGAAGGAAATAGGTAAGTTCAACCTATTTCGATTTATTTCTTTTAATTTACTTATCCGTTTTAAAAACTAATTATATAAAAATGATCAGGGCATTGAGTAGGTCATTTCTACCCGAACAAAACATATTTCTATGATACTTTTTCTGGAAATAGGTAAGTTACTAATTCCCCTTAAATAGTAAAATGGTCATATATTTGCTATACGGGTGATATGTGGTGAAATTATTGTGAAAAGAATTTAATTGTGATACTTGTTTATTTGGGACAAAAGGAGTATAATTATACTGGGTAAGTGACTTGGTTTGTATGCAAGTATGTATATGGAGTATGTTTATATTCTGAAAATGTTAGTATAAGTGTTTGAAAGTATACTCCTATTTGTGGGATGGTAAAATATTAACTTGAATTAAATATTAAATAAGTATATTATAAAATTATACTATTATTCTTGGGACGGGGAAATGTATGAAAGTGTCCCTAAATGAGTATATTGGTATATTAGAAAAATTATATTTATATTTGATACTTCTACTTGTTAATTTTGTGATTTGGGAAATATTTGTTATACTTGTAATTTTGGGACAAATGGAGTATATGGAATTGATTTTATCTGGTGTTGGAATGGCTTAGAAGCCAAAGTGTAACTTTAATAAAAGTTTCTAAAGCTGTGTAGTTATGTGTTATATTTGTGGGACGGAAGAAGTAAAAATGAACTAAGAAAGAAATCTGGGATTTGGCCCAAAATGGGTGGGGGCGCGCGCACCCTATATAAGGAGGCGCACGCACCCTATTGTTGTCAACTTAGGCAAAAGTGTCTGATCAAGGGAAGCGAGCGCACCCTTTTGGGTGGGGCGCGCGCACCCTTAAGTGACCAAAAATTGTGAGGATCTGATGATTGGGAGCGCGCGCACCCTATGGGGTGGGGCGTGCACACCCCCCTATTTTCCAAGTTGATAGTTTGTTTAACTTGAGTACAAGAGGATAATTGTTTGTGTAGTCCTTGGGGTTGTTTAGGACCCAAACGTGAATGTGTATGACTTTTATGTCGTTGATGAAAAAGATTGAGTTGTGACTAAATGTCCTTGTTATGGACTCTTTATGAGAAATCTTTTGTGTGTATCTTGTGATGTATTTGGCTTAGTTCCTTCTTGGATTAAATGCCCCGGGTTTTGTTTAGCAAGTATTCATTACTGTGCTTCTTGTAAAAAGTCCAGCTGGTCTTGTTGTAGAGTCAGCAAATGGAAGAATTATAGTGGTACAGGTAAGTCCACTATAAGGTTTTCCATTGGAGCTTCTGAGTCAGCCGATGGAAGAATTATAGTGGTACAGGTAAGTCCACTATAAGGTTTTCCATTGGAGCTTCTGAGTCAGCCGATGGAAGAATTATAGTGGCACAGGTAAGTCCACTATAAGGTTTTCCATTGGGAGCTTCTGAGTCAGCCGATGGAAGAATTATAGTGGTACAGGTAAGTCCACTATAAGGTTTTCCATTGGGAGCTTCTGAGTCAGGCGGTGGGAGAATTATAGTGGCACACAAGCCAAGTTCACTATAAGGTCTCCACTGCGCCTTCTTTGTTTCCCCAGTCCAGATTAGCCTTGGATGGGATGAATTGCTTCCTTTGGTGAGCACTTGGGTTATGACTTTGTGTCGTATTTCCCTCTCTGGTTACTTTGGTTCTATTGGTTATGGTTTGGTTTTCGGGATCCCGGCTTCAGCTATTTATGCTGCTCAGATGGTTTTCTCAGATGGTATTCACAGTTGGTATTCTCAGACAGTTGTTATTGGGTAAACCTTGTCTTGGTATCCACCGGAGTGTGGCCTATGTGTTAATTGTGATATATGAGTTGATGTTATCTCTCATGTTATGTGCTATATGCTATTTGATTATTTGTTGATATAGTTTCTTTATGATTATCATATCAGCATGTAACGTAGTTGCATTTTATTAGCTTACTGAGATTCATTCTCACCCCTTATTTGTTTACTGTTTTAGATAAAGGCAAGTCCAGGGAATAGGACACTTGCACGAGAGGACATCGTGGTGGTAAGAGTTTGAGATATGAGTCTTGTAAAGGCTACATTATGTAATGTATAACCTTTTAGGGTAGAGTATCCGTGACTTCATCATCTTTTAAAACTTATATTTTGGAAAATGTTGGTGTTTGTGTGTTTGTAAACAAAGTTTGTAAGCCTTCGGGCTAAGTACTTCCTTTTGGAAGTTGTTTGAAAAGTTATTTTAAAGTGTTAAACTTTTATGAAAGTACATTTCGAAAATTTTCCTAAAATGTTTTTATGACGTCTTCCAATCGTGTCCCGAGCGTGGGGCCAAGTAGGACCACGGGTCTGGGGCGCGACAGTTGGTATCAGAGCTAGGTTGTAGATGGTCTAGAATGACTTAGTGACCTAGGAGGGTTGTTGGGTAGAGAGTGAGTAACGTTGAGTGTTTTATGCAGGTAATCACTGAAGATGGTTGGAACAGAGGGTGATCAGTCAGGGCCTTCAGGGTCGGGTAATGCTAGAGAAGAGGTTTGAACAATGTTCCAAGGTATAATTTCTATGTCTATTTTGAGAGCACATACACTTATAGACCCTGGCTCTTCGCATTCTTATGTGTTTGTGCATTTTGCTTCTCGATTGCATGTGTCTCCTGAGTCTCTACCTTATGTGTTAGAGGTGTCTATCCTAAGGGGGAGTTTGTGGTGATTGATAGAGTGTTGCGCACTTGTGATGTGCAAATTTGTGAGCATGTTTTATTTGCTAGTTTAACTATATTGTTATAGCAAGATTTTGATAGTGTTGTGGTGGAGTCTTATATGCTAGTGTGCTTTAGTTAAGCATGGTAGATATATGTGTTTGGCATTCATGCTATTTATGCATTAAAGTTTAAAATTTTTTAGCACAAGGTTGTGCCTGGTATTTGGTTTAGGGGGTTAGCAGCAGAGTGTTTGCATCTAAAATTGAGAATGTACCCTTTCTTTGAGAAATCTCAGATAGATTTTCTATTGAGTAGCATATGTTACTTGATGAGAAGCTTGGGTTATCTTGAGTTGTTATGGTACAGTGTTGCAGTGTTGATATCTAGTCCAATATGCTTATAACATCGGTTGAGTTACATGAATAGAAGCTTTAGCTTGAGATATTTCTTGACAAGGGATTCATTTTGTTTGATATATCTACGTGAGAGGCAACAGTTGTGAAATCAGGGCATTATGTCTTCTTGTTAGAGGATATATTATTTTGAGGGAGTTCCAACTCAGGCATAGCTTTTGATCCTTCAATGGAGGTAACAGTAATTGGAAAAAATCCTACTTCAGTAGCAGCGGTATGTAACTCGTTGAGATTGGTATATGGTTAAAGAATCATTGATGGATTTCTAAGGTAGCTACACTGTTAACTATATGACACAGAAATATACACTTTCTCGATGGATTGGTAAGAATGGAACGAGTTTTAATTGTTGAAACGAGAGTTGATGACAACTTCAGTATTGATATTGCTTAATGGATTTGATTGGTGTTACAGTTATCTAAAGGATATGATCAGTGTTACTATTTTCTAGTGGATATGTCGAGTTTTACCATTATAGTGGCTTTAATATATTTATTATTCATGGTGATGCCTTAAAGAGTGATTGAGATGTTCATCGCTTCAGAATTGTATGGTAACAATGAGTGCTTCGAGAAGATTGATTCCTTATGAACAAAATTATCCTACCCATAATTTGAGATTTATTGCGATTATACATCCATTGCATTAGCAAATGACTTTGAGGGAGCTATATTTGAAGTGTTTACTAACCATGAGAATTGAAGTATTGGGTTTTTTTTCAAAGAAAGTTACTCATGAGATAATACAGGTAGAGTATTATGTTATATCATCCGGGAAAGGTAATGTGTTAAAGGATACATTGACTTATAGTTCATGTTCGATAAAACTAAATGAGGAATGTTAGAGGAAATAACATTTTGGAGTCTTTGTGAGTTGAGACATGGCGTGATTTTGAGATTGTGAAAGCTTTAAGTTTCTACTCTATTAAATGATACTATAGAAAATTACTAGTGGAATGAATGATGATAGACAACACGACTTTGTTCGTTGCAGTGATGGAACTTTAACTTTTGTAGCAGAGTATGTAGTCGATACTTAGTGGAACCAACATGTATAACGGAATTCAACTACAGGTACTTGAAGAGTTACATTTGATTTGTTTGACACGAGAAATTCTAAGCATTCAACTAAGTCCTTGAGTTGCGAATAATCTGGAAGTAAAATATCAGTGATCAGTTGGCTTGTCACAAACCTTTGAGATTTCTGAGTGGATATGAATCTATTACGAAAAGTTTCATTGAAGGAGTTACACTGAATAGATGAGATCAATAATGTTGATTAATAGCGGATTGATTACCAAGTTTTCTCACCTTATTTATTTTGAGAGTATAAATGTTAATTCCAGTTGTTACTTATTTGTTCAGAAGATAGTTCGATTTCATGGGATGCCTACGAGCATGGTATTGGATATGGGTTCCTTATTTACATCTTGATTTTAGTAAGCAATTCAGAAGGCTTTGAATTCAGGATTGATATTTAGCTTGGCTTTTCATCCTCATACAGATGGTCAGTTAGAAAGAACCATTCAGATTCTCGAGGATATGTTGAGAACTTGTTCAGTTGATTCTTAGAATTCGTGGGATATACCTTTACTTCTCGTGGAGTTTGCTTAATATATCAGTTCTTTTGAGATATGGGGAAGAGTTAGAGATCGGGATTGTATTCCTTCTCTTGACAAGATTCATAATGTGTTCCATGTTTCGATGCTTCGAAAGTATCCTTAGTTATTTGATTCGTTTGGTAAGTTATTCTAAAATTCGGGACGAATTTTCTTTAAGGGGGAGTGATTGTAACGACCCCAAAACCCGTTCCTATTTATTTTATATTTTTGGGAATTTTAATTGGAACTTTTATGTGCATTTTATGTGTTAGAAAATATTTTTATGACTAGCATATATCATTTGAGTATATGTGTTAGTTAATGTGTTAGTAGTAATTTTGTTAAAAAGAATAAATGAGTTAATTGAAACTTTAGGGTCCAAAGTGTAACTTTAAAGTTTAGGGGCTTATTTGCTCAAAATGAAAGTGGAGGGACCAAAGTGAAAATTTTATAAAAATCTTTATATTCTTAACTCCTCACCTCTTCTCTCTCTGCGTGCAACATTTCTCTTTCTTTCTTTTCATTACTCTCTCTGGTTCACGAAGGAAATAGGTAAGTTCAACCCATTTCGATTTATTTCTTTTAATTTACTTATCCGTTTTAAAAACTAATTATATAAAAATGATCAGGGCGTTGAGTAGGTCACTTCTACCCGAACAAAACATATTTCTGTGATACTTTTTTCGGAAATAGGTAAGTTACTAATTCCCCTAATATAGTAAAATGGTCATATATTTGCTGTATGGGTGATATGTGGTGAAATTATTGTGAAAAGAATTTAATTGTGATACTTGTTTATTTGGGACAAAGTGAGTATAATTATACTGGGTAAGTGACTTGGTTTGTATGCAAGTATGTATATGGAGTATGTTTATATTCAGAAAATGTTAGTATAAGTGTTTGAAAGTATACTCCTATTTGTGGGATGGTAAAATATTAACTTGAATTAAATATTAAATAAGTATATTATAAAATTATACTATTATTCTTGGGACGGGGAAATGTATGAAAGTGTCCCTAAATGAGTATATTGGTATATTAGAAAAATTATATGTATATTTGATACTTCTACTTGTTAATTTTGTGATTTGAGAAATATTTGTTATACTTGTAATTTTGGGACAAAGGGAGTATATGGAATTGATTTTATCTGGTGTTGGAATGGCTTAGAAGCCAAAGTGTAACTTTAATAAAAGTTGCTAAAGTTGTGTAGTTATGTGTTATATTTGTGGGACGGAAGGAGTAAAAATGAACTAAGAAAGAAATCTGGGATTTGGCCCAAAATGGGAGGGGGCGCGCGCACCCTATATAAGGAGGCGCACGCACCCTATTGTTGTCAACTTAGGCAAAAGTGTCTGATCAAGGGAAGCGAGCGCACCCTTTTGGGTGGGGCGCGCGCACCCTTAAGTGACCAAAAATTGTGAGGATCTGACGATTGGGAGCGCGCGCACCCTATGGGGTGGGGCGTGCGCACCCCCCCCCCTGTTTTCCAGGTTGATAGTTTGTTTAACTTGGGTACAAGAGGATAATTTTTTGTGTAGTCCTTGGGGTTGTTTAGGACCCAAACGTGAATGTGTATGACTTTTATGTCGTTGATGAAAAAGATTGAGTTGTGACTAAATGTCCTTGTTATGGACTCTTTATGAGAAATCTTTTGTGTGCATCTTGTGTGTATTTGGCTTAGTTCCTTCTTGGATTAAATGCCCCGGGTTTTGTTTAGCAAGTATTCATTACTGTGCTTCTTGTGAAAAGTCCAGCTGGTCTTGTTGTAGAGTCAGACAATGGAAGAATAATAGTGGTACGGGTAAGTCCACTATAAGGTTTTCCATTGGAGCTTCTGAGTCAGCCGATGGAAGAATTATAGTGGTACATGTAAGTCCACTATAAGGTTTTCCATTGGAAGCTTCTGAGTCAGCCGATGGAAGAATTATAGTGGCACAGGTAAGTCCACTATAAGGTTTTCCATTGGGAGCTTTTGAGTCAGCCGATGGAAGAATTATAGTGGTACAGGTAAGTCCACTATAAGGTTTTCCATTGGGAGCTTCTGAGTCAGGCGGTGGGAGAATTATAGTGGCACACAAGCCAAGTTCACTATAAGGTCTCCACTGCGCCTTCTTTGTTTCCCCAGTCCAGATTAGCCTTGGATGGGATGAATTGCTTCCTTTGGTGAGCACTTGGGTTATGACTTTGTGTCGTATTTCCCTCTCTGGTTACTTTGGTTCTATTGGTTATGGTTTGGTTTTCGGGATCCCGGCTTCAGCTATTTATGCTGCTCAGATGGTTTTCTCAGATGGTATTCACAGTTGGTATTCTCAGACAGTTGTTATTGGGTAAACCTTGTCTTGGTATCCACCGGAGTGTGGCCTATGTGTTAATTGTGATATATGAGTTGATGTTATCTCTCATGTTATGTGCTATATGCTATTTGATTATTTGTTGATATAGTTTCTTTATGATTATCATATCAGCATGTAACGTAGTTGCATTTTATTAGCTTACTGAGATTCATTCTCACCCCTTATTTGTTTACTGTTTTAGATAAAGGCAAGTCCAGGGAATAGGACACTTGCACGAGAGGACATCGTGGTGGTAAGAGTTTGAGATATGAGTCTTGTAAAGGCTACATTATGTAATGTATAACCTTTTAGGGTAGAGTATCCGTGACTTCATCATCTTTTAAAACTTATATTTTGGAAAATGTTGGTGTTTGTGTGTTTGTAAACAAAGTTTGTAAGCCTTCGGGCTAAGTACTTCCTTTTGGAAGTTGTTTGAAAAGTTATTTTAAAGTGTTAAACTTTTATGAAAGTACATTTCGAAAATTTTCCTAAAATGTTTTTATGACGTCTTCCAATCGTGTCCCGAGCGTGGGGCCAAGTAGGACCACGGGTCTGGGGCGCGACAGTTGGTATCAGAGCTAGGTTGTAGATGGTCTAGAATGACTTAGTGACCTAGGAGGGTTGTTGGGTAGAGAGTGAGTAACGTTGAGTGTTTTATGCAGGTAATCACTGAAGATGGTTGGAACAGAGGGTGATCAGTCAGGGCCTTCAGGGTCGGGTAATGCTAGAGAAGAGGTTTGAACAATGTTCCAAGGTATAATTTCTATGTCTATTTTGAGAGCACATACACTTATAGACCCTGGCTCTTCGCATTCTTATGTGTTTGTGCATTTTGCTTCTCGATTGCATGTGTCTCCTGAGTCTCTACCTTATGTGTTAGAGGTGTCTATCCTAAGGAGGAGTTTGTGGTGATTGATAGAGTGTTGCGCACTTGTGATGTGCAAATTTGTGAGCATGTTTTATTTGCTAGTTTAACTATATTGTTATAGCAAGATTTTGATAGTGTTGTGGTGGAGTCTTATATGCTAGTGTGCTTTAGTTAAGCATGGTAGATATATGTGTTTGGCATTCATGCTATTTATGCATTAAAGTTTAAAATTTTTTAGCACAAGGTTGTGCCTGGTATTTGGTTTAGGGGGTTAGCAGCAGAGTGTTTGCATCTAAAATTGAGAATGTACCCTTTCTTTGAGAAATCTCAGATAGATTTTCTATTGAGTAGCATATGTTACTTGATGAGAAGCTTGGGTTATCTTGAGTTGTTATGGTACAGTGTTGCAGTGTTGATATCTAGTCCAATATGCTTATAACATCGGTTGAGTTACATGAATAGAAGCTTTAGCTTGAGATATTTCTTGACAAGGGATTCATTTTGTTTGATATATCTACGTGAGAGGCAACAGTTGTGAAATCAGGGCATTATGTCTTCTTGTTAGAGGATATATTATTTTGAGGGAGTTCCAACTCAGGCATAGCTTTTGATCCTTCAATGGAGGTAACAGTAATTGGAAAAAATCCTACTTCAGTAGCAGCGGTATGTAACTCGTTGAGATTGGTATATGGTTAAAGAATCATTGATGGATTTCTAAGGTAGCTACACTGTTAACTATATGACACAGAAATATACACTTTCTCGATGGATTGGTAAGAATGGAACGAGTTTTAATTGTTGAAACGAGAGTTGATGACAACTTCAGTATTGATATTGCTTAATGGATTTGATTGGTGTTACAGTTATCTAAAGGATATGATCAGTGTTACTATTTTCTAGTGGATATGTCGAGTTTTACCATTATAGTGGCTTTAATATATTTATTATTCATGGTGATGCCTTAAAGAGTGATTGAGATGTTCATCGCTTCAGAATTGTATGGTAACAATGAGTGCTTCGAGAAGATTGATTCCTTATGAACAAAATTATCCTACCCATAATTTGAGATTTATTGCGATTATACATCCATTGCATTAGCAAATGACTTTGAGGGAGCTATATTTGAAGTGTTTACTAACCATGAGAATTGAAGTATTGGGTTTTTTTTCAAAGAAAGTTACTCATGAGATAATACAGGTAGAGTATTATGTTATATCATCCGGGAAAGGTAATGTGTTAAAGGATACATTGACTTATAGTTCATGTTCGATAAAACTAAATGAGGAATGTTAGAGGAAATAACATTTTGGAGTCTTTGTGAGTTGAGACATGGCGTGATTTTGAGATTGTGAAAGCTTTAAGTTTCTACTCTATTAAATGATACTATAGAAAATTACTAGTGGAATGAATGATGATAGACAACACGACTTTGTTCGTTGCAGTGATGGAACTTTAACTTTTGTAGCAGAGTATGTAGTCGATACTTAGTGGAACCAACATGTATAACGGAATTCAACTACAGGTACTTGAAGAGTTACATTTGATTTGTTTGACACGAGAAATTCTAAGCATTCAACTAAGTCCTTGAGTTGCGAATAATCTGGAAGTAAAATATCAGTGATCAGTTGGCTTGTCACAAACCTTTGAGATTTCTGAGTGGATATGAATCTATTACGAAAAGTTTCATTGAAGGAGTTACACTGAATAGATGAGATCAATAATGTTGATTAATAGCGGATTGATTACCAAGTTTTCTCACCTTATTTATTTTGAGAGTATAAATGTTAATTCCAGTTGTTACTTATTTGTTCAGAAGATAGTTCGATTTCATGGGATGCCTACGAGCATGGTATTGGATATGGGTTCCTTATTTACATCTTGATTTTAGTAAGCAATTCAGAAGGCTTTGAATTCAGGATTGATATTTAGCTTGGCTTTTCATCCTCATACAGATGGTCAGTTAGAAAGAACCATTCAGATTCTCGAGGATATGTTGAGAACTTGTTCAGTTGATTCTTAGAATTCGTGGGATATACCTTTACTTCTCGTGGAGTTTGCTTAATATATCAGTTCTTTTGAGATATGGGGAAGAGTTAGAGATCGGGATTGTATTCCTTCTCTTGACAAGATTCATAATGTGTTCCATGTTTCGATGCTTCGAAAGTATCCTTAGTTATTTGATTCGTTTGGTAAGTTATTCTAAAATTCGGGACGAATTTTCTTTAAGGGGGAGTGATTGTAACGACCCCAAAACCCGTTCCTATTTATTTTATATTTTTGGGAATTTTAATTGGAACTTTTATGTGCATTTTATGTGTTAGAAAATATTTTTATGACTAGCATATATCATTTGAGTATATGTGTTAGCATATATCATTTGAGTATATGTGTTAGCATATATCCCAGAGGCGCGCGCCCCCCGACACTGGTATGAGCGACGCGCGCGTCCCATCGCCAATAGAGGAAGCGCCCGCGTCCCAGGTCAGAAGTGCTTCAGAAACGGCCCTTGTCAGTTCAAAAGGGAACCCAGGAACTTCAAAATGCCTTCAACCTGCAACAAGTTCAAAATCCCAACAGCATGGCAACACTGAAACATCTCCATCCTTGAGCACCTAGTTGGGCACACGTTGATTTGGTCCGCCCTTAAGGCATGTCTAAAATTGAAAGTAGGACAGGAATTCTCACTAAAAAAAAAAAAAAAAAGTTAAGGTGTCCTTCTTTAATTCTCAAAGATCAGTTTTTTACAATTCATCCCCAGCAGAAAGCACTCTGCAGTCAACTGTGCCCGCACCCCACCAAAAGTCAAAGTCAAACAGTCAACATCAAAATGCGACATACGAAAACAACGTGGTCCTGGGTGAGTCACAAAATCACCACCTACTCATCAAGCAAAATCTACATCCATTCCAGCAGACGGTCCGCTGGGTCCCGCATTCAAGCAGACGATACCTCTGGGTCCTGCATTCAAGTAGACGGTCCCCTCGGTACCCGATATTCCAGCAGACGGTCCTCTGGGTCCCGCATTCAAGCAGACGGTCCCATCGGTACCCGCTATTCCAACAGACGGTCCTCTGGGTCCCGCGTTCAAGCAGACGGTCCCTCGGTCCCCGCTATTCAAGCAGACGGTCCTCTGGGTCCCGTATTCCAGCAGACGGTCCTCTAGGTCCCGCATTCAAGCAGACGGTCCCTCGGTACCCGCTATTCCAGCAGACGGTCCTCTGGGTCCCGCATTCAAGCAGACGGTCCCTCGGTACCCTCTATTCAAGCAAACGGTCCTCTGGATCCCGCTTCCAGCAAAGGGATCTCGCCACCAGCAAACAGGTCCCGCTTCCAGCAAACGGATCTCGCTACCAGCAAACAGATCCCGCTTCCAGCAAACGGATCTCGCCACCATCAAACAGGTCCTGCTTCCAACAAACGGACCCCCAAGTCCCGCTGTCGGCCATGGTGGGCCGCTTCATGCCACCGAACCTTTTATTATCAACCAAGCCGCTCACACAGGGAGTGCACCTCTATCCCTTGCAATTTCAAATTCCTGCTTTTATCGAGTCTTTTCTTTTCTTGGTGATGTCCTAAGCGGATGTCTTTCTTTCGTCGGCGCATTTGCTTTGCAATCCATGCCGCCGAGGGGCTCTGTAGACACCCCGCCTTGGACCGCTCACCCCGATTTCACACTTGATTTTGTGTTTCTCCCTCTTTTAAGTGTTTTCTGTTAGTTTCTGTTACTTTGGTTAAGTTCCAGACGGGCTCCGTTAAGTCCAGGGACTAAACTAAATAATAGTTCTAACTTTCTAGTTCATTTTGTCAAAATTTTCCTTTCAGAGTCGCGCGCCTCCGCCCCTTGAGGCCAGACGCGCGCGCCTTCCGCCTCCTAGGTGGGATGCGCGCGCTTCTGGGGTGTGTCAGTTACAGATTCTGCCCAAGAATCTCTCCCTTGCTCATTATACATGATTTTGCCCGGGAAAGATTTCTTGGAGACTCCGTTTGGATCCAAAAAAACACACATTTTCAACTATAAAAACCCCTCCAATACATCATTGGAGGGGACCTTGAACCTTGAATTCTAAAATCTTCCATTAAGCCTTAGCATCACAACAAGACATTCTTTCACAAGTGTTCTACACCTTCTCAAGTAGTTGTCTTTGAAGATTATTATAGGTACAATTCTCTTCTACTTTATGTCTTAATATTCTTCTTGTCCTTCTTCTTCTTCTTCTTCTTCTTCTTCTTCTTCTTCTTTTTTCAATCAATGTGCAATCACCCAAAACCACTTGGGACATGACACCAATGGCTCTTTCATTACATTGAATTGGCCTAGGAGTTATCTCCCTACATTCTAAACAATAAAACCCCTTTTATCATTATTCAAATAGGAAGAACACATTTATCTTTAAAGTGGATTATGGACAAACAAGACCGACATTGCTCAGGCGAAATGGGTGTTTAAGTACTTCCCATTTCGTAACCTAACCCCCGAACCCTTCATCCCAAGGAATCTCTGTTTTCGTAAATCAAACTTAGGCTTATAAACATTAGGTTTTCTTACGTTCCTCAAAAACGTGGGTGGCGACTCTAAAACACAATTAGACATCCTAGGATAATTCACCGCTCTAGCTGAGTCGTGTTTTCCCGGGGTATCTACACCATGTTGCGTCACTTTTCCAGAAGGATGATCGGAAGAATCGGTTAGTACGACGGTGTAAACGAAGATGATCGGAGCAAAATGGCAAAATTCAAGTCGGAATAACTTTATCGAAGTTTCGCCGGCAGAGCAAGGGTACTGTTTATCTTTGAATGATTTCAAAAAGTGAAATTTTAGGGGTTTTTTAGCGCCTATATATAAGGATCCCCGCCCCTCGACAAGGTCAACACGTGTCCAAATCCGGGATGGTTCCAAACACAATGGCACAATTTAACGGAGTCGCCACACTTTCTTAATTTTAAACCCAACAAAATGAAAAAGGTTAGAGACAAAAGGTTCGGAGGTCAGGTTACGGCTTGGGAAGAGTTTTACGTCACCCAAGCCGCCTCGGTCAAGACCGAGTCTCCCTTGTTAATTAACAAAAGTGAATTTGTGTGTGTGTGTGTGTGTATTTTAACGGAAAATCTCTGTTTTTGACTGTTTATCAATTTTAACTGAAAAAGAAGGTTTTATTTGCACAAGAAACAACAGAATAAGGGGAAAAATGGTCATTTTCCCTCTGACCCAAACCATCCGTACGGATGGGATGATCTTACCTGGGATTTTTACATTTTATCAAGAAACAGTCCAGTTCTAGGCAGAAACAGAGCATTCTGCCTGAACTGGACTAAACTGTTTCATTTCCAGCTTTCATTCCAACATATAAAACCTCAAATAACTTCATTCCTATACTCAATGATCATCGAAAGAACTCTAAAACATGAATTTGGGTATGATCAAAGGTAATCATTGGAGAAATTTATGAAAAAGTTGATGAACATGGCTTTTGAGCCAAAATGACCATTTGATGATTAAAGATGGAAACTTTATCATCAAGATGGCATTTTGACACATTATTAACCTTTTAGGGACCAAATTATTGTATAAAGATTCAATCTTTATGACCCAAAATGGGATTTCAAGGCTAAATCAAAGGGGGAAGTGATAAACACTAAGGTTCATCATCCCACATGATTATCATGGCCAAATCAAAATAAAATTAACATAAATATTTGAGCTTTCACCACAAGAGTGGATCCTTAAGCCAAATACAACCTTGGGACAACATTATTTGACATAAAGATTTGATCTTTATGACCCCAAAGGGGATTTTGAAGCTAGATCAATGTTTGGATGATAAAGATTGAAACTTTATCATCCAAATGACCATCCTTGCTACCAATGAACAACATAATCAGCCAAAACATGTGCCTTTTTCATTAAAATAGATCATTAATTTGTTATAAGTAAGAAATTCAACAAACTATGATCATCCTTAGGTTAGAACCACTTTCACACAAAGTGTGAAGGGCACCTTGAATCATCCATGGTTTGGACCATAATGTATAACAATATATATATATAGTGCTTGAAGGACAAGACTTGCAATAAGATTAAGATTAAATTGAAAGACAAGACTTGCAATGAAATTAAGTTGCTTGAATGGACAAGACTTGCAAGAATTAAGAGATGAACAACAATAATATGAACAAACAAAAGAGATAAGATGAAGAGAAGGATGGGGGAGAAGGTGGCTTCACCTATGTTTAGTTAGGCCAATCTTCCTTTCTCTTTCACTCTCAAAACACTCTCTGGAGCAATTTTAGCAGAGTAACACTAACACTAATCGTTTCTCCCCCCCCTGGAATGATCAGCAAGGGGTTCAATTTATAGGGGCTGATAGTGCCCAAAGTAGCCATACGGCTCATGTTGGCGACCTTCTGGATTTTCAATCTTTTAATTCCAGAACAGTCCATGTGTCCATATTTTGTCTTAGTGAGGTCTTGGCCTATCAATTTATACCTGAATGGTGCCTAGAATTCCTCTAAGTTGGTCAAATTCAGATTGGGGTACTTACACTATATGACTCGGGTCGAAAGGACAATACCCAGTTCCGACCCAGTTTGGATCCAATGCCCATGGGTCGTACGTACACCCAAGATCCCATCATATCCCACAATTAATGGGGACACGTTTCCAAGGGGGATGTCTTGTCATTAACGACACGTGCACCGTTTGAAGACGAACGATTGATATGACCAACCGTCGTTTGGGATAAAGGACATTTAAGTAATATCAGGCTGACATATGGCAAGACGAGGCCGACTCTCAAAGAATCAACAAAATGGTATGCCGAGGACGATATCAACAAAGACAATACAGAACAGCCGAGGTTGACATCCTCGACAAAACCGAAGTGCCGACTGAAGGCATCAACAGGCCGAGTTTGATAGAACAAGCATGTTGCAAGAATGAAATAACAGATTCAGACAGACACTGGTCCAAGAAAAAGAAACAGTGCTAATATAATAGCAAAAAGACCCCCACAGTGCAGCCGAGGGCCTGGCCTTTACAAATTTAAGGAAGAACAAAAAAGGGAAAAAATAAAAGTTACTACTACAGCATATTAAGAGGTCCAAATTTTATTCCTATTCAATAGCTCCATCGTAGCCCATCTCAGTATCATCTATGGCGTAGCCCTCCTCTTCATCATCTTCATCTTCTCCTTCATCATCTCCGCCTTCGTCATCATCGCCGTCATCACTGCTACCTGACGACTCCTCATCATCGCTTTCAATGGGGTCTGGGGACTCATATTCCTCGTTACTGTCCGTCGGAGATTGTTCATCCGGAAAAGACGGATGTGGTTTTGAAGGCACTATGGAGTCACTACTTCTGCCAGAGGATGAATGCTCATCATGATTGTTGGAATCAGAATCAATTTCCTCTGGAAAGGCATCATCATATGATCTTTTTGGCATCATCTTGATTTTCTTGAAGAATTCTTGAAGATAAAGGGGAAGATTCTGGTGGACTGATTTTCTTTCAATGATCAAGCGGAATATGAAGGGTTGAGTATTTATAGAGGCTATAATGGTTTGCAATTAATGAATTCCAGTTTTCCCAAATGAGTAATGATTAGTTCACCAAATACAATCTGGAGGCTGTAAGAATATCTAAAGATATAAGGATTTGGCGGCTGAATGTCAAATCAATAATAAATGAAGCTGTAATCAATGCAGTCCAGATCCTACTCGTCTTGCCGAGATAGAAACTCGGGGGCCACTGAAAGGCATAAACCAAATCGGATATTGGGCTCCATGGACTTTAGGCCGGTACATCACAAAGGTCCATATCCTAGAAGGTCTACAACTTAGGGACGACATCCATTAGGCCGAGCGAAGCTGACCTCACCGAGGCCGAGACCAAAGATAGCCTTATCCCTAACTCGACCTCTATGACGAGTCGAGTTGGATGACAGGCCGACTTTCATCAAGACATGTAACCTCCCTTGTACCAACGGGAGACCACTCTCAGAGTTCAACTAATATACAAATACAAAGAATCCTTGTCTGAACAAGGAGATTTCTATTACAATACAATCAGGATATCAATCATCCTTATCAAGACTCGATCTCATCAGAATACGAGTCATACAACAACACGGGCTTCCTGGCTTTTCTAACAAGTCAGGACTCATTCACCCATGCCTATATAAACAGGTCCTCCATACAGGAAACGGGTAATGAACTCCTTTTGCTCAAAACTATAGTCATTTGATTTCTCTATTTCATACACCATCCGTATTCTTATTCTCATGCCGGAGGGCCTTTGCCGGTGAAGCCCCGGCGTAGTTTACGTTTGCTCATTGTGTGTAGATCCGAACGAGGAAGTTCTCATTGCTGGATTTATCCGAACCGCTAGACGAAGGGCTGATCCGGTACATTTTTGGCAGCATCATATATATATATATATATATATATATATATATATATATATATATATTTGTTCCACTCGATATAAGATTCTTGGTCCCGTCACCGGTATCAAGGAATACTAATACACCCTCCGTCCCCAAACAAACTTCTCATCTTGCCATTTTGGGCGTGCCATTGGAAACTCACGTTTACTCAAAAAGGAAAAGATTTCTTCAAACAACAACTATCTACTTACTATTCTCTACCCCCACTTTCTCTCTCTTCCCACTCAGACCACCTACTTTTTCAACATATTTTCTTAAATTTTGTTCTTAAAATTCTATGGAAAGTTTGTTTTGAGACGGTGAAAGTATTTTATTATAAATAGTGGTTTGAAAAGTAGGTGTTGTTAGTATGAAAGAGAGAGAAAGTGGGTATGGAAGAGTAAATGAAGAGTTGTTATGAGCATTACAAGTGGGTTTATTAAAATTATTATAAAAACTTTCCCTTTTGGGATGTCCTATTTTGGGTGGTATAGAGTGGGTACTCCCTCTATCCCATACTTATCGCTACTTTTCGTTGTCCATATTTGAACTTTGACAAATATTTTATGCTAATCTCTATAAAAAAATTAAAGATGATTATTGATAATGTTTCTATTGGTGATTTAATAACTATTTTTAAATTTTTATGAAAATTAAAAGTTTAGCATAAAATATTAGTCAAAGTTCAAATATGGTCAACAAAAAGGAGCTATAAGTATGAGACGGAGTAAGTATTTAGTTTTTAAAAAATATTTTCTAAATCATTTAACACAAAATTTAACAAATATGTATAACCCATTAGATGGATGTGTGTATGAAAACGATTTAGGAATTATATAAATCTTTCAACACAAATTTAACACAAATGTGTAAGAAGCTATTTAAGGAAATGTGAATTTGTGTTAAATGATGAAAGAAATATGTGAAAAAGAGATTTAGAAAATATGTTAAAATGTGTAATCCATGTTAGCATATTTGATGTTAAAATTACACACTAATTTTATTTAAGAATTCATGTAAATTATATATATATTAATGACCACTAAAAATTGACTTTTAGAGAAACACTAGAAATTGGATAAGTTATAAGGGATGAAAGTGCATTTTTCTAAACTATTGTTTACCAATTAACTAGAAGAAGGTATAAATTGGAATAATAATTTATGTACATTTTTTATGCAATTTGTTTATGTTAAATGTTTAAATTACAATAGAAAAACTTGTATAATATTTTTATTTCTAATTACAGTATCTCATTCTAAACGAAATACAGTATGTCATTTATTACACAGAAGAGAGTACAGTATTACATTTTTATTAATTTTCGCCAATTTAATTTATTGTTATAACTAATAATGTGATAAAGTGGAGAAGTACTGTGTGTGATTTTATTGAAAGAGACGGGTAAAGAAAGGGGGTTATTTGAGGACAGTAGGTAGGTAACCGGCTCAGTTCACTGTGGACCCCACACCCGGCTACACCACCTACCTGCCATTTTCTGTGTTAAACAAACGGTAACCGGCGCCGTTCCCGGCTCACGGCTTACCGATACACTTCACGTGTTGTTTTAACACGTGGGTCTGACGTGGCATCCTCTCCCACCATGTATTACCTTCTTCTTCATTTTCCTCTCGGGCAATGTTAGGCCTACAAAATGAAGGATACAAGATGTGGTAACGATATTTTATTGGCTACATCAATAGTGGATCCGACACACTCTAATTAAAAACACCAATACAATTATGACACCTCATTTTGCAAGCCACATTTTGTAATCTCTTTTGTAACTTTATTATTTCCCTTTCCTCTCATTTTTTCTTCTTTTGGCTGGTGTAAAAGCTCTCTTTCATCACTTAACACAAATTCAACAATCGATTTCTATATAATTAATGCAACGTCGAGTTAAATGATCCTCAATCCGTCTCATAATGAATCCGTATTGTAACGAACGACTGAACTTATTACTTCTTCTGTCTCAGAAAGATAGCTTTATTTTATTTTTTTATAATAATAAAAAAAAAACTTTGATTAAACATTGGTGTTAATTTAATGATCATAATAAAATTATAAAAAATATTATTAATAATTCACTTAATAATTTATCAATTACAAATTTTATAATTTCATTAGAATGATTATATTGTCATCAATGGTTGGTCAAAATTCATTTTTGTTGACCATAAAAAATCAAAATGAGACTATCTTTCCTGGACAGAGAGAGTATTTGTTAATTACTCCCTCCGTCTCAAAATACATGTCTCAAAATACATGCAGTTTTAGCATAGATTTTTTACCTCAAAATACTTACAATTTTGCCGTTTTCTATAAAACATTGACACTTTGCCTAAACTGCCCTTATTTATGATAATAGTTGTAACTGTAAATTCATTTTTAATTGTCTGGGTACTTGAACTATTCAAATTGTAATTTAGTTTATGTGATATGTATTGATTGGTTTTTTTAATATGTGTGTAAAATGCTAGAAGTACAAGTATTTTGAAACAGAGGGGGTAATACTTCCTCCATCCAGTTTAAAATAACTGTCTCTTTTAGCTTTTGGACAATTCTTAAATAAAGCAATTATTACCAGGATTTAATAAGGAAAGTGTCAAATTTAACCCTATTAAATGTACATCTTTACTATATTAATGTCTCACACAAAGACAGTTAATAAAACAGAAACAATGCAAGGATAAAAAAGACATTTAACTCAAAATTAACAGTTATTTTGGAATAAAATTTTGGCTCAAAAAATAACGGTTACTTTGGAGCGGAGGGGGTACTAGTAACGAAATTACTATAAAAATAAATGTAAAAAAGCGCTTCTAATTTCGTACAACTATTTTAGACAAAAATATTTAACAAAAAAAAATAGACGAAAAGGAATAAAATAAATCTCCTCCTCTTTCTGTACTCAAATAAATGTCTATTTAAAAAAGTTATCACGAAAAAAATGTATTTTTTAAAAAATATGTTTTTTCCTAAATATATTTACAAATGCTTAAAAAAAATTTAACAAAAATAAGTCGCTAGTCTTTAAAATTGCATGCTTTATGTTTAGAAAGTAAATTAAAGAAAATATATAAATATTCCATTAAATTGTATAAAATTACACAAAAATCATTCAAAATAAATTTAAATATTTATTTAATGACAAATGTCTATAACAATTTAGAAACGAGCTAGTCTCCCATGAGAACAAGGGAATCCGTCTCATCTATGAGACGTGTTTTTTTTTTTTTACCCGGATCCATGACCCATGGGGCATAACCTGCCACGTGGCAGCCACCCATTCCCCCCCCCCATTTTTTTTTATTTTTTATATTTTTTTTTCGGCTTATAAAGTAACATTGTTCATAAGTAAACGTAACACCTGTTTTACAAAAACAAAAGCTCGTTTTACCCATTTTTTTCAAATGTAATACTAACTATAATTACGTGTAACACAAACAATATCTTAATGTAATTATTATTTATACTAAAATGTAATAGTGCTATTGCAAAAATATAAAATATTGTGTATTTTGATTTTATTTTTTAAAAGAAAGTAACATTTAAAAAATAACAACTTATATACACGAATGTAATCATTTGTACAAGTAAATGTAACACTTTAGTAGATGAAATTGTAACAGATTTCTATAGATAATGTAATACTTTTACATGTATCATGATAAATTGAACCCATTGTAACTTATTATTTGAAAACATATATATATACTATTACTTTTCTATACATATGTGTTACAATTATGTATAAACATTGTTACATATAAGTAACACGTTCGTTACATTTTAGTTGTAATAAATATTACTTTTGGCAAACGAAGAAAATATAGAAAAAAAAATTGTTACTTTATATGTATACAGTCATTACATTAAGTTATAGTAACTATTACTTTTGACAAACCCAAAAAAACCAAATTTATATATATATATATATATATATATATATATATATATATATATATATATATATATATATATATAATAAAAGATTTTTTTAACCTACGAGAGGTTGCCACGTGGCAGGGTCGCCCCCTGGGTTATGGAGCTGGTTCAATGGGCCGAGTCATTGGTAAAAAATGACCCGTCTCTACCATGAGACAGGTCATAGTGTTCTCACCTAAGTTTTTGTCTTTAGAAATGGAGTAGTATACTCCATCCGTCCCATAACTATGTGGACAAAATGAGTTTTGCACGGGAATTAAGAGATGAACAGTAGTTGTTGTGAGAGTGGAAAGTGAAGTAAGAGAGAGAAAGTGAGGTAGGGAATCGTAGGTTGATTGGTGTTGTGAGTATAAAAGTAAATAATGAGTGAGGAATAGTAAAGATTCTTCATAATTTTAGAAAAATATAACTTATCAATTGGGCACTCAAATTGGAAACTTGTCCACATCTATATAATATATAATAGCAGAGTCATATACTCATTCCACATTCAGACACGTGGAATTATGACGTGGAAGTCCACGTGGCTTCTTCTCATAGGCTAAAGCAAGTAAGACTCATTTAAGGGTGTAATTGTAATATTAATAGTTAATTTGAAATTTAAATTTGGCTTAGTGAGTATTAGTTTGATTAAAGGTTAGATAAACATAAGCATTAAAAATCATCTCAAATCTCAAATTGGTGAAAACTATCGTTCACGTTGTGAACGAATTTGTGCACCAAAACAGAGTCATATACTCATTCCACATTCAGCCACGTGGAATTATGACGTGGAAGTCCACGTGGCTTATTCTCATAGGCTAAAGCAAGTAAGACTCATTTAAGGGTGTAATTGTAATATTAATTGACACGCCCCCAGGTCCCGGGATCCCCTAATAGAACCTCGAACCTGGATGCGTGTGACTAACGAGAATCAAGAAACTAACAAGAAACGGGATGACAACTGTTTATAACAAACAGACGTGATATATATACTCTAGAGTAAGGAGCTAAGATAGCTCACACCACGAGTTCTAGACAAGAAAATTTAAACCAAACATGAGTATACACAGCGGAAACATGCCTAGCACATATGCTGGCATTACAAGATGTCTAGAACCAACAAGAGACAACAAGTCTACCCAAAAATACTGAGTTACAAAACCCATAATACATCGTCCTCACCAAAGTGTAAAAGGACCACGATTCCCAAAAGAATAACCACCTGCGTAGTAAGCTCCCTGCTATGTCGAGCCTCACTGCGCACTATCACTAGCTTTCCTTTGATCTAAGGAAAACAAATAAACAAGGAACGGGGTGAGATAAATCTCAGTAAGCTATTAGATGCAACTACATGACATGTTATCATGCAATTCAAGTAGATACTCAAGTAATCATGTATCAAGTATCATCAAGTAACAAGTATATGAGAGGCTAAGCCAACTCATCAAGTAGCACATAAGGCTAAACAAGCAATTTATAAAGGATATTGCTTCCTTCCTTATTCCTCCCAAGAATACCATTGTTGTCGTAGCTTGTATTACTTTGACAATTCACGATCAATACCAAGAAACTGCTTATTCAGTATATATCAGAAGACCCGGTAACCAGTGTCATTCCCAAGATCAAGACTCACGAGGTGTTCAAGAGTTTAGCATTCACTTAAGTCAGGCGTATTGCTCCAACCAAGGAAGCTATGCCCTTACTATGGCCGGTAGTAAGGGGTCAAGCGCAAATACATAGGGATCCGATTATCACTTAAGCCCCAGCTCTCGCGATAAGCGTGAACCTATATATTTCCGAACAAGCAAGGAGAACCAGCTGGACTCACACAAGAATGTACAAGTAGGTATTTACTTGAACTACGGGAGGAGAACTAATCCATAAGTAGTGGACTAGCTCAACAAGGAACATGCTTCAAGTAATCAAGAAGTCACCTTGTTATCAAGCAACTATATGCAATGTTTGCACACACACAACAAGAACATGTCTCATACAAGTTAGTGCTTGTTCATAGCACTTTCTAGTTTATTACCATACATATGTATTGGCATCAAGTCATGTACAAGATTTTATTATCTTATATTCAAGTCTTAATCCAATTCTTTGGATGTTCAAGTCATGTACAAGATTTTATTGTCTTATACTTCAAGTCATAATTCCAATCTTTGGACATTCAAGCATGTATAAGAGTTATACATTTACACTTCCAAAATCCTAATCCTATTCTTAGGATGTTCAAGTCTAAAACTTTGTTCTAATGCCCCTAAGGTGCACAATCATTGGTTTCAAGACAAGCATAACACATTAGTGCTTATTCCTAGCACTTACAAGACATAAAAGAGTTACTACTCTTGTACTTAAGTTCTCATTTTAATTCAATAAGCACTCATGTTCAAGACCAAGTTCTAATGCCCCAAAAGGTACATATACACTTGCTAGGACATCTTATACTAAGGCTCTATGCCTTAGGAGGGGTAATCTTTCATTTCAATTTAGATTTAAAACACTTTTGTTGAAACAGGGGACCGGGCGGGCGCCTACTATGGACCGGGCGGCCGCTCATTATAGCCCTTTTGAAACCAAAACTTCTGATGAAATGGGCGGGCGCTCGAAGGATAACCAGGCGGGCGCCTGGAGCAATTTTCAGCAAACACTAAATTTCTTTCCATGCCTAAAATTCTCCGTCCCAAGCGTAGGAGTAACTTTCTATTAACATTTTAACAAACCCAAAAGTGCATAACATTCTCAATTCACCTATTTCAATTTCTTTCATTATTTTTACACAGAGGGTTATACTCCCTTTGTCCCAAATTTACAAGTATCACAAAAATTATCCCAAACACGAAATTGACAAGCACAAGTATCAGAAATAACATATATGAATGTTATTACAAGCAAGGGGGAGCTAATAACTTACCTAGTCCGAAATTAAGTTTACCCAAATAAATTTTTGTTCGGCCTGGAACGCTCTATTCAACGCTACGAATATTTATCCGGGATCAGAATCACGAACAGAAGGATAATTAAGCTCGAGGAGTCGAGAATAGGGTAAAAACCTAACCCTAACTTTGAAACAGAGGAAACAACGATAATGATTTGGGGAAGAATGCTTCCTCAGGAAAACAACAAGTTTATATACTTGGAACTTTCCAAGAATGACACCTAGGCCCCTCAAGTTTCACTTTTAACAAAAAGGCCCCTAAAGTCAAATTTTCACAAATGACCCAGAAGTCAAAACTAGACATTTAACCACCTTAATATTCTAAAGCAGTTAAGAATTTAATCCAAGTAAAACTAACACATAATATGCAAGTTCAAGTATTTAACAAGTAAGTCAAATATTTAACGAGATTAAGGATGGGCGTTACATCCTCCCCACCTTAAAGAAAATTCGCCCACGAATTTTACTTACCAAGATTTTCAAATAGGCTCGGGTATTTATCTCGCATCTCTTTCTCGGTTTCCCAAGTAGCCTCTTCAATTTCATGATTTCTCCAAAGGACCTTCACAATAGGAATCCTTTTGGTGCGCAAGACTTGCTCTTTCCAATCAAGAATTTCAACAGGTTGTTCCTCATAAGACAAATCAGGCTGAAATGGAATAGCCTCATACTCAAGAACATGCGACTCATCCGCCATATACTTGCGAAGCATAGATACATGGAATACATCATGAATACCAGATAAAGAAGGTGGTAAAGCCACTCTATAAGCCAACTTACCAACTCTTTCAAGAATCCCAAATGGACCGATATAACGAGGAGATAACTTTCCTTTCTTCCCAAATCTCTTTATACCTCTACGAGGAGAGACCTTCAAGAATACAAAGTCACCTACCTAGAATTCAAGATCCCTTCTACGATGATCATCATAACTCTTTTGTCTACTCTGAGCTGTGCGCAATCTATCTCGAATGAGTTTCACACTCTCAACTGGCTGTTGAACCATTTCAGGACCCAAGAGTCTAGCTTCTCCCACTTCATCCCAATATATAGGAGATCGACATTTTCTGCCATAAAGAGCCTCATATGGAGCCATTTCAATACTAGACTGATAACTGTTGTTATAAGCAAACTCAGCCAAAGGAAGATGAGTATCCCAACTGCCTTTGAAATCCACAACACAAGCACGTAACATATCCTCGAGAATCTGTATAAGTCTCTCAGATTGCCCATCAGATTGAGGATGAAAAGTTGTACTGAAATTCAATTTAGTACCCATGGCACCCTGAAGAGCCTGCCAGAATCGAGAAGTAAAACGAGGATCTCTGTCAGATACAATACTCACAGGAACTCCATGGAGTCGAACTATCTCCTGAACATACAAAGATGCCAACTGAGACAATGAATATCCCATAGAAACAGACAAGAAGTGAGCTGACTTGGTCAGTCTATCCACTATAACCCAAACAGCATCATGGCCTCGTCTGGTACGTGGCAAACCAGGCACAAAATCCATAGTAATATGCTCCCATTTCCACTCTGGAATTTCTAATGGTTGCAACAAACCTGCTGGACGTTGATGTTCCACTTTTACTTATTGACAAGTCAAACATTTGGATACATACTCAGCAATTTCTCTTTTCATATTGTTCCACCAGAAATGTTTCTTCAAGTCTTGGTACATTTTAGTGCTTCCAGGATGAATAGTATACTTGGCTTTGTGAGCCTCTTCAAGAATTCTCTTCTTAATCTCAAGATCAACTGGAATACAAACTCTGCCTCGAAAGGTAAGAATTCCATCATTGTTAAAAGAAAAATCTGGTTGCTTTCCTTTATTCATTCCACTAATGATTTTCTGCAATTCAGAATCAGTTACCTGAGCTTCTTTGATCTGTTGGAGTAAATCTGAAGTAGCCTTTATATTAGCAAGGATAATTCCATGTCTAGATTCACAAGGACTCCAATCACACAAGTCTTCTAACAATTTCCATTCACGAATCATCAAGCAAGAAATATAAGTCTTTCTGCTCAGTGCATCTGCCACAACATTTGTTTTTCCTGGATGATAAAGGATAGTACAATCATGATCCTTCAATTTCTCCATCCATCTACGTTGTCTCATGTTAAGCTCTTTTTGAGAAAACAAGTACTTCAAGCTTTTATGATCAGTAAAGACTTCAAATTTGGTTCCATACAAGTAATGCCTCCATTTATGCAAAGCAAAAATAATCGCAGCCAACTCTAAATCATGAGTAGGATAGTTCTTTTCATAAGGAGATAATTTTCGAGAAGCATAAGCTATTACCTTGCCATCTTGCATTAAAACACAACCCAATCCTTCTTTCGAAGCATCAGTATAAACCATGAAATTCTCAGAACCACTAGGCAAAGCCAAGACTGGAGCTGTAGTCAAGCGCCTTTTCAACTCTTGAAAACTTGCTTCACATTTGTCATTCCACTCAAAAGAACTAGCTTTTCGAGTCAAATTAGTAAATGGAGTAGCAATCTTGGAGAATCCCTCAATGAATCTCCGATAATAGCTAGCCAAACCCAAGAAACTACGGATCTTTGTCACTGTAGTTGGCATCTTCCAGTTTACAACTGCTTCAACTTAGGAAGGATCTACTGCAATACCAGTAGCAGACACAACATGTCCCAAGAATGAAACCTCCTCTAACCAGAAAGCACATTTGCTAAATTTTGCAAATAATTGTTTCTCACGAAGAACTTAAAATACCACTCTGAGGTGTTGTTCATGCTCATCCCGTGATTTAGAATACACAAGAATATCATCAATGAATACCACCACGAAACAATCAAGATATGGCTTAAAGATACGTTTCATCAAATCCATAAATACAGCTGGAGCATTTGTCAAACCGAATGGCATAACAATAAACTCATAATGCCCATACCTGGTACGGAGATCTGTCTTTGGTATATCCTCAGATCTGATTTTCAACTGATGATAACCACTTCTCAAGTCAAGCTTCGAGTACACTAATGAACCTTGAAGCTGATCAAACAAATCATCAATATGAGGTAACGGATATTTGTTCTTGATAGTTACCTGATTAAGCTCTCTGTAATCAATACACAATCGCAGAGCCCCATCTTTCTTTCTAACAAATAACACTGGTGCACCCCAAGGTGATACACTAGGCCTGATGAAGCCCCTTTCAAGCAATTCCTCAAGCTGTGTTTTTAACTCTCTCAACTCAGCTGGAGCCATTCTATAAGGTGCTTTAGAGATTGGTGCTGTACCTGGTAATAACGCAATACAGAACTCAAGCTCTCGATCAGGTGGCATGCTATACTCAGAAGAGAACACATCTGAAAATTCAGACACAACAGGAATATCTTCCATCTTGGGAACAGATAAACTCTGGTCAAACACACATGCGAGATACCCGGCACAACCACGAGATAAAAGTTTTCTAGCTTTTAAAGCAGAAATAACACGTATAGCACACATAGGCCTATCACCCTCAAAGGTAAAATCAGGCAAACCAGGTATAGAAAAAGTTACTACTTTTCTATGACAATCAACAGATGCATGATGCACATATAGTCAATCCATGCCAAGAATCACGTCAAAGTCCCTTATAGGTAACACGACTAGGTTAGCAAGAAGGGCATGATCACCCACAAGAACCTCACATTTCTTGTAAACCTCAGAAGCAAACATGCAATCTCCCATAGGGGAAGATACTTCTAGCACATAAGGCATAAAATCAGGAAGAACATGCAAGTGCGACACAAAATGAGATGCCACATAAGAATGAGATGAGCATGGATCTTTCAAGACTCGCGCTCTCGTACTAGAAAGTAATATAGTACCTCCTATGACCGCAGAAGACTCAGCTACACCCTGCTGATCTAGAGCAAACACTCGACCCTGAACTTTAGGTCGACCCCCACTATCTCTCTTAGTACCTGAGGCCTGTTGACTTGTACCCCCAACTTGACTTCCTTTACCCTTAGGACAATTCTTGATAAAGTGCCCAGTTTCACCACAAGATAAACATCTTCCTTGCTTTAGCCAACACTTGTCTTCAGAATGGACTTCTTTCGAACAATAACCACATACTCTCCTGGGACCTTGGACTGTTGTCCTCGAACCAGTTGATACACTACCTTTACTTTCAGATGGCTGTCGAAATTGACGATCTTGGCGGCTAGATTTACCACCCTTAGAACCAAATCCCTGTGCTTTCTCTGATACACGACCTGTCATGGTTGTTCCCAACTTCACCTTGTGTTCTTCAATGTCATTTTCAATAGCATAAGCCTTCTCCACTGCTTGATGATAACTAGTAAGCTATAGAGAAAGAAGTTGCTTCCTATATTCAGTCCTCAACCCCTTCACAAACCTCTGTGCCTTCTTGGTCTCATTTGGAACTAAGTGATCACAATACCTCGCCAATTCTGTGAACTTGGTTGAGTATTGCCCCACTGTCAAGCTTCCCTTCTCTAGATTAAGAAATTCCATCTCTTTTCTGTATTGAACCACTGTTGGAATAAACTGTGACTTGAATGCTTTAAGAAAATTCTCCCAAGTCTGTGGTACTCCTTCAAGTTCCCAACTTTTATTCAGAACTTGCCACCAATGTTCAGCAGCTTTCTCAAGTTTAAAGGTTGCAAAGGTTACCTTATCACCACCTGCACATCTCAAGGCTGTAAAGATCTTCTCAATACTTTCAATCCACTCTTCTGCCTTCTTAGCATCAAATTCCCCGTCAAAGCTACGAGGTTTCAACTTCAAGAACCTTGTAAGTCGATTAGGATAATCCCAGTCTACATTATCAACCATCTCTTCTTGAGGAGTTACAGATCTCAGCTGATTACTACCACTTGTACCTTCAGAACTCATTGTACCTGTAGGTAAACACTCGGCGTTAATAACACCCCAAGACTAACCCATACCTAGGCCATAGACCCTATCCAGACTTAGAGCAAACCAAGGTAGCTAAACAGGGTAGCTAAACCAGGGTAGCTCTGATACCAAACTGACACGCCCCCAGTTCTCGGGATCCCCTAATAGAACCTCGAACCTGGATGCGCGTGACTAAAGAGAATTAAGAAACTAACAAGAAACGGGATGACAACTGTTTATAACAAACAGACGTGATATATATACTCTAGAGTAAGGAGCTAAGATAGCTCACACCACGAGTTCTAGACAAGAAAATTTAAATCAAACATGAGTATACACAGCGGAAACATGCCTAGCACATATGCTGGCATTACAAGATGTCTAGAACCAACAAGAGACAACAAGTCTACCCAAAAATACTGTGTTACAAAACCCATAATACATCGTCCTCACCAAAGTGTAAAAGGACCACGATTCCCAAAAGAATAACCACCTGCGTAGTAAGCTCCCTGCTATGTCGAGCCTCACTGTGCACTATCACTAGCTTTCCTTTGATCTAAGGAAAACAAATAAACAAGGAACGGGGTGAGATAAATCTCAGTAAGCTATTAGATGCAACTACATGACATGTTATCATGTAATTCAAGTAGATACTCAAGTAATCATGTATCAAGTATCATCAAGTAACAAGTATATGAGGGGCTAAGCCAACTCATCAAGTAGAACATAAGGCTAAACAAGCAAGTTATAAAGGATATTGCTTCCTTCCTTATTCCTCCCAAGAATACCATTGTTGTCGTAGCTTGTATCACTTTGACAATTCACGATCAATACCAAGAAACTGCTTATTCAGTATATATCAGAAGACCCGGTAACCAGTGTCATTCCCAAGATCAAGACTCACGGGGTGTTCAAGAGTTTAGCATTCACTTAAGTCAGACGTATTTCTCCAACCAAGGAAGCTATGCCCTTACTATGGCCGGTAGTAAGGGGTCAAGCGCAAATATATAGGGACCCGATTATCACTTAAGCCCCAGCTCTCGCGATAAGCGTGAACCTATATATTTCCGAACAAGCAAGGAGAACCAGCTGGACTCACACAAGAATGTACAAGTAGGTATTTACTTGAACTACGGGAGGAGAACTAATCCAAAAGTAGTGGACTAGCTCAACAAGGAACATGCTTCAAGTACTCAAGAAGTCACCTTGTTATCAAGCAACTATATGCAATGTTTGCACACACACAACAATAACATGTCTCATACAAGTTAGTGCTTGTTCATAGCACTTTCTAGTTTATTACCATACATATGTATTGGCATCAAGTCATGTACAAGATTTTATTATCTTATATTCAAGTCTTAATCCAATTCTTTGGATGTTCAAGTCATGTACAAGATTTTATTGTCTTATACTTCAAGTCATAATTCCAATCTTTGGACATTCAAGCATGTATAAGAGTTATACATTTACTCTTACAAAATCCTAATCCTATTCTTAGGATGTTCAAGTCTAAAACTTTGTTCTAATTCCCCTAAGGTGCACAATCATTGGTTTCAAGACAAGCATAACACATTCGTGCTTATTCCTAGCACTTACAAGACATAAAAGAGTTACTACTCTTGTACTTAAGTTATCATTTGAATTCAATAAGCACTCATGTTCAAGACCAAGTTCTAATGCCCCAAAAGGTACATATACACTTGCTAGGACATCTTATACTAAGGCCCTATGCCTTAGGAGGGGTAAGCTTTCATTTCAATTTAGATTTAAAACACTTTTGTTGAAACATGGGACCGGGCGGGCGCCTACAATGGACCGGGCGGCCGCTCATTATAGCCCTTTTGAAACCAAAACTTCTGATGAAATGGGCGGGCGCTCGAAGGATAACCAGGCGGGCGCCTGGTGCGATTTTCAGCAAACACTAAATTTCTTTCCAGGCCTAAAATTCTCCGTCCCAAGCGTAGGAGTAACTTTCTATTAACATTTTAACAAACCCAAAAGTGCATAACATTCTCAATTAACCTATTTCAAGTTCTTTCATTATTTTTACACAGAGGGTTATACTCCCTTTGTCCCAAATTTACAAGTATCACAAAAATTATCCCAAACACGAAATTGACAAGCACAAGTTTCAGAAATAACATATATGAATGTTATTACAAGCAAGGGGGAGCTAATAACTTACCTAGTCTGAAATCAAGTTTACCCAAATAAATTTCTGTTCGGCCTGGAACGCTCTATTCAACGCTACGAATATTTATTCGGGATCAGAATCAAGAATAGAGGGATAATTAAGCTCGAGGAGTCGAGAATAGGGTAAAAACCTAACCCTAACTTTGAAACAGAGGAAACAACGAGAATGGTTTGGGGAAGAATGCTTCCTCAGGCAAACAACAAGTTGATATACTTGGAACTTTCCAAGAATGACACCTAGGCCCCTCAAGTTTCACTTTTAACAAAAAGGCCCCTAAAGTCAAATTTTCACAAATGACCCAAAAGTCAAAACTAGACATTTAACCACCTTAATATTCTAAAGCAGTTAAGAATTTAATCCAAGTAAAACTAACACATAATATGCAAGTTCAAGTATTTAACAAGTAAGTCAAATATTTAACGAGATTAAGGATAGGCGTTACATTAATAGTTAATTTGAAATTTAAATTTGACTTAGTGAGTATTAGTTTGATTAAAGGTTAGATAAACATAAGCATTAAAAATCATCTCAAATCTCAAATTGGTGAAAACTATCATTCACGTTGTGAACGAATTTGCGCACACAAATTGTATTTTTAATTTTGTCATACTCAAAATTATATTATTTGGATAAAAACAATTCATAAGTTCTTTTCCTCTACAAATAGAGCCTAATACCGGAGTATTTATTAGGTTCTTCTATTCTTTATCTTTCAATATTAACTAGCGGGTAACCCGTGCCCTGCACGGGAAACTAATACTATTTCTCAAAAAAATATTTTAATTATAGTTAACTAATATAGTAATCATTATTTTAATTAACACTGTTAATAATAATAGTTAATCTATATGATTACTATTATTATAATTATTATTACAATTAACTAATATTATTGATAGTAATAGTTAATATATATTAATAGCAATGATTAATCTATATAATAATTATTATTATAATAAACTAATACTATTAATAGTAATAGTTAATAGATATAGTATCTATTATAATTAGTTAATATTACAAATTAATAATTTAACTTATATAATAACTATTATAATTAACCAATACTAATAATAGTAAATGTATATAACCAATTATAGTTAACTAATACTATTAATAGTAAAAACTAACTTATAAAGTAACTATTATAGTTAACTAATACTATTAGTAGTAATAGTTAACTTACATAGTAACTATTATAGTTAACCAATACTATTAATAGTAATAGTTAACTTACATAGTAACTATAATAGTTAACTAATACTATTAATAGTAATAGTTAACTTGTATAGTAACTTTTATAGTTAACCAATACTATTAATAGTAATAGTTAACTTATACCATAACTAATATTATGAGCTAATAGTATTAGCTAATAATGAGAATATCAAAAGTCACACACATTTAGGATGGTGATGATGTGGCTTCATACAAATGAAGCTTTAACATATGTTTGTCTATGTATCAAAACCATAGCCCTCTTCACCAACTTTAATATATATATATATAAGATTTCTTTCTAGTGTTATTATGTTGCATATTATTTTATTTGCAATGCAAAAATGCTTCATAAATTTATAGCATTTTAATTTTATTACTCCCTTCGTCCCAAAATGAAAAAGTCTGATTTTTAAAAATCTTCTATTGTTTAAGAACAAGTTTGAATATTTTTTTCGGATATTGATTTAGGAACGGAAGTAGTACTTATTATCTTATTTCTGCTAAAGCGTACAAAATTTAGCTTATCGCATTTCAAGCCTTGAAAATGGAGAGAGAGCAACAATTTAAATGTCGTTTGTGTTTGCACTTCAGGACTATTTTTTTTATTTATTTCCCCTTAATTTCTAAGTAAACTGTAGACAGGGAACTTTCGATGATGGAGTAGAGTTATCTGATTATTCGCAAAATACCACGAATTATTTTGAGGCTCCAAAAAAGAGCAGCAACATCATAAAAAAATGTGAGGACTGAGCATTAATAAATCCAAAAGAATATGTATGTTCAGAACGGTCGTAATAGAACATCATCATCCGAAGCAAGCAGTCGAAACTGCGGACCGATCTTTTAATTCGTGAGACAATTCTAAGAATCTTAAAGATGATCATCCACTACTCTCTCTTGGATTTTCATATCTAATTCATTATTAGTATATTATTTTTCTATCTTCTAAACAATGGGTTTAATTTATAAGATTTTCAATAGAAGCTAATATAAGATGAGAATCAACTTAATTTACAGATAGGATAAAAAAATAATGTGCTTATTGCTTGACTTTATTAATTTTATTGTAATAAGAAAAATATTGATTCATATGTTAACATATGTAAATTTATTATTTTAACTTAATAAGAAAAATATTGATTCATATGTTAACATATGTAAATTTATTATTTTAACTTATGTAAATTTATTGATCACATTATTTGATATAATAACATAATAATCTCTATCCACCCCATAATATATTGTAAATTAATAGTAAATCTCACATTTTAAAAAATTGTATTTTTGCTATTTCACTATGAAACATCTAAATACTATATCACCTGACTTGCATCTGACAATTAAATATCGGTTTTCTAACATATGCCTTAAGGGCATATGTTAAGATTCTTAAAATATGAAAATCAGCACATTTATATGATTCCATAAATATGCAAGTTTACATGTATAAAAAAATATATTTGTATAATTATGAAAATGATAGAGTTAAAGTAAATTTAATAAATAGATTGTTGCCTTATTTAAAAAGCTTAAGATGTGCCCTTAGAGCACACGTTAAAAAAACCGATTAAATATACTTTTAGTTGACATCATATAAAATTTCACATGAAATTTAACTAATTCAAAATTTTCAATTTTCTTTGAAAGAAAGGTTCTTAACTTTTCAGTACCAAAACTAATTGTGCAAACTTTTATGTTATGAGATTATTTGAATTAAATTTTGGTTTTTCTTAAAAGATTTTCATTTAAGGCAAAATTTAGTAATACAATATATGAGTTGGCATGGATTTGAAATATAGGAAGAATTCACGTTGAATACAATTGAAGAGCATGGATAAGAACAGGTTTAGAAAGTCCAATAATTCATGTGTTAATCTCCATAACCTAAAATACAATTGATGACCAAGTCCAATAATTCATCGCAACAATGGTAAGTATTTCTTTTATTTTTCATCAAAATGATTATATTTATTTGTTTGTATAAGATATACACATATATCTTATCTTAACATTCTAGACATTATACAGGTTAGTCAAGGAAAGAACCCGAGCAACTATGATGATAGAGATATAATTGCAATGTATTATCCAATTTATACTCCCTTTGTCCCACCACGAGTGAGACTAACTTTTAGGACACGTATATTAAGTAAAAGCAGTATGATATTAATATAGGAGAAAGGTTTTTGAGTATGAAAGGAAGTAAGAGACAGAATAAGTGATATGAATAGTTATTAGATTATTGTTGTAAGTATGATAAATGGGTCCCAATAAATATGTTAGAGCAATTGAACAAGACTTGATGAGTAAATAAAACAATCACAAGAACAGGATTTACGTGGTTCACCAACTTGGCTACGTCCACGGGGAGGGGAGAGAATATTATTATAAATCTGGAGAATTCTTTACAAGATCACACTAATCTATGCTAGCACGAATTTGGTCACAAAATTCCTGACTGTTCTAAAACCCTAGATCTAAAATTATTGTCTTTTATGAGCTATATGTGTTTTTCAACCTCTCCTTTCTTGTTATGATGATAGCCTTTATGTATACTAGTCATAACCTAACCCTGAAGACATAAGGAGTCCTAAATTTGAGTCCCAAAGGAAAAACCCCGTTTTTCTGCAGTCCGCGTGCATTGGGCCTGATCTGCCGCAAGACCAGGAACCCGCCTGCCTTGGACCAAGCGCCCGCCTGAATTAAATCACCCAAGAGGCTCAACTTTCTTCCCACAGGAGCGCCCGCCTGGGTCTACCCGAGCGCCCGCTCGCCTACCTGTTCGGGTGCTGCTGCTCCTTCCTTTTTTTTTTCTTTTGTCTTCGTTTCTGCTCTGTCTAGGCATTATGAAACCATCTGTTGTACAATCCTATAATATGGCATCCCACATTCAAAAGCATTATCCCAACAATCTCAACCTTGAATTTGAATCTCCATGACAACAAACCTTTCCCCCCCCCTCGCCTCTACTGCTATCTAATAGCTGTGAACATTCAGCAAGTCCAAACAATGTTAGAACTTGCTCCCCGTCACGGGTTTCGTGAACATATCTGTAGGGTTGTCCGCCGTCCCTACCTTCACCTTTAACCGTTTCTCATCCCTTAGGAAATGATATCTGACACCAATGTGCTTGGTCCTCTCTTGATCCTTGGCCAAACAAATTGCGCTCAAACTATCGCAATAAATACTAGCCTGATCCTGATGTATCCCAAGATTGCTGATCAATCCCTTCAACCATATTCCTTCCTTAGCGGACTCTGTCAATGTCACGTCTTCTACTCTTGTTGTAGACAACGTCACTACCGCCTGCAATATAGACTTCCAACTGACAACTGACCGACCAAGCGTGAACACATATCCGGTCTTCGATCTTCTTGTATCTACATCACCCAAATCTGAGAAACCTTCGACTGCACATTCTGTCCCATCTCCATAGATGAGTCTGACGTTGCTGGTGCTCACTGTAGCATACATCAAACTACCAACTGCACTAGCATAAGATACTTGAGCCATATACTCTTTCTCCTCAACTGATTTGGGACCAAACGTGACTGTTTGTGCATTCACTGCACCCGGAGTGTCTATAGCTTTAGATATTGACCTTCCAAACCTTTCTGAAACTTTCTTGATGTATCTTTTTCTGGGATAAGAACAGTTTCCGTTTGGCTCTGTCTCTATAGATCTCCATATCCAGAATTCTCTTCGCGTTACCCAAACCCTTCATCTCTGCGACCAAGCCTTTCATCTTCTGAATCCCTGACTTCTTGACTGCTGCTATCATATAGCTATCAAATCTCTTGTACCACTTGTAGACACCCCGCCTTGGACCTCTCACCCCGATTGCATACAAAGTATTTTTATTTAACTTATTTTTATTAATTTATGTTACTTCGGTTAAGTTCCTAACTGATTCCGTTAGTTTTGGACTAAACTGCATAACAGAATTAATTTTAGAGTCATTTCTGTCTTTCTGTCATTTTTAGAATCGCGCGCTTCCGGCACTGCTAACGGGCCGCGCGCGCCTCCCGTCCCAAAGGCGGGACTCGCGCGCTGTCCGATATGGCAGTAACGGATTGCACCTTATTTCCCTCCCTTTTCTTATTTACAAACATCTTTTCTTGATCACAAAAACCATCTTTTTACATCCACATTCATCCCCCCTTTTCTCATTAACTCCCAATCCCAAATTCTAAGCCTTTTCCCAAAAACTAATATTTCTTTCATTTATTATTTGATTTCTTTTATTCCTTTTATTTTTCTTTTATTCATTTATCTTATTTGTGATTGGCTCATTCCATTTCACATGGATGACCAATTTCCCTCCATCATTTCCCTCTCTTTTTTACCTATAAAAACCATCATCTTCCACCTTGGAAAGGGACTTCTTTTTGGACTCCAACCTTGATTCACCAACTACATTATACACAAATTCTCCCAACAAGAGTTCTTAGTAACAAGACTCTACACAAATTGTTCTACAACAATTTCATTACAACAACAACACTTTCAAGTCAAGGTTCCAAGTCCTCTTTCTCAAGGTACAACTCCATTTTCTTCCTTTGTTTTCTTCTTCTTGATGTATGCAATCCCCATTAATGGGACATGACCAACATGACTACTTCACATATTGAAATCTCCCTACATTTTAATCTTAACTTTAATTCACCATGTTAATTTCTCTTCATCTCTTAATGTAATTCTTTAACATTACTTGTTACATGTAATCTTTATCATTAAATAAATAAAACAATTCTATTTTATTTTCCCTTTATTTCCCCTTTTCTTCTCATCACAATTGTTAGCACATTTCTATTTAATTAATTGAAGGACATGTAAATATTAGAACACCAATAGTAGCAAGACCCGCGTAAGCGGGGCGGAGTGGGTGTTTAAGTACTTCCCACTCCATCACCTAACCCCCGAACCCTTCTCTCCCGAATCTCTGGTTTTGTACATAAATTAGGATATTTTTAAGTTTTTCTTATGTTTCTTTAAAAACATAGGTGGCGACTCTAAACAATCTAAAACAAGTTAGACATCCTAGGATAATTCACCGCTCTAGCCAAGCCGTGGTTCCCCGGGGTATCTACACCACTGCCTAGGCGATTACTTCAATCTACAAACTTGATCATCCTTACCAGGAACTTGGAATCCTTCCGACTCTGTCATGTATATCTCTCCCTCTATTGTTAGCAACACTTTGATCGAAGTGTGTCTGACCACTGTTGAGAAGATCCCATTGTAGTCCACCTCCTCTCTCTGTGTGAAACCCCTTGCAACAACGCGAGCTTTATACTTGATCCCTTCTGCCGGTGACATCCTTTCCTTTTTCTTGAAGATCTACTTGCAAGTCACAATCTTTCTGCCTTCTAGCCTTGTGGTCAACTCCCAAGTCTGATTCCTGTGAAGAGACTCCATCTCATCACCCATAGCCGCATACCTTTGAGATGACTCTGAACATGTATCTGCTTTATTGAAAGTAGAAGGTTCCGTAAGAATGGGCTCCACTTCCTCAGCAACCAGCAGTGCATAAGACACTAAGTCTTCAAATCCATACCTCTTCAGAGGCTTCCCGAAATTAGCTCTTCTAGACCTTCCTTGTGCTAACCCATGTTCTTCGGGAACTGAACTTGAACTTTCTGGTACTTCAGTATTTGTCTCTGTTAGTGGATCATGATCAACATCTGACTGTGGGACAACTAACTCTTCAGTATCTTGTTGCTCCACCTGTTTATCAACACCGCCAACACTTGAAACAATCGTGGATTTACCCGTCCATACCTCATAGGAAACTTTGAGTCCAATACCGGTATGAAGTCCATGATTAATCAAGTAACATGTTGTACTAAGTGCTTCTGCCCAGAAACGTTTAGACAACTCTGCATTAGAGAGCATGCACAACGCTCCCACAAGCCATGTCTGATTCATCCATTCTGCTACACCATTCTACTGTGGCGTGCCTCTGCTGGTGAGATGTCTAGAAATCTCCACCTGTCTGCAAAACGAATCGAACTCAGTACTGCAGAACTCCAAACCATTATCTGTCCGGAGCTTCTTGATCTTCTTCTCTGTCTGGTTCTCCACTACCGTATTCCAGTCCTTGAAATTCCTTAGGACCCCATTCTCGTGCTCCATGATAACCACCCAAGTACTCCTCGAATAATCATCAACCATAAACAAGAAATATCTGTGCCCCCTTAGAAATTCCTGACGTGAAGGTCCCCAACTCTCTAAGTGGATGTAATCCAGAATGCCTTTAAGATCTTTGATCTTATAAAGAAGATCTCTGTTAGTCAACTCATGCATCTCTCGAGTGCTCATGTGACCGAGCCTGATGTGCCACAGCTTAGACATATCTCCCTCGTTCACCCCTTCTGATGCAGCCATAGTCGACTCTGCAAGCGTCTTTCCTTGGAGGAAATATAAGGAGCCCCGCTTAAGACCTTTAATCATCACTTCTGAACCATTACAAACACTAACTGCTCCACCTTTACCTTTGAAACTGAACCCTTTGCTGTCTAATTGACTAAGAGAAATCAGATTCTTCGTCATATGCGGAACGTGTCGAACCTCGTTCAAAGTGACAAACCTACCATCATGAGTCCTGACCTTGATCGAACCAATACCGACAACCCTGCAGACTGTACTGTTGGCATGCTTATATCACCGCCATCCATCCGCATGTAATCAGTAAACCATTCTCTCCTAGGACTGATATGGTAAGAATCTCTTGAATCAAGAATTCACACATCAGATGCGCATGCTGATTCTGATGTTACTAGAGCATAATCCTCTTTTGAACTGCAATCCCTGGCCGTCATGGCCTCTGTTGTGACTGGTGTCTTGCCTTGCTTCTTTCTGGGACAATCGAACTTCCAATGCCCCCTTTCTTTGCAGAAATTACAGATATCCCCAGGTTTCGGACCCTTCTTGTGTGAAGAATTACCTTGATTGTTCTTCTTCCCACTAGAACCCCTGTTACTGCTACTAATGCTAGCAACCAAACCTGATGACTGGGTACCTGTCTCATTCCGACTCGCCTTTCGGTGCAATTCCCTCGTCTTAAGAAAAGTTTTCACTTCCTCTAGAGAGATACCATCCTTACGATTTATGCACGAATCGACATAATGTTCATAAGACATAGGTAAGGGTACTAAAAGCTGCAAGGCTGCATCCTCATCATCCACAACAACTCCTATATTGCGCAGTTCAAGTAATGCAGAAGTAAATCTATCAAGATGATCATTTATAGGCGTACCTTCAGTCATACGACAATCATACAACTTCTTCTTCAGGTATAACTTGTTGGTCAATGAACGTGTCATGTACATATCTTCCAACTTTAACCAAAGATCGCTTCCGGATTCTGTTCCTGCAACATTGGTTAGGATCTCATCATCCAACTATCTGATGATCTTGGCGTGAGCCTTCTGATCTAACTTCTTCAATGCTGCTGCCTCCTTCGCGGCTGTCTGCTTGTCTTTCTCTGACTCTTCTGTGGTGATCGCCTTACCCTTGGGATCCTTGCGATCCCTGATTGCAATCTCCAACGGTTCCCATAAATCTTTGTCTACCAACAAAGGCTTTATCTTGATCTGCCAGAGAGAAAAACTATTCTTCCCATTGAACTTGTCGATCGAATCTGCTCATTGACCCATCTTCTCGTTCTCTGCAGCGGAATCCATGAATCCACGAACCAGAGCTCTGATGTCACTTGTTAGAGCAATTGAACAAGACTTGATGAGTAAATAAAGCAATCACAAGAACATGATTTACGTGGTTCACCAACTTGGCTACGTCCACGGGGAGGGGAGAGAATGTTATTATCAATCTGGAGAATTCTTTACAAGATCACACTAATCTATGCTAGCACAAATTTTGGTCACAAAATTCCTGACTGTGCTAAAACCCTAGATCTAGAATTATTGATCTTCTCTGAGCAATCTGTGTTTTTCAACCTCTCCTTTCTTGTTATGATGATAGCCTTTATGTATACTAGTCATAACCTAACCCTGAAGACATAAGGAGTCCTAAATTTGAGTCCCAAAAGAAAAACCCCGTTTTTCTGCAGTCCGCGTGCGTTGGACCTGATCTGCCGCAAGACCAGGCGCCCGCCTGCCTTGGACCAAGCGCCCGCCTGAATTAAATCACCCAAGCGGCTCAACTTTCTGCCCACAGGAGCGCCCGCCTGGGTCTACCCGAGCACCCGCTCGCCTACCTGTTCGGGTGCTGCTGCTCTTTCCTTTTTTTTTTCTTTTGTCTTCGTTTCTGCTCTGTCTAGGCATTATGAAACCATCTGTTGTACAATCCTATAATATGGCGTCCCACATTCAAAGGCATTATCCCAACAAAATAAATAATCATTAAAAGTTTGTCATTTTATACAATCTCGATTGTAGTGGATTTGACAAAAAAGAAAATAAATCTCACTTTTAATGAGATGAATAAAGAACATATTAAACAATTATCTTAAATACTATAATTGATTAGTTTTGC
This sequence comes from Campanula takesimana, assembly GCA_026119855.1. NCBI lineage: Eukaryota > Viridiplantae > Streptophyta > Magnoliopsida > Asterales > Campanulaceae > Campanula > Campanula takesimana. The sequence continues at coordinate 403,044 of JAOWBW010000589.1, forward strand.
TATGCCCGTCGAGTATCGACGGATTACTTACTAGTAGTTATGGAACGGAAGAAGTATCTTCTATGTTCAGTCATGTTAAAGAGATATAAAGGGTATAGTGGAATATGTATTGACTCATAAACATTTTTCAACAACTATATTAATTGCCCGAAAATAAGGAAGATTTGGTAGCCTGTTTTATTAGATAGATCAAATTAGAACGATAGAATCAAATGGGTTTGGTAGTATGGAATTTAGGCTGTCTAATCTTTGTTTGCAAAAAAGACTTGAGCAACTAGGAGTATAATATATAATCAACACTATTATTTAATTAATTAAATAAATAAGGTTCTAAAAAGGCATTAATCATCACTATTTATGTTCCCCCATTTGTTCCAGCAATATCTAATGGGTCTCCTTAACTTTATCTCCTTGTTGCTTCATTAACGAAAGTCATACATGTAATGCTCCACGTATTTTAACGGCCTTTTTTACTTTTCCATTTTCTTTTTGGTGGTTTTTAAAAATTATAATAACAATAGTAATTTGCAATCACTTTCTAAGAAAAAATAAATTGATTAACAATTGATAGACAAAATTACAATACCTCGCAAGTGCACGAGCTATCGTCATAGCAATATGCGAACACAAGGGTCGATCCACAGGGACTTGGATTAATTCAAAGTTATTTAATTATTTTAAAAGCAATAAATAAAACAAAACATAAATAAAAGATAGGTGATCAACATGAGCAAGCATATAAATGATAGGAATCGCGTAGTTAAAAGATATCTTCGTCCTTAATTCAAATATCATTGGTACATCTTTTAACTTTTCACCCTATTCACTTGATCACGAGATTTATTTCAATCTCTGTTTCTTCTTTCAGATTAGTTAATAGCAGTGGTACACTCACTAGAAACCCTAATAAATAATTAAATCTAACTGGCACAGTCTAGATCTAAGAATTAATAGATGAACGATTTAAGAAACTAAGATCAAGAACGCTTTCTACAATTATTTCATATAGATAATCGTCTAATTTTACCCACTTCACAATTTACCATGGCACATGCATAAATCGTAAAGATGCTACTTGTGAATTTCTACACTGGCACAGTCAATAGAAAATTCTAGCAGAAATCAATCACAAGGATAAATAGGGTGATCAAATCTACAAACCCTAGCAATAGATTTAAATTAATCACAAGTAAAATTATGAATAGAGATAAAATTATGAAAAGAAAAATACCTCAATTAAATAAAAAGATAAAAGTTACCTCCAACCTTGCAACCCTTACAAATATTTACTAGCTACATTGTTGATAAAAAATACAAGAAAACTAATCTAGTATTTATAGAAGAAAAACTAACCTAAATCTAAAAGGAAAAAGAATTCTAAAAAGAAAAGGAAACTAATAAAGAAAATCCTAAACTAAAAAGAATAGTCAAAAGATATCATAATGGATTAGGAAACTACATTCCTTCTCCAACTTGAGGTAATTTTAGGGTTGAATTCCAAAATTCCTCAAATGTCCCTCATAATTTGATAATTTCTAGTTTAGTCCTTAAGATTTTAGAAATTCCAGAACAACCCTTATGTTTCAGAAATTGCAGTTGCAGTCTTTTAATTCTTCACAGCAATCCCTGGAATTTTCAACAATGCAGAACATTCCTCAAGCTTCTTTCCTATACCACTGTCTGTCCCGATTGACTTTGACTTTGACCATTCTTGATCTTAGGACTTCAACTTGAAACTCAAAAACAATTACATCCGGGAAATAACTAAAAGAAACTAAAATGCCCTTTGGATTACAATAAAGCTCCAATAATTATGTATTGCCCCATTACATCAAAACTAGTCTAAATATATTAAAATGAAATGAAATACATGGCAATACTAGGGAAATAAATGGTACATAATCCGCCACATCAACAATCAAAGTTTAATCATCCGGACTTTTCGATTCATTTTCATATATATGATGGTCGGATGTTTATGAACATGATCTAGAGAGGAAAATACTCACTCTGTTTTGGAAATTTTGTTTTATTTTTACTTTTTGTGGTCGACACAAATGAACTTTGACCAAACATTGATGTCGATCTAATCATCCTAGTAAAATTTTAAAATTTGGAATTGATAAATCATTAAGTGATGTACCAATATTTTTTTTTATAATTTCATTGTGATCACTAGATTATCACTCATGTATGATCAAAGTTAACTTGTATTGAGCAGAAAAAAATGATATTTTTTAGAATAAAATTTGCATTATTTGGGGATAAATTTTTAGAAAATTGATATTTTTTTAGAATAAAATTTTATAAATGATAGACATTCATTTTATGATAAATTTAGTATTACTTTCTTATTATGTTCATTCCAAAATGAATGTATATTTTTTGGAAACTTTTTCCAAAAATGAAATCTATATTTTGTAAATTTTTATGAAGTTATTGAATTTTTTCCATCAAACAACATTCTTTAAATCACACTTAGGGGGCGTTTGGTTGGTGGTAAATGGGGGGAATGGAATGGTGAATTCCGGTTGACCAATTCCATTATCATGTTTGGTTCAATTTTTTTTTTAAATTTTCATTCCATTGCAATGGTCAATTCCTTCAAATGAAGGAATTCTCCGTTCCTTCACAAAATGGATGGAAAGTTTAATTCCACCAAAATCATTCCTTGAAGACGGAGGCCATAGTAGTTACATATAACCTATGGTGAAAAAAAAAAGTGGAAAAAAAAAAACCAACGGTTCTTGGGCCGGGCTGAAGGCCCAAACCGGATAACCTATGGTGAAAAAAAAAATTACAAAGAGTGAAAAAAGGGTATTTTGGACATTTTATCATAAAACAATTTTATTCCAACATTGTTGTCTTGAAACCAAACATGAATTATCAAGGAATGGAATGGCAATTCCATTCCATTATGTGTCAACCAAACACAAGGTTTGACCACTTTCCATTCCTTTCCAATTCCTCAAAGATTCCCATTCCATGGACCATTCCATTCCTTCATTTTTTTTATGCCGAACCAAACGCCCCCTTACAATCATTTTATAAGACTTAGCCCGTCTTTTAACAATGAAATTCAAACTTTTTTAGTGACTACTTTGATTTTACTATGACTAAAAAATTAGGGAAAAAATATTGCATGGTAATTCTACAAATAATTATATATATTTATTCAACTACAATTATGTCACATTTAATTTTTTTGGTATGGATGTTTATCTTTAATCTTTAAAAAAAGTTCATCAAGAAGCTTAAGAATTCAGTCCCTTACGAAAACTAAAAGTATAATTTTAGTTCTTAGTGTTTTCTTTGTTAGTGTTGTGACAAAATCTTGTAAAAAAAATAGTTTTTCCTAATTATTACTAATTTTAATTCTTCAAAGCCCTCTCACATACAAGGTGAAAACAAGTTTCATAGCAATGAAAATCAGTTGTAATGATTTTTATTTTTTTTTTGTATAAAAAAACTAGTTTTTACATACTAATATGAAAAAAGTAGTTTTTAATAAGACTTATTCTAGCTTATTAACAAAAATGATCATGTGTAATTTTTTTATTAAAATTTTACATTTGAATGATATGTTAAGTGAGATAAGTACAAATATAAAGAAGGATACTATAAATACATTCTTCATTAACGAGAAAGATAATTTTTAAAAAGGTAATCTGGTCAATTTATTATATCCTCGTAATTGGCAGGTTTTTCAAAAGCTATTTTGTCCAAATTAATAATTATTTAATTTAATTATTAATAATATAATAGATATGAAAAAAGTGTAGTGGTATTAACATCTCTCCATACATCATTATTATATTGATGAATGCAATCCCTGACCAAAATAACCAATTATTTGATCAGGATCATGAATTACACTGTCTAGCTACTCCCTCCATCTCAAAATGATCTTCAAGTTTGACTATTCAAACTTTTTAAGGATATGAACAACTGTTTCACTAGCTATGCTTTGTTTAAGCCTAAAATGTAGAAATGTGAAGAACTTTTTGGGACAATGAGAAATGGTAAATGAGAAGATCATTTTGGGACGGAGGGAGTATATTTTTTGTAATCTCATACCAAGTGACCTATTATAAGATTGATTAAATATGTGTATGATAAAAAGAACTCCATAATTCAATGTGACAATTATAAGTGGTGACCATTCTCAAATTCTTTCCCCTTTTGTTTCTTGGTCTACCCACATGCACCTCATTCGCGTCACTGATTAGACAGTACTAATGTTATGTTTAAAACTTAATTATCTCATTAATCTAAAATTAAATTAGTGTAATAAGTACATAAAGTACTTGTACAATGAGAATAATTGAATTAAATCATTTGTATAGTACTTAGATTATGGTTTTAATATTACTTCTTAACAATGATTAATATAGACAAGTTTTGCTAAGCAACTCCTTTATATGCTCTTTTACAAGAATAACAGCTACAATTCGCCACACACAAGAATCCCACTCCATAAAATAAAATAAAAATAAATAAAAAATCAAGCTAAAAAATGAAAGTGGGAGTCAACTTGTCATTCTTAACCTTGTCTTGAGTAAAGACAATTGCATTGTACAATTTCATGGAACTGGCCAATTCACAACTAAGATTAGGTTTAATAATAGGTTTAAATAATAATTTGATCCCTAAACTTGGCAGTTTTTATTAGTTTGGTCCTCCATGAATAAATTTTATTAGTTTGGTCCCTTATGATGGTTTTTTTTGCCAGTTTGCCCATTCTTTATGTGAGATTTTTTAAAATACCAAATATACCCCTGAAACTAATAATAGTTTGATCCCTAAACTTGGCGCTTATATTAATTTGGTCCTCCATGATGGATTTATATCTTAGTTTGCGTCTTTTATTCATTTTTATTAATTTTATACTATTAAATTCTATTTAAAAAATTGTTTACAATGCGCTAAAAATAATTAATTAATTTCAAAAAAATCTCAAATATTTTTCTCCTCTAATTTTTTTAGTTATTCAACCTCAAATATTAAGTATTTAAAAATTTAAAAAAAATGATGTCTTTAATACATGAAATTTAAAATGAATTTCTTATTTTTAATCCAAATTATTAAAAAAAAATTGTTTGAATGTGAATCATTTGAATAAAATTGTTGAATATATTAAAAAAATATTTTTACTGATCTGTTTTATTTTTCTCACTATATTTTTTAAAGGTATATTATAACATTTTTAAAAAAATTGATCATATAAACTTTGTCAATATACAAACGAAAAAATTAGGGGAGAAAAATATTTGAGACTTTTTTGAAATTAATTAATTATTTTAGCGCATTATAAACAATTTTTAAATATAATTTAATAGTATAAAATTAGTAAAAATAAATAAAAGAGGCAAACTAAGATTTAAAATTCATCATGGAGGACCAAATTAGTATAAGCGCCAAGTTTAGGGACCAAGCTATCATTAGTTTCAGGGGTATATTCGGCATTTTGAAAAATCTCACAGAAGGAAGGGGCAAACTAGTAAAAAAAGCCATTATAAGGGACCAAACTAATAAAATTTATTCATGAAGGACCAAACTAATAAAAACTGCCAAGTTTAGGGACCGAATTATTATTTAATCCTTAATAATATAACCTTTTTTTTCTTTAAATAAATACTCTTTTTGTCTTAAAATAATAGTTTAATTTGTCATTTTATTTGTTTCAGAAAGTTAGTCTTATTTCTAAAATAAAAACTTCAAAATTATTAAATTTTTAAAAATTATAATGTAACTTTAAAATATTTGAAAAGTAGAACGAGACTATCATTTTGGAACGGGAGGAGTAGTAATTTAATTGAGAGAAACCCTGATTTTCTGGTGCCATGCTTTTTCTTCATAATCCTCAGTTCTAACCCACTCGTGGGCACGACCGCTTTGCCGGGGTTTTGTTTTATTTTTTATTACTTTGATTTTTCCACTTTGGCAGCTCCCGTATCAGATTTTTGTGGAGATGTGGGAATGACACGTCGATTTTAATACCTTTTTTTTTTTTTTTTTGAAATGTATACTTTTTTTTTTTTTTAATGAATTAGGAAGTACAGTACAAGATGTGGGCCACTGGTGAACATGTACTCCTACTTACTCGAAAGGACACAACGTATGTCTTTTTTTTTTTCTTTTTTTTTTTTACTATTATTATTTTTTTGTATTGGAATTACAGAACCATGGTTATGGTTCTGTCCACTGGCAGCCCATGGACTGCACTGGAGTTCATTGTGTACTGCAGTTAGAAAATCACAGGCTGCCCATGGAATGTGCTGGAAGTTGCTGTCTTCACAAGTTGACTATTACCATAATATTTTCCATGTTTAGTTCTTTGGTAATTTTGTATAGTTTCTATTAAATAGTTTATTTCCTTATACTAGAGATATATTCCATGTATAGGAGATACACTTTGTGTATATATGTTTGTACTGTTGGTGGACGGAATATACAAGAGAAAATCTTCCCATATTTCCATTGTTAATATGGCACCAGAGCTGGTCTAAGAATCCTACCCTCAATTCATTTTTTTTCCTTCAACCTTAAACCATTCAATTGTGAGTAGATAGTATGCCAGAGTCAAGCCAAAAGAAAGCTTTGGACCCTTCATCTCCATACTATTTGCACCCGTCGGATAACCCGGGGGCTGTCATCACATCATGTATGTTGAATGGGGAGAATTATGATATGTGGGAGAAGGCAATGACGAATGCCTTCAGGGCCAAGAATAAGCTGGGCTTTATCGATGGAACTCTGACGAAACCGACGCAAGATGAGGCAGAAATAAAGGCTTGGGCTGCATGTAACTCGATGATTATCTCATGGATATTTAATTCCATTGAGAAATCCATCCAGCCAAGTGTGGCCTACATGGACACGGCAAAGCATTTGTGGGATGATCTGAAGGAGCGTTTTTCCATTGGAAACGCACCACGTATTCATGAGCTTAAGGCAGAGATAGCCTCTATACGACAACAAGGTATGTCTGTGATGTCGTATTATACGAAGCTCAAGGGAATGTGGGAAGAACTTGGCAGTTACTCTAAAGTTCCAAACTGCACTTGCGGTGCAGTGAATGAGATCATGAAGGAACGAGAAGAAGAGAAGGTTCATCAATTTTTGATGGGCTTAGAGGATGCATTATTTGGTACTGTTCGGTCCCAAATACTAGGAATGGAGACTTTGCCGTCTCTAAGCAAGGTGTATGCGATGGTCACTCGAGAAGAGAGGCATCGATCAGTTGCAAGAGGAAAAGAAGAGAGGGTGGAAGTTGTTGCTTTGGCAGCACAACAGATGATGCGAGGAAAGCCTGTTGTTTGGAGCAAGTAACAATCCAGTGAGAAGCTTTGTTCGAATTGCAATAAGCCTGGGCATGAGATTTCTGAATGCCTTGAACTAATTGGTTACCCTCATTGGTACAAAGGGAATAAAGGAGAGCGTGGTCGTGGGAAACAAGGAAACGGACGAGGTCGTGCGATGCAAGCAACATCAGCTCATGTGAACCAGATTGCAAGCTTGTCGGTGAATAATGAAGCAAGTCAAAGCGTGATTCCTGGCCTTTCAACAGAGCAAATCCAGCGCTTGGTGAGCCTTTTGGATCGATCCACCGACACTAATGAGAAACTGTCTGGTAAGGCTACTACTTGGATCCTTGATAGTGGGGCATCTACTCATATGACAGGAAGCCTTGAGTTGATGAGTAACATTGAAGATGCCCCACCCACACCTGTTCTCTTACCAAATGGCATGAAGACAGATGCTACAAAGCGTGGCCGTGTCATTTTAAGTGCAGAAATTATATTGAGTGATGTTCTATATGTGCCTAGTTTGAGTTGCAATTTAATTTCTGTATGCCAATTAATAAATGAGTTAAACTGTCAAGTAACGTTTACTAATAAGCTTTGCGTGATACAGGACCGCACCTTGAGGAACCCGATTGGAGTGTGTGAGCAAAAAGGGGGGGTCTATCACTTCAAGTTTTTAAAGGAACAGACAGTGATGCGGACGGATGGGGTAGACCTTCATATGTTATGGCATCGGCGAATGGGACATCAATCAAGTCAGAATTTACGTTTTATTCCTGCTTTTAGTAGTTTAAGTTTGGAGAATAAAGATCACTGTGAGGCTTGTTATCGAGCAAAACAAACTAGAAGTCCTTTTCCTTTGAGCAATAATAATGCAAAAGAATGTTTTGATTTGATTCATATTGACATATGGGGGGCATTATCGTATTCCAGCTTCATGTGGTGCACATTATTTCCTTACAATTGTTGATGATTCTATTCGTGCAGTTTGGGTTTTTCTTATGAAAGAAAAAAGTGAAGCTCGTCGATTTTTGATAGAATTTTGTACCATGGTAAAAACTCAATTTGGAAAAGTAATTAAAAGAATTAGGAGTGACAACGGGTTGGAATTTGAAACAAAATTCTACCAAGAAAATGGTATGATTCACAAGACGAGTCTTATAGATACACCCCAACAGAATGGAAGGGTAGAGCGCAAGCATAGGCACGTACTAGAGGTAGCTAGGGCTTTACGTTTTCAAGCATCATTACCAATTGAATTTTGGGGAGAGTGTACACTAACTGCAGCCCATATAATAAATAGAACACCAACTGCTACACTTAAAGGGAAATCACCACATGAAATCTTGTTTGGAGTGAAACCAAGTTATGAGCACATAAAAGTCTTTGGGTGTTTGTGTTTTGCTCACAACAACCCTAGACATAAGGATAAATTTGGGAGTCGAAGTCGACGATGTATCTTTGTGGGGTATCCATACGGTAAAAAGGGGTGGAGGTTATATGACCTTGAGGAAAATGTTTTCTTTTGTTCACGAGATGTGTCATTTCATGAAAATATTTTCCCGTATACACAGGTTGCAGCTGGGGACAAAGATGGTGACAGTATTGGTTTGACAAACCAAGATAATGTTATTGTTGACAATCAGACCCTTATCGTTGATGAGCAGCCACAAAGTGAAATACATGAACCTGATCAAGAAGTAAGGGGGAGTGGTGCTGAGGCACCGAACTGCGATGAAGTAGAGCAAGTCAGACATAAAAGATCAACCAGGTTGCCTTCACGTTTAAATGATTATGTTGTGTACACAGCATGCGTAGGAGGGAATCTGCATAATTCAAATGATGAGACTGACCCCCCCCCCTTAGAGCCACCACGACATGAAAGGTCCTCAGGTACCCCTTATCCCATTGCTAATTATGTAACGTTTGATAAGTTTTCTCAGAGGCATCGAGCATTTTTGGCGTCTATATCATTGCACAAGGAACCTAAAGACTACTTTGAGGCGGTGAAAGATGTAAATTGGCGACAGGCCATGTCTAAGGAGATTGAAGCTTTGGAGGCAAACAAGACTTGGACAATCGAGAACTTACCACCGGGAAAGAAACCAATCGACTGCAAATGGGTGTACAAGGTGAAGTACAACTCTGATGGCACGGTAGAGCGTTACAAAGCAAGGTTGGTAGCAAGGGATTTACTCAAATTGAGGGTTTAGACTTTCATGAGACCTTTACGCCAGTGGTAAAGCTTGTAACAGTTAGAGTCTTCTTGACAATGGCTGTCACAAGGGGATGGGAACTTCACCAAATGGATGTAAGCAATGCATTCCTTCATGGTGACCTAAAGGAGGAGGTATATATGAAATTGCCCCTTGGGTTCAAGGCACCCAGAAATGACATGGTGTGTAAGCTTAAAAAATTCCCTTTATGGGCTTCGCCAAGCATCAAGAAACTGGTTTTTCAAGTTAACAACGGCTTTGAAACAGTACGGTTTTGTTCAATCTCTTGCTGACTATTCACTTTTTACATACCGAAAGGGGGATGTTTTTATGGGGCTTTTGGTGTACGTAGATGACCTTGTCTTGATGGGTAATGATTCAACTTCTTGTGTGAATTTCAAAAAATACTTGAATGAATGCTTTCATACAAAAGACTTGGGCCCTCTCAAGTACTTCCTGGGCATCGAGGTGGCACGTTCACCATAAGGTTTGTTCCTAAATCAAAGAAAGTATGCACTTGACATCATCTCGGAGAGTGGTATCCTTGGAGTGAAGCCGGCTGATTATCCAATGGAAGAAGGGAATAAACTTGCACTAGCCAAAGGTGAAGAAGTGGTCAATGCATCGAGCTATAGACGTTTGGTTGGACGTCTAATTTATTTGACGATCACACGACCTGAGATATCATATTCTGTTCATGTATTGTCGCAGTTTGCGCAAGCACCTCGTAAAGAACACTTGGAGGCAGCTATGAGGGTCGTGAGGTACCTTAAAGGTAATCCGGGACAAGGAATCTTACTACGAGCAGATTGTGATCTGAAATTACACGCCTTCTGCGATTCAGATTGGGCAGGGTGTCCGATCACAAGACGATCTGTGACTGGGTATATTGTGATGCTAGGACAATCACCAGTGTCTTGGAAAACAAAGAAACAACAAACTGTATCGCGATCGTCGGCGGAAGCAGAATACCGTGCAATGGCATCGGTGACTAGTGAACTGGTATGGCTAAAATCACTTTTAGCATCCCTGGGAGTTGATCATAATGAGTCTATGACGTTACATTGCGATAGCCAATCGGCAATTCACATCGCAGCCAATCCGGTTTTTCATGAGAGAATAAAACATATAGAAATTGACTGTCACTATGTTCGAGAGCAAGTTCAAGCGGGAAATATTGTCACGACTCATTTACGGTCACAAGTACAACCGGCTGACATATTTACCAAAGCTCTTGGAAGACATCAATTTCGTTTTCTTTTGCACAAGTTAGGCACGTACGATGTTCACGCGCCAACTTGAGGGGGAGTATTGGAATTACAGAACCATGGTTATGGTTCTGTCCACTGGCAGCCCATGGACTGCACTGGAGTTCGTTGTGTACTGCGGTTAGAAAATCACAGGCTGCCCATGGAATGTGCTGGAAGTTGCTGTCTTCACAAGTTGACTATTACCATAATATTTTCCATGTTTAGTTCTTTGGTAATTTTGTATAGTTTCTATTAAATAGTTTATTTCCTTATACTAGAGATATATTCCATGTATAGGAGATACACTTTGTGTATATATGTTTGTAATGTTGGTGGACGGAATATACAAGAGAAAATCTTCCCATATTTCCATTGTTAATATTTTACTCAATATGATCCAGATGAATTTGAATTAAGAGAGCTTTACAATTATTTAAATAAATTTCAGCCACAAAGAAAGTTAAATGAGGATGTGATGATCTCGAAACTACTCGCAATAATGCTTAATGCTGACGGGAAAACTTACGTGAGCAGTTCCAGAATTTGAATTTGCTCCTGCAACTCTTAGCTCCTACCGAGTTATAAGGACGATTTTTGTAATATCCGCCCCCTTGATCTTTTTTTTTTTTAAGACGTCTTTAATTATTAATTGGACCAAAGTAATTAAAGAGGAGTGTTGGGCTTTTAAGTTATGGGTTTAAGTTGTTAAACCCAACAAGGAGAAGGATGTAATTCATTTTTAGTTAGGGAATTGGAGACCCTAAAGTATTTATACTCTTCCCTAAAACCTAGCCTCCTTATTTTACCAACCAAGAAAAAGAAAGCAACGGCAAGAAAGAAAGAGGGCGGCCGAGAGAGAGAGAGGAGCCGAGAGAGAGAGAGAGAGAGAGAGAGAGAGAGAGAGAGGAGAAGGGAGAGAGAAGACCGGAGTTGGATCATCAAAGGTAAGACCCAAACTCCTTAACTTTTTTCTTCTTCGTCTATATAGATTTAATCATAAGAAAACAATGATTTTAGAAACCCTAAAATGATGATGATAACTAGGGCTTACATGTTAAAGTATAAGAAGAAGGAAGATTATGTGTGTGTGTGTGTGTGTGTTTGTGTCGTATGTGTATGTGTGCAGTGCGTGTGTGTCGTGTGTGTAGTGTGTCTTTTTGTCTGTGCTGGAAAAGGCTTATTTAGTGTGTGTAATGGTAGTAAAGTAAAGATTGGGTATTGATTATAGAAACCCTAGGGGTGTTTTAGCAACCCTATTAGGGTATTGGTTAACCATAAAAGGAGTTAAAGTAGAATAACTCATAGGTTAACGAGATAGATTAAAAAGGATTAAGGTGCTTAAAGTAAATAGAGTTACTTGTACCTAAGATTAAGACCTTTACATGATTGTAGATTTGTGCAAGAATAATTGCGAGGAGGTGCAAAGTAACCCAAGGTAAGGGGTTACGTTCTTTAGACTTTTGGTTTCAATCCTTTGAGTTAGGATTCCATGTTTTTAAAAGTATATGAGCTACCACGTGGCAGGTAGTGTTTTTAAAATGATCCCCCGTATGATCGTTCTTTGATAGATCTTACCCTTGATGTGTATCGTGTTCAAGGTGTATCCAAGTTTTGAAATTGCTTAATGTGTTCTTGTACCATGGGACATCTCGTATGTAAATAGCTATGTCTAAATGAAACGGATGTAGTTAAATGGTCCGATTTAAAAGGACATAATTGAACTTAACCTTGTCTGATTGAAAATGACTTGGGCTTTATTACTACCTGAAAAGTAGTATTGATTATCATGATATATCAGATATGACGCAAGGAAGCACCCTGAAAAGGTGTAAGGTTTCTTATGTTAAGAACACCCTGAAAAGGTGTAAGTGAATTGACTTTGAGAATTGACGGAATTCTTGAAGATGAATCCTTGATTGTTTCTTGATCTTATGATAGTGCCACTATTTCTCTTTAAGTATTTGTAACTGTATTTTGAAAGTATTACAGTTAGATTTATTGATGATTAGCCTTTCATTGAAAGTAAATGTTTGGCTCCGTTCTTTCAGTCATCTCTTCCTAGTACCCGAAGAGATCCCGTATGAACTTACTGGGCATTGCTCGCTCACCCCTTTCATTTCTTTTCCCCTCCCAGGTAATGAGTAGGTGAAGGATTTGTCGCGAGGATGGCGGCGCATTGAAGAAGATTGAAGTATTTCCTAAATGTTTAATTGATTAAGCTAGTGGATTGTACTAGCCGTTAAGGTTGAAAGACAGTTATTTCCGCATTATTTGAATTATGGTCAGGATGTACTAGCCGTTGAGATACCGGGTTTTATTTTGGAGATTTTATATTTGAATAAAGATGATATATTATTGTTGAAAAGTTTGGGATGTTACAATTTTGTCGCTTTATATTTTATTCGACTAGCGAGATGGTTTTTAACTTGGCGGTTCTCACAAATTTTAAATTGATCACAACCACACATAGGATAAATAGAACTGGATCATCCGTTAGCGCGTTGAAGTAATAAAATGTTAATGCAGTTCTCGATCCGCAGTTCCTATTCTCCTGAATTGTAAACTGGAGATATAAAAAAGAAATGTAAATATATCGCTTTATTATTATATGTGCTCAACCAATAAAAAATAGACAACAAATATACTGGTTTCTCATAAATTATGCTCGTTATATTATTATAATTAAAAGGCCAAAATATGTTTAGCCCCCCAAAGTATTCACCCATTCCCACTTTGCACCCCAAACTCAATTTTGTCCCAATGTAACCCTCTAATTTTCCATTTGTCCCAGTTTGACCTATGACCCCCTATGACTCTTAACGGCGTTACAAAATTAACGAGAAAACTCACATGCCCAGCCACGTGATGGGTAAAACAGTCCTTTTATGTGGGTAAAACAGTCCTTTTAGTATTAACTTGAATGTTGTTGTTGTTTTTTTTTTTTTTTTTTTTTTTAAAGAAACTAACTTGAATGTTTTATTATCAATTAACATTTACATTGGTCATACAAATTAACAACCCAGATTCAAAGCAACACCAAATCTAAGTAAAAACCCATATTCAAGTTCAAGTTCAAGTTCAAGTTCTGGGAAAATGAAAATCAATATCCATTATTTAGGCCAAAACCATGAATCAAAACACCAACTACACCTCCACTGCCATTCAATAATCTTTAATTTCAAACACAAACCAAGTCAGATCCACACTCGCCGATGCCACCGGAATTTCGACAATCACTACATCTATTTCCTTCCTTCGCATAGCAGATGGAGAGAATGGAGGGAGATAACGAGATCTAAATCTAGATCCAGATCTGAAAGAGTGAGAAATGTTGATTTGTTGGATGGGGATGGCGCTGGCAGTAATGAAGCAGAAGAAACGGTGCGGAGAGGAAAAGGCGGCGGCCATGGGAGTGACGGAAGGCATGGGTTATGACGAGAAAGAGAGAGAGAGAGGGTTACCTGGAAGGAAGGAGGAGTCATGGGAGAATGGATGCCGGTGGTGGGTTGGGATGAGAAGGGTGGCTGTTATCGGTGGTGGGGGCGGCGTTGACGGCTGGGTTGAAGGGAAGAAGAAAGGGTTTTTTTTGTTGGCAAATTCTCAAATACATCGGATGTTTGGCGTGCGGCGGGCTTGGCCCATGGAGCATCCCGACCGACCCGCCCGCCAGGCCCTCTTCCACTCCCAGCGCGACACGTGGCATTTAAAAAAAAAAAAAACCTCCAATAACTTTAAAATGCTATATCTTGAGATTTATAACTCAAAAAAAAAATAATTAAAAATACCATTGTGTTCGTCTCGACGAGACGAATAAAACTACATAGGTCATGATATGGTTTGATTTTTTTTTTTTAACAAACAACGTATTTTTTACACACAAAAAGTTTGAGTTGCACGTCAGCTAGTATGTAACACTCTGTTCTGATAAAAGTAACACTTTCATCTTCAAAAAGTAACACTTTCTACTATTAAAGGTAACAGCAGTTTTCACAAAAAAAAAATGGGTTTGCATTTCAATTGTTACTTTCTCAATAAAAAATTGTTACATTTTCATATATAATGTTACATTTAAGAATATAAACTGTTACAATTGAGAAAAAAAAATGTTACATTCATTTTTATAAAATGTAACATTAGTTTAGTTGTCAATCATATGCTAATTTGGGAGAAAAAAGTGTTACATTTGGAAAAAAAAAATGTTACATTTGAAAAAAAGAGTGTTACATTCCTTTATAAAAAATGTGACATTAGTTTAGTTATCAATCTTTATGTTATCTTTAACATATTGCAGCAAAATTATGGTACATTTTGAAGAAAAAAAAGTGTTACATTTGGGAAAAAAAGTGTTACATTTCGTTATAATAAGTGTTACTTTTGTTGAAGGAAAAAAAGTTGGGGTCGCAAAAAAAAATAAAAAAAATGGTCGGCTCGGCTCGGAGCCGTCGCACGCCGTACAACGGATGTACAGGAGACGGCCTCTTTTTTGTTTGTGTTTTCAGATAAATTAGAGTTAGGTTAATGAAGTTTAAAAGGTAGGGAGGGAGGGGGTGTTGTGAAAGATTCTTATTTAAGACATTTATAATGAGAAATGTCTTTAGGGTCTACATAGTTTAACCTTTTGCAGTTTTACCCCCCCACAAATGTTCATTTACTTCTATTTATACGAATTCCCTATTTTACCCACATAAAAGGACTGTTTTACCCATCACGTGGCTGGGCACGTGAGTTTTTCCGTTTATTTTGTAACGGCGGTTGGGGTCATAGGTCAAACTGGGATAAATGGCAAATTAAAGGGTTACTTTGAGACAAAATTGGGTTTGGGGTGCAAAGTAGGAATGGGTGGATACTTTGGGGGGCTAAACATATTTTGGCCTAATTAAAACATGCTGTGCTTATAAATGTGTTGTACTAGCTTTTCCCACAATGTCTAATATTTTTTTAAAAAATTTATGTTTGTTTAAAAGAATATTTACAAACTTTTAAAATATATTTTGAGACAGAGAGAATATATATTTACATTCATGTATAGACGTGCTCATGGTTAATTCAGAGGCGGAGCTATATGCAAGCTAAAGGGGGCAATTGCTCTCATTGGTTTTTTAAAAATAAAAATTTAGTAGTGCAAAATTTACAATATTTTTGGGGTTTAATGCAATTTGTTGAAATTTGCCCCCTTTAAGATACAAATAATAATACATTAGAATTTTTTTTTTGCCCCCATTGACTAATACTACAGTTAAAATATTTATGTTGTGCAATTTTTGCCCCCGTTGAAAAAAATTCCTGGCTCCGCCACTGGGTTAATTAGCACTGGCCATATACAAATTGTAAATGAATATAATACTAATGAAATTGACATTTTAGGGGGAAATAAAGCATAGTAGTGTTCTTTCAGCTCTTACTGTCTGAGCTTTTTGATACTCAACATTACTTTCCTTCAGTAGGTATACCAGTAGTTATATCAATAATTATATTTTTTACTACTTTTGTTTGAAAATGAATGATTTCTTTTTTGTTGTCACGAATTGTATGACTTTTTTATCCCAAAATATTTTTTCTTTAAAAAAATCAATATATATATTTTATATATGCAAAACTAACATTATGAAAGCGGATAGAATGTATATTTATGATTTTTACTATAGAAGTTAAACTTTTCAAGTATTCCTTAAATAGGGAAAGATCTTTTCGGACGGATGGAGTAACATATATCATATCAGTAACTTCCCTCTTCTTTTTTTCTTTCTTTCTTTTTTTTTTTGAAGGAATCAGTAACTTAAAAAAAAAAAAAAATAATAAAAAAAAAATACATACTTATCAGTAACTAGGAAACCATTTAATGGATGAATAATGCTATAGTTGCTGAAAATAGAAAATACATCATTCTAGAGTTGTAGGTAAAATAATTCAATGCAATTTACATTTAAATGTGTGTGTATACAGATGATTAGTAAATTGGAAGTTGGAAATTTAAAGTAAAATGGAAAGTAGGAGAGATTTCAGAAAATTATTAGAAGTGGTCTACTACCAGGTATGGAAGACAAACACATGGGCTACAGAATATAATAAATACCCACTTGGTACTTGGTAGGTTTGGATTTGCTCATTGGATGAATATTAATATTTGAATTTAATGTTTATAAATTTGGTGTATGAATGAATGATGTGCAATTTCAGTTCTACAATTGATACAAAAATTTAGTTGAATTGTCAAAATATTAATGAAGTGATTTACTTCTCCAAAAGAGTCAGTTTTATAAAAAAACTTGTTTTACATTAAGAAATGTGTAAAACTTGTTTTACATTAAAAGATGATGTTTTACATTAGGAGATGAAAAAATGTTTTACACTAAAACGAGTGTAAAACAAGTTTTTCTCGAAATTTTCACTGTTTGAATATTACTTGTACGATAAAATTGTACTTCTTCTGTCTTTAAATGAATGTTTAAATTTTATTTTTTTTGCGAATTTTTTTTTTAAAAAAAGAATGTTAAACTTAAGTGTTTTAATACCATAAGTATATAACATTTTTTTTATTGAACTCACCATATTGCATTGCAAATCTAAATGTGAAATAGAAGTTTGAACTTGATGTATGATGAAAGAGGATTAAGTAACTTTTCAAAAAATTGGACATTTAATTTGAAATACTCCCTCAGTCCCACCTCACTTGAGACTTATTTCCATTTTGGTCTATCCCACTTCACTTGAGATTTCCAAAAATGGTAATCTTTTTATAATTTTATATTCAATCTACCACACCCACTTATTCTCTCTCTTCATATGCCACCACACAATTCATTCAACCAACCTACTATTAACCCCACACATTCTTTCTCTTCATTTTCTACCACACATTTTCTTTATTTTATTCTTTTTCCTTAGTTATTGTGCCCACCTCTTAGATCTCAAGTGAGCTGGGACCGAGGGAGTATAATTTTTGGAAAATAGATTAATACACCCTCCGTAAGTTGAAATATTCATTTTGAAGTTGAAAAATTAAGGATATTAATCTTATATTAAGAATGAAAGGTAGTGAGCAAGAGAGAGAATTAGTGGGGAAGGAAAGAGAATGAGTTGAGAATAACGAGTGGTTGGGAGGAAGAGAGAGAATGAGTGGAGAATTATAAAAGTAATAAAAACTTCCATTTTTCGATTGTTGCAACATAAGTGAAATACCCTAAATGGCAAAATGTTGCAACTTATTTGGAACAGAGAGAGTATTAATTTAGAAGCGGGAGGATTACAAGTAAAAAAAAGACGTATTATTATTGTGTGGATGTCATTTGGACTAGAAGCTTACAAGAGAGCTTTGCAAGATAAGCTTTCACGAAGCTTACTGAGGAAGCTCTGTAAATATCTTCAAGGAAAGGTTACTAAGGATGCTTTACAAATATCTCCAGAGAAGCTTTACTAAAGGATAGTGTTTATCCTTATGAAAGTTTATTGAGGAAGCCAATTTCCACCTATAAATAGTAGGCTTTAGTTTTCATTTCAATATACCTCTGAAGTTCATAACTTCTATCTTTCTCTCTCTTGTATACTCTCTCTATAATAGTCTTCAAAAAAAATAATCTCTATTGAGATTTTGCTCTCAGTTCTCCAGTTTTATAACACGTTATCAGCACGACTTCGTTCTAGTTCCAGATCGTGAGCTATAGTCACCGAAGTAGGTATGGTATCGGTAAGATCTACCTAGTCTCTTTTCAAGTAATATCAAAATTTTATCTTACATATGTTTGCAGGATTTTTAAATAATAAGTGAACATAATTCTATGATGTTTAAAATTATATCACAGTTAAAACTATGTGGAGAAAGAATAACTGATAATGATATGCTAGAGAAGATTTTCTTCACATTTCATCTCCGATATGCTCCTACAGTAGCAATATCGAGCAAAAAGTTTTAAAAGAGATTCTGAATTGATCTCAGGTGGTTGAGCAAAATAATGAGATTTAATTGAAAAACCACGAAGCCCGCCCCACTGGCTCTACTCCGTTCCTTGAAGTAACGCGAGTATATATGATAATACTGGGCGATGCTGAGAACGTGGCCGTGGCCATGGACATAATCGCGGTCGTGGTCGGGGGATATTTTATAATCGGTATCATAATGACAATCACCCCAATAATGATGGAAATATTTCTCGCCAATAGAAGTGGAATAGAGAAGGTAATAATGAAATATCATCGACTAGACAAATTGAGAAACCGATAAAAAATGAGAATTTATGTTATCAGTGCAGAATGAAAGGCTATTGAGCCCGTACCTGTCGTACGCTTAAACATCTTGTTAAGCTGTATCAAGCATCAGACCATGTACAATGTTTCAACTACCCTAAATTATTCAACTACCCTAATATCACTCTACCGCATCTTCTCTCTCCATCCACTTAATCATTCAACTACCCTTTCAACCATACCCCCTACAATGGCTAGTTTAGTTAAATTCTCAACTCCCTCCCAACTCATCATTCTATACCCCATCACTTTTATTTTCTTTATAATCTTTATTTTTATGATTATTAAAATAATAATAATTATTATTATCATTTATAATTGAAAAAATACTTCACACTTAATTTTGTTTGTAATTATAATTAAATAAATATGAAAAATGACGATAATTATTATTAAAAAAATATTTCACACTTAAAAAGATATTAATTTTTTTAAATAAGGGTTATTGAAGTATAATTGAAAAATTTATATTGAAAAAAGAAGGGTTTTTTTTTGTCCAATTCAAATGAAACTTACATCAATTTATAGAGAAAAAAATGATGAATTTTGGTGAAAACAAAATTAAAAAAAATGATTTACTATAAAATAATTGAGCTCAAATAATTGGGATTGTTGGGATCCATTTCACTACAAAGATGTTGGAAATTTTTAAAAATAAGGGTTAAAGAAGGATAATTAAGAAATGTATAGGGAGAAAAGAGGGTTGTTTTTTCGGTGTCCAAATCAAATGAAACTTGCATCTATTTATAGAGGAAAAAATATTATGAATTTTGGCAAAAAAAATTAAATATTTTACAATAGTTGAGCTCAAATAATTGGGGTGAGAAATAAATCTGAAAAATTCAACAACCAATGGGTCCATTACACGTGTCTTAATCAGGAAAAAAAAAGGCGTAGGACGCCCCTTGACGCGCCCTGTTTGGCGCGTGTGAAGCACGCGCCTTAACGGCCCAATGCCTGGCTGCCACGTGTAATCCGGATGGCCCCATTCCTTCCTCTCAACCAGGTTGAGTTTTCTCAACCTTCCACTTCAACTCCCCCCCTCACTCTCAACTCCCCATTGCATGGCCTTCAACTAGTTGAGGGTTTCTCACCCCCCCCCCGCGTCAACTAGTGCATTGTACATGGTCTCAATGCTGAATAAAGGAAAAGATGTTGAAACAAATTTTGTCTATGAAAACGATGATGTGAATCAAGATCCATCTACAAGTACACATCTAGATATATCATATTTTGTCAATCCAGATGGAAATGATTACATACTTAATGGGGGGGAAACTCAAACTAACTAAAGTATCTGACTCGTTATAATTTACTTTAGTGTGTTTTATTTCAGTGTGTGTGTGTGTTCTAACATATTACTATTAAGAGGAACAAAAATCAGTATAAAAATGCATTAATCTTATCTATGTCTCAAAGAAATTAACTATGCTTTAAAGATATTCGTGAAAATGGATATCATATTGAGACAAGTAATGAAGGGGAGATGGAATATTTATGCATTACAAAGACTGAATCAGGTAACAAATATGTGGTAGAAAAGTTATTTGTATTTTCCTCTAAAGTATGCTATACAAAGATTAGCATAATTGAAGTACATATGACAGTAAACCAGAAGTTTACTGATATAAATGGTCTTACCAGTAAACCAGAAATTTACAAATATAAATGGTTTTACCAGTAAACCAGATGTTTACTGATATAAATGGTTCTACTATATGGTATGACCGGTTGGGGCATCCTGGTTCTAATATGATGCAAAGAATTGTGGAAAGTTCACATGGGCATCCATTGAAAAACCAGAAGACTTTTCAATCTAATAAATCTTCATGTGATGCATGCTCTCAAGGCAAACTTATAATGGATCCATCACCAGCAAAAGTTGAAATTGAATCTCCAAAGTTTTTAGAGCGAATTTAAGGTGATATATGTGGACCAGTTGATCCACCGTGTTGACCATTCAGATAATTTATGGCTTTAGTAGATGCATCTACAAGATGGCCACACGTAAGTTTATTATCAACTCACAATATGGCGTTTGCGAGATTGCTCGCTCACATAATTCAATTACGATCACAATTTCCAGATTATGTGATCAAGACAATTCTCCTTGATAATGCTGGTGAATTTACATTAGAGGATTTTAATAACTATTGTACATTTATTGGAATAGATGTTGAACATCCAGTTGCTTATGTTCACACACAAAATGGTCTAGTTGAAACGTTTATTAAACGAATTTAGTTAATAGCTAGACTATTGCATATGAGAGCGAAGCTACCTGTCGTAGCTTGATGACATGTTTTTTTACATCCAACAACATTTATACGCATCATGCCATCGAACTAACATAAGTTCTCCCCATTACAATTGGCCTATGGTCAAAAGCCAAATATTTCTCATCTAAGATTTTTTGGGTGTGCGATATACTCCCTCCGTCCCATAGAGAGTGAGACTAGAGGAGTGGGCACGATATTTAAGATAAAGTGATATATATGTGGTAGAAAATGAAGAGAGAGAATGAGTGGGGTAAATAGTAGTGTTGGTTGAATAAAATGAGTGGTGGAAAATGAAGAGAGAGAATGAGTGGGTTTAAATAGTGGGGAATGATGAATATAAGTATATTAAAACATTTTCATTTTGGGTAGTCTCACTTTAAGTGGGACGGTCCAAAAGGGAAATAAGTCTCACTCTTAGTGGGACGGAGGGAGTATGTTCTAATTGCTCCGCCACAACACACCAAGATGGGACCCCAACAGAGATTGGGGATATATATTGGGTATGATTCTCCTTTTATTATAAGATATATTGAACCATTAACATGAGATCTATTTACGGCACGTTTTGCCAACTATTATTTTTGATGAAAAAGTATTCCCAATATTAGGGGAGAAAGTAATAAGCTGGAAAAGGAAATCAAGTGGAATACATTGCAATATTATCTTGATCCTCATACAAAGTAATGTGAACAATAAGCTCAAAAGATAATCCACTTGCAAGAAATAGTGAATCAATTGTCAGACGCATTTACTGACCTAAAAAGAGTGACAAAGTAACATGTTCAAGATGTAAATGTTCCTATATGGATTGATGTCCCGATTGGACAATCCATTAATGAATCTAAACCACGCTTGAGGCGTGGAAGGCCTATCGGTTCCAAAAATAAAAATCCTCAAAAAAGTAAGGGAGCAAATTTTGAGAAAAGCCCAGTCGAGGTAACTAAATATCCTGAAGAGTTACATGACAATCTGATCAAATACTTCCAGAAAAAGTTCAGGTACCTGAAATTATTAATAATGATGAGATCTCGATCAGTTATGTATGTACAGGAAAATTATGGAACCCAGAGGAAACAAATGTCGACAATATTTTTGCATATAATATAGCGCTTAATGTTATGAAAAATAACGAGGATCATGAACCTAGGTGTATCGATGCAAAAAATGATTGGCCAAAGAGGAAAGACGCAATTCAAGCAGAATTCAACTAACTTGAGAAGCGTGAGTTTTCCGGACCTGTAGTCCGTACACCTGAAGGTGTAAAACTAGTAGGGTATAAATGGGTCTTTGTGCGAAAAAAAAAATATAAAGCACGTCTTGTTGCTAAAGAATAAAGCACGTCTTGTTGCACAAGAATAAAGCACGTCTTGTAGCACAAGAATTTTCGCAAATACAGGGAATTGATTACGAGGAGACATATTCTCCTGTGGTGGATGCAATTATATTTCGCTATTTCATTAGTCTGGCAATACATGAAAATCTTGATATGCGTTTAATGGATGTTGTCACTGCATATTTGTATGGCAGACTTGACAATGATATTTATATGAGAATCCCAGAAGGATTCAAGAGAATCCCAAAAGGATTCAAAAGAATCCCAAAAGGATTCAAGATGTCTGATGCATGCAACTAAAATTCCCGAGAAGTTTGTTATATTAAATTACAAAGATCTTTGTATGGTTTAAAACGATTTGGACGGATATCGTATAACTGTCTCAGTGAATACTAGGCGAAAGAAGGATACACAAATGATCCTATTTGCCCATATATTTTTCATTGGAAAATCTTTTTCAGGATTTGTTATAATGGTTGTTTATGTTAATGAATCTCAATATTATTGGAAGTCTAGAAGAACTTTCAATAGCTGTTAAGATGCAAATGTGCCTGCAAGGATAGAACTCCAAGGAGTATTATCAGGAAGGCCAGTAATCCCACCTAACAAAATACACACCCCTGCCCAGAAGAGAGGGAGGCCAATTGGATCTAAGGATTCGCATCTCCGTAAACGGGTGAGTGCACAAAAGTCGAATCCATAGTAAAATTGGGACATCCGATCTATCTCATGATATTGTTCCAGATTATGGATTCGTTTTCAAAACGAAATCGAGGGACGCCTCGACATTGTCATCCATTTATGAGAATAAAGAAATATCAGTTAGCCATGCATGCATATATGAGATATGGCATCAGGATGAAACAATTATCAACGGTGTATTTACTTATACAGTAGTGACTGAGATTATATGTGGTGATGATATTGAACCTCACTCCGGAGATAAGTGTAAACAAAGAATTGATTGGCCTAAATGGGAGAAAGCAATCCCTTCAGAGTTTGATTCCTTAAATAAAAGAGGAGTGTTTGGACCAGTAGTTCCTACACCTCTTAGGGTTATACCCGTGGGATATAAATGGGTATTTATGAGAAAAATGAATGAGAGAAACGGGATTATGAGATGTAAAGCTCGCCTTGTGGCACAAGGTTTCTCTCAACGGCTTGGGATTGACTTTGATAAGATATACTCTCCCATTATGGAAGTTGTTACATTCAGATATTTGGTCAGATAATGATCCAGCAGATCAGAAGTCAAGACAACTGCGGTGACTGATTCACGAAGTCACTACCTAAAGCCACTTTTAAGAAGTATGTGAAAACAATTGGCTTACGCAGATTGTTAGAGCTTCCACCCTTGTAGTTTTCAGGGTGAGTATTCAGACGATACTCATATTTCATTGTACTCTTTTTCCTTCACGCGTGGTTATTTTTCCCACTGAGTTTTGTTACCCGCCAAGGTTTTAACGAGGCAATGAGCGTTTATTGAAAAGATTGTGATATGCACTCTTTTCCTTCGAGAATATTTTTCCCAAAGGGTTTTTGCTCGAAAGGTTTTTAACGAGGCAACACGTGCGGTACAATTATCATTTAATAAGAATCTCCAAGGAAGCGTAGGCGACTAAGAGATCTTGAGTAATGTTTTGTTCAGGGAGAGCATCGTGAAGCTAAGGAATCGTGTACTCTTTTTCCTTCACTAGAGTTTTTTTATCCCAAAGGGTTTTTCTCTGGTAATGTTTTAATGAGGCATGCTACTTAGCTGCGGACATCCAAGGGGGAGTGTTATAAAATATTATTGTGTGGATGTCCTTTGGACCAGAAGCTTACAAGAGAAGTTTTGCAAGATAACCTTTCACGAAGCTTACTGAGGAAGCTCTGTAAATATCTTCAATGAAGCTTACTAAAGAAGCTTGACAAATATTTTCAGAGTTACTAAGGAAGCTTTAGTAAAGGATATTGTTTATCCTTATGAAAGCTTAATGAGGAAGCCAATTTCCACCTATAAATAGTAGGCTCTAGTTTTCATTTCAATATACCTCTGAAGTTCATAACTTCTATCTTTCTCTCTCTTGTATACTCTCTCTATAATAGTCTTCAAATAAAATAATCTCTATTGAGATTTTGCTCTTGGTTCTCTAGTTTTATAACAGTATTACATTATTGTTAGTATCTTTTACCATAAGAGCCAATCAGTCAAGAGTGAAACCAAGACTTCTGAAAGGCCAGTTTGCCCAAATTTTATGGTCCGGTTTATTTAATTGATTTCATAAATATGGGCATAGTAAAATAGCCTAAAGACCATGTGATTTCTAATTAATATTATTGTTGTGAAAAATCGTATTCTCTAGATATAGGGTTGTTGAAATTAAATTATAAAGGCAATGATGAATTTATTGTTTTTTGTTTGTTTGTTTGTTTTTTTTTTTTTTTTTTGTTCTTCTCCTTTCCAGACAAACGCCATGCAATTGGCACGGGCTCGAGTACTAGTCTCAAAATAAGATTTAATATATTCATTTTAATATCGAGTAAGCAGTTACTACAATTGACATTGCACATTAATCAATCAAATCATATACTAATACTCTAATAGTAATATTATTGAAATAATATACTCCCTCCGTCCCAAAATGATCTTCATGTTTGATTATTCAAACTTTTTAAGGATACGAATACTTGCTTCACAAGCCATGTTTTGTTTGTGTACTTTTAAAACCTAGATTGTAGAAATGAGAGGGGACAATGAAACATGGCAAATGAGAAGATCATTTTGGGGCGGAGGGAGTAATTAGTTTAGTTATTAAACTACACTTCAATACCACTTAGTTTAGTTCACAAGAAGTCAGATTAGTATGTTAAACTTTTCTTCTCTCTTTTTTTTTTTTTTTTATACTTTTTTTACTTTTAAATTTCTTTTACTACACTTCTGTCAAAATTATCCCCTCCAAATTTAATCCCGCGATGCGAGCTTATATCTCCTTTTTCTAAATTTCGTCAGGAGTGAATTGTCAACTTAACATCAGTTGTGTGAAATTCTACGTTTCATATGAATCCAGGTTTTTGTGAGACATTTTTCTCTTTGAGATTCATGGATAAACAAATTGTGAAGAATGGCATGGAGTAGCTATGGGATATGAGTAAATGCAAGAATGGCTAAAAAAAAAAAAAAAAAAAGTTTCCATCGTGAAGAGAACAATGAGAATATAAGAACTCACAGAAAATGAAGTACTCCTTTCCTTTTTAGTCTGTCCTAGAATATGTGTTCACTTCTTAAAATGGCAAATAATTTTTATTATTCATCCCACTCATTCTCTCGTACTTTTACTTTCACACTCGTAATTGAGTGACGATATGCCATTATACACCATAAACTCATTCTCGCATTCTACTAGGGTACATTCTTGCGAAAAATATGCAAATTAGCTAGAAGTGCAGTTACAAATTCATTCAGATGATAGAGGTGGTTGATCAAGAACAAACTTTTAAAAATGACATTACTTGGTTTCAAAGATTATAACAACACATACAAACATTTCTCTCCTGAGGGGGAGCGCGCAGTCTTGGACCTCTCTGTCCATTTTAGGAGTCGAGAGAAAAGACAGACATGTTATATCAAACTAATTCATACATATAATATTTGAACAGGGAGGGGCTGCCCCTCAAACATACCATAACGTGCTTATTAGCTATCCCATGGCATACTTCTGGGTCCAGCTCCTTGCTGTTGTCTCATACTTGTTCCTGTCTGTCTTATACATGTGTGCAATCTCTGGCACCAACGGATCGTCAGGGTTAGGATCCGTCAATAAAGAACAGATGGAAAGCAATACCTACAAATCAGAGTAAAAGTTATAAGTCAGGTATACCCCCTAGAATAGATGACAAACTATTTCTTAGTCGATATACTTTTGCACTCACTGGAAACTTGAAAATCTTAAGGTCTCGAAAAAGTAACATCAAATACTTCCCCCTCCGTCCCATAGTGATATTCTCATTTGACTATTCAAACATGTTAACAACATATTATCATTTTCATTACTACCCTTAGCGAGGTTCAGTTATTACTTCTACTAAACTTCTCTCTTGCAACAGCCATGCATTACTCAATAGACTCATTACAAGTTTAAGTTTGGAAGTTCAACCATTTTAGCGCACCAATTATAGAAAGAGGACTATGTTTTTGGGAGAAACATATACAGAAAGAGGGACTATCATTTTGGGACGGAGGGAGTATCAATGGTGGTAACAACAAGAAAAGTAGTATTAGTCAGGTAAAACTAGAAAATATAACATTAAAAGGGAACCTTGGAAATAGTCAATGCAGGGCTCCATTGCTCCTTCAAGATGTCAAGGCATATGCTTCCATTACTATTGATATTTGGGTGGAAAACCTTTGTCCTGAATGCCACCTGCACAAATGATCCACAAACTGTAAGAAAGTCATTTTGACCCTTTGCCACGATTGTACACCTATTATTGCAACAAAACTAGGAATTAGACTTGAATGTTAATAAAGTTTTAATTTCCTCAGATGCATAACAAAGACTGCAAGTAAGTAATTGCGGGGCAAGGAAGGGTCGATGGACTCCAACGATATTTGGCACATAGGAGTGATCGTTTTATTTCGTGTTATATTGACTGTCATGGACTGAAATTTACACTTAAATAGTGGAATAGGCTTACCATTTCTCATTTCCATGCAGATGACTTTCTTTGAATATTAAAATGTTAGTGCAAATGTTGCACTGCATGGCAAACATGTATATTGCTCTTAGCAAATCTCCACTTAAGAAACTGAAAGCTTTTCTTCAAGGATAATCTTGTCATGGAATTGATTGCGTGAAAGAGTGGGATAAGAGAGCCAAAACCATCCAATGAAAGTCATTCAACACCAACCAGTGGCGAACCAGAATCGTTTTGTAAGCAAGCGCACACTATAAAACTTCTTGTGAAAAATAATAATGATTGTTATAGGACTGGAACCTAAAACCATGAGGTTAAAATCCTAACATCTTAACCACTCAAACGCACTTACTACTTGAGTTAATGGGTGCCCTTCCACCCATTTATCTTGCCTTGTGTCACTGACACCAACCATGCTATCTTAAAGGTTTTCTTTCACCTACTACTTGTATCCAATTACAAACGTAAACAACCATACCATTCAGTTATGTTAGTGCATCAGTCTTTGTATATTAGTTCCATCGAAGCAGCACATAGCTTGCTAATGATAGTATGAGTAACATATTTGCAGGCAATAAGGCGCTGTACTCATAATAAATGGATTACGTGAGTTTTAAGTTCATAATCCAAAAATATCCATGTCATTACACCTCCAATCCTTTTGACTCAGCCGTATCTTTGATCTCTTTTCAGTCAGTAAGAATCCTCATTTCTGAAGGATTTTTCCCATGACTCCATAGCTCTCTCATACTCCCTCTATCACGGAAAGTTGGTCCCTCTTTTTTTTTTTTTTTTTTGTTATTACGAATGAACTTTGAGTAATAATTTAGACTACTTTTAATTATGTCAATGAAAATTTGTGACTTGTTATTGATACACCATAATAAATACTCCCTCCGTCCCAGTTTAAGGTTCTTAGTTATTTTGTTGTTTGTCTGAAGGATCTTTGAGCATAATTAAAGGCTATTCTAACTATCCAAATGAAAATCTAAAACTTGTTATTGATGGTATATATGATGGTCTATCAACAACTAGTTTTAGATTTTCATCTGGATTGTTCGATTAACCTTCAATTACTGCTCAAATATCCTTTAGACAAACAACAACAAAAAACTAAGAATCTTAAACTGGGATAGAGGTAGTACTATCAATACCAATTTTTAGATTCTCATTAAGACAATGGCGGACTCACGAATCACATTCAGTGGGTGCCAAAAAAATAAAAAATTACTCTACTATATCAAAAACTTTAACCAATAATTTACAAATCGACAAATCCAACACAAATATGAAGAACATTTTTTTAGTGATGACATTATTCTAGAAAGCATTTCATGAATTATTCTTAGAGCAATGCTAGGGGCACAAAATAAGCTCACAAAATGAGGTGGCGATATTTTATTGGTTGTATCGATAATGGACCCGCCACACTTAGGCCTGGCAGTTGTGCGGATTGGGTTGGGTCGGGTCGGTCGGATTGTGGCGGGTTAACGGGTTGAAACGGGTCGACCCATTACAACTCGTTTAAGTTGCCGGGTCAAATGGGTTGGGTTGGCAGGTTAAAACGGGTCGACCAGTTTATTTTTTTGGGCGGGGTACCTTCAATTTATTAATTCTGCCTATTTATGTTCACGGGTTAAAGCGGGTTGAAACGGTTTGGGTCGGGTCGACCCGTTAAGCTTAACGGGTTGAGACGGGTAACCCGTTTCAACCCGCTAACTTAAATGGGTTGGGTTGGATTATAATGGGTTGGGTTGTGCGGGTTAGTAGGTAACGGGTCAAAATTGCCGGGCCTAGCCACACTCTACTTAAAAATACCAATAAAATCATTACACCCAAGATTTTGTGACTTTTTTGTACCCCTAGTATTTTTCTTATTCTTAAGAGTAATTTATTTCTTATACGATTACATTTTTTTACAAACAAAAAAATATGAAAAAAAAATATTGAATAAATAAATTAAATTCCTTATTTCATTAATGTCATTTATCATATTGAGAGCTAATAATAACAAGTAGTAGAATTTGGACTTTGAAAAAGAGCTCATTATCACATATTGTAAAGGTTAAAGCTAAAAATACTTTAGAAAACCTTATGCCGCTAAGATTCGAACCCTGACCAATATGAGTGAATACAAAATACGTTACCATCTTCGCTGCCAAAAGTTTTGTTATCCTAGCATACAATTATATATTATATCTATTACTCCCTCCCTCCGTCCCAAAGTATATGTCCACCCTCCCATTTGCACGGAGATTAAGAAATGGTAGAAGTGATATAAGTGTTGTGAGTGTAAAAGTAAAGTAGGAGAGAGAATGAGTGGGAGGAAATAGTAAGTTGATTGGTGTTGTGAGTATAAAAGTAAAGTAGGAGAGAGAATGAGTGGGAGGAATAGTAAAGATATTTTGCCATTTTAGGAAGTGGACATATACTTTGGGACAGACTAAAAAGGAAAGGTGGACATATACTTTGGGACAGACTAAAAAGGAAAGGTGGACATATACTCCAGGACGGAAGGAGTAATTCAAGTTAAAAAAAAATTAATAAAAGTTATTTTTAAAAATTTAGTGGGTGCGAGAATGTGGGTCGGGTCCCTATTATTGCTGAAAGATCATTCATAGTAACAAAGAAAAAAGATGGACTAAATTTCCGGGACAGATGGAGTATGTATCTTTCAACACATATCAACTGCTACCAGTTGGCTTCCTAAACTCAATTCATATGTTATTGCATGTAGATATGCTTTCCAGAGTTGATAGAACATATCATCATTACAATGTGAAACTCCACTATAATCCAGGAAATACTAGAGGCTTCATATGGTATGCGGATTACAACTATCTTAGGACACCTGCATGCTATGAGTCCAGAACCCTCAACCCAGCCCATGTAAACTTGCGATATTCACCAAGAGTATAAAAAGACCAGATGGCTACCATGAACTCCATGAAAGAAAACAAAACTTAGTACTTGCTCAGTTTCTCAGCACGAAACATCATTGAGTGCCTACAATAGAATAGAGAACAATTGGCTAGAAGGGCTTAATATCAACAAGGACGACCAATAGAAATTCCTCCAACGATGAGTCCTCTTTCAATAGCTTGGGAATGGGATCTTACAGACATACAGTCATACCTCTCGCTAAGCTCCTTAATAAATCCCTTTTCATCTTTCTCAAAGTAAGTAACAGGCTATCTTGGCAGTAACAACAGTTTCATTGCAATCCCATCCTTTAAAAAAGACTCTAGTTAATGCTCCTGGTCCTTAAACAAAGTCAGTACTCTTGTTTGCTGGCCACATTCTCTTTTGGGGAGCTATATAATGGCAACAGTAACTACAGCCCCATTGCCAACTGATCCATGCTTTTATTAGACAAGCTTGCGCTCAATGATCCCCCGCCATTCCTAAAACCCAAGTGATCCATAAAAGCTACTACCTCCGTCCCAAAATGAATGTCCTAAAATTAAAATTTGCGCATGATCAAGAGTAACTTTGAATGTTTTTTTTGGACATTCATTTTGAGATGGAGTATAAAATAGTTCCTTCCTGTTGCAACAAATGAAATTCATTTTCATAGGGGAATCTACTCATTTTCATAGGGGAATCTCTTTCTCCCTGTGAAGATATGTTGGACTCAACACAGTGCACAGTAATGCAAAATTTGGCAGCCGGCTAAGTGCCGTAACAAATATCTCTTGCCTTTTGAGCTTGGTTGCACCTTTTAAAATATGACAGGATTTTAGCTTTGTTTTTTCTTTCTTCCTTTATTTTTTTAGAAGTGCAAGTTCGAAATTAGAACTCAATGGGAAAATTGCAAATAGGATACAAACACGCCAAGCAATAGACTGCACAACACATGGCATACACACCAACCATGATAGCAGCCAATGAGCTCAAGTTCAAATTTCATCAAGACGGCAACGTGTAGAGGAAATGAAAAGATGGTATATACTTTAAGAGCTAGATTATATGACAAACACTAGACAGCGTCAAGAAATAAGGCACCTTTGGTGGCTTGAATGGATAATCTGGAGGGAAGTGGATGGTAACTAGAAAAACACCACCAGCATAAGGACTGTCCGGAGGGCCCATGATCGTCGCTTGCCAATGAAACATATCTTCAGCTACTGGACCTGAAACAATGACAACAGCAAAAAAATGGGAGAGACAGTAATACATGAATCAAAATGTGCAATTCTAAATCAAATTATCACAATCACATGCCAGAACTCATTCTCACACACAAATACAAGCAGCTACTCCAAATTCAAACTAGTCTAATGTGTCAGAGTTGCAGTTTCTCTGCCTACAAGAGCACTCATTTTCTACTTGTCATTCATCAGCGTTGAAAACCCGGCAAACAAATCAGTGCCCAAAAAAATCTAAACTTGCTCCAGTCTGACAAACTGCTCAGTAAGATACTTCAGCACCACGACATCTATTATTCAATCTCATTCTGATAAATGCCACAGAAACAGCCAACAAGCATACTGATTTAATTCAGCCAGAGCCAACTATCATCTCAAAAGAAAAAAAAAGGGGGGGGGGGGGGGCGCAATTGACACCACCATAGATTTTGAGCAATTACCGAAATGATCATAGATCTCGATTAGTAACAATTAGACTACACGTACAGCCTCCTTCAGAACCTAACTCAAGCTATGATTTAATTATCTCCAAATTTTATTTTTAAACAATTGCAGACATCAGACATCGATTTTCATTAACAACAAATACAAACACAAAACATTCTTCACCTACAAAAAGGAACAAAGACCGTGACAGACAAAATTCAAGGAGATCAAACATACATCATACAAAATCAATCAAATTTAAGCACTCACAATTAACAATTATTCAAATAGCAACGTATAGAGATAGATACCAGCGCTGCAGGACGTAGGAGGATCCTTCTGGAGATCCTTGAGCTCCTTCAAGATCCGCTTCGACGCCATGGATGCACCTGTGAATTCAACCGATAGATCACCTCAGATCGACAACAACAACAACAACAAAAACCTCAAATTTCAAATCTGGATTAAACGCACGCATAAAATAGAACAAACAAATAAATATCTAAAAATAGGTAGAGAATTTTGTACCTTACGAATTAGCGGATCTTTCTGCTGGCTTGTTTTTCTTTTTCGGAAGTGGAAAATTCGATTTTGGGAGTTCTGGACGGAATTTAATCGAATGGGGAAAAGGAAGAGGATGAATGAAGACGAAGGAAATAATGATTCTCTATTGTCGAGACTTAAATAAGTATCCTGAGGGCGCGTTGAGAGGGTTCTGATTCGTTGTCTTCCCGTTACATTCAACTCCTGATTGGGTTATTCTCTTTTCCCCGTGTGGGACCCAGCTGGAATCACATTTCCGCCGAAAGGAGGGGCCAACTTGAATGGGATTGGATTGGGTGGGGTATACTTTTAGCGTATTGACGACGCCGTAAAGTAACTTTCGAGGATAATTTACAAGTAACCCCCATATACTATTACCTTTTCGTATAAAGCCTCCTTATGTTGATTTTAATTGTAGATAGCCTTCTTTGTTGATCTATTTGAAATGGGTATTTTCTCAAAACGCCAGAGCAATGCTAGGGGCACAAAATAATGTCTCAAAATCTTGCTCACAAGATGAGGTGACGATATTTTATTGGTTGCATCGATAACGGACCCGCCACACTCTAATTAAAAACACCAATAAAATCATTACACCTAGGATTTTATGAGCAAGATTTTGTGACTTTTTTGTGCCCCTAGTATTATTCTTCAGCTAAATGTTTACTTTTTGTTTTTTTTTGTAAGGACTCAACATTTTTTTTTTAATTTAAAGTCTATTTGTGATATGAGACACGTCTCTTAGATATTTCTTAGGTCCATCCGTGGTCTGAGACACGTCTCACACACACTCTCAAAAAGCTTTAAGTAATAAAATTTTAACTTGTAGACTTTTAAGAAATAAAAAAAAAGTTCTTATTAAAAATTATATTTTATTTTAAGGATTTTTGAGAAAGATTAAAACTATGCAAAAGTACACCAAAAGCCCTTGAGGGGGTATTATACTCCATAATAAATGTCATCTTTTGGTGTGTTTTGAAAAATTATAATGTAGGCATGCGTCTCATAAGAGCATTTGCAACCATGACTTTTAAAAGTTGAGTCATGGCATATCTCTCTCCTCCAACTCAGCTCCACATCATCAGTTATCAAAACCACAACTTTAAAGAATTTTACCTCCATTCATGACAAAAGTCATCAGTTTCTCTCTCCTACTTTTTAATATATTTAACTATAATTTCATTTTCCTACTCAATTATATTTACAACTATTATAATTAAAAATATTATTTCATTATTATTAATTATTGTACAAGAATGATTAATTTTAAATTTCATTATAATTAATATTTATTAATAGTAAAATATTTTTTTGATATATTTATTTTTTATAATTTCATATTTATTAAAGAAATTAATACCTAATAAATTTTTAATATATGAAAATTACATATGAAAATAAAAATACATTAAAGACATAGTAAAGCAATGAAAATATTTAAAATTACATGGAATATTCTAAGATAAGTAGTAGAACATTTAATCATCTGCTTCCTCATGGAATTTTTCCCATATATTCTCAATCAAATTTTCCTTCAATGATTTATGGATAGTTGTATCCCGAACTCGACTTCTGTTACTCATATATGATGATAAATTATATCTTCGAACATTAGAGTAAGTAAATGTTTCATTTTGAGTGCTACTTGACGCTTGATTTGGAGCATTGACAGGATTCGGAATTTGGTTGGTTGGATAAAATCCCAATAATTGGGATAGTTGAGGATGGTTTAACAAATTTGGATAAAGAGACATTTGAGCATTTGAGTTTTTATTGGCATTTGGATTTTGTTGGGGATATTGACTATTTCCAAAATAATTAGGATAATTAGAATCCATAGAAAGTAAAATGTGGGAGAAAGTTGAAATAAAACAAAATTGCAAATATTGAACAAAATAGGAAGATTGGAGAAGCTGTAAAAAATTGGATAGAACTAAATTCTATATATAGAGTTTTCTAAAAAATATCCGTTGTAAATTCAATTCATTTTTTTTTAATAACCGTTGCATTGCATTTTGAATTTAGTAAGGGACACTTGTCATGTCCCTATTCACTTTGCGAAAAATACTAACGGGAATATGACCCATTATGTTGCTTTTAAAAAAAAAAAAAAAAAAAAAAGGTCCACCATGTCAGGATGACACAAAGTCATCTGGCAAAAGGAAAATGGGGAGTGTCATCCATGGCATGTGAAAAAGTCATGAATGGGGATGGCTTAGGTGCCAACTCACCACATGACATGAACTAAAGTCATCAATGGAGATGCTCTAATAACTATCACATTTGAGTTATTAAAATTTTAAAAGGATGTGTTTTATTAGTTTATACAACATTGCTTGTATAATTTTAAAATACATTAAATTTATTTTTTTATTTCAAAATACAAAAAATAATTTTGTAATAATAATAATTGCAATATAATTATTATGCAATTGAGGGAGTACACATTTTTTTAGAAAAGGTGTACATAGTTTTAAAATTTGATAAAAAAAAATAATAAAAAAAAAATCATTTTGAATAAATTGATAAGTTTCACGATGACAAATGAGACCCATTACTTTTGAAGTAGTTGGTAAAGATCCCTTTACTTTCATCATTTCAGCAAGCTTGTTAAAAGTGAAATCGTAAATGTTCCGCCACCGTAACACCCTTCCCGTCCATCCCAATCCATCCGCTCTGAACCAAACTCCGGCCGCCCATTAAGTCCTATCCCAAGTCTCGCCGGCGACCAACAACATTGACCACCATGTCACGATACCTATCGAGCCGTAAACTGAAAGTCAATGATGCCGCAAAACCTACTTACGATGACGACACTTCCCCCGAAACCCTAGGAAATGACGATCAGAAAGCTAATCCGTCTTCAGACAGCAGAAACGTGCTCGAAGATCCGGAACCATTTTTGGGAGTCAAGGTCCGTAGAAGAGTATCTCTCATTAGAGATTACAGAGGCGATTATTTGGATGTTCCATCGCGGCCAAAACTCCTGAAGATTCTAGAGAAACAAGGTAGTAATCATACTATCCCGCTATTTTATTTGGATTTTATTGGTTGGTATCGTAATTGTTAATTGAGGGATTTCTGGAATGAAAACGATTTTATGTTGGCAATTCGGTTACTTGGCAGAAATGTTGATGATTTTTTGTTATGAATGTGAAAATTTGTATTTGTTGAAGCTGTTAATGATTCAATTGGGGAAATTTTGAATATGGAATTCATTTTTTAGACTTCTTATCTGTATTCTTTCTAATAGGAATTTGAGATTATGACGTATTTAATATAGGGTTGCTGGTAATATATTTTTGTATGTTTATATGATTAGCTCTGTTGGAAGATTTTGAATACTTTACGTGCAGTACCTAGCTGAGTTTAAGAGGTCTAGATGAAAATATGACATATGGTAACCATAGAAATGGAATCCAGAATATACATCGGTCAGATCTGAATGTACATTATCATGTTCATCTACACTTAACAAACTGTGTAATGTCGACTCCAAGTTTAACTTATGGTTGTTCCAGCTATTTATGGTGGCGGTCTTATTCCAACAGAAATATGACAATGTGAAAAGGTCTATTGGTACAGTGTCAACAGGTAGATACTGCCTACAATGGTGGTCTTTGGAGGAGTGTCCGGTGGGTTGTGTCAAGTGTCAACAAGTTGCAAAGCATTTAACTGCAAACCTGTTAGTATTAGGAGTTAGGTTTTCCAGATTTGTTCTTTGGTGTTATTTGATTATATAGAAAATAATGTGAGTCTTTGAGAGTGGGACAGACGCATAAGAAATCATCAGAAATAGCTGATTCTTCAAAGAAAAAGAACTAGACATGGTGGATCATCTAACAATGGTAATTTAAGATACTGAATTACTGATACAAACTTAATGCCTCTGGATGCTGCTTCACAAGGTTCTCTAATCTCTAGTGACTGTACGGTGTTTAAAGGATGATTATTACTTTTCACTGAATCAGCATATGATCAAAACCAATTACAGTGGTGTTCATTATTGAATCACTTTAAAACCCTCTTGGAGTTGATTATAGGTTAAAAGGAGAGTTTTTTTGTGATGTAAGTATGAGATGTTTCAAACTTCCCTAACCACTCTGTTAATTGATCCCTGTTACTCCTTTATCTTTTGATCCCAAAACTTAGTGCCTTTCGTCGAGGTTCATTATTCACAAATGGTTTCAGTCCTGTACTTGCAAGAAGATGCCAAGTGTTTTGCCGTGGGATTTCTTTCTCAAGGCGGGAGGGATTACCTTTGGTCAATTAGTTGATTTATAGCTCTTGTCAGCTAGGCCCTCTTAGAAGTGATCGCTTTTCGTTGTAACACATGTTACAAGCTTTCCGATACTACATTCAGTCCAACAAATAATGGAAGATTTTTCTTCCTGTCCACCTACATGTTAAACTAGATAGGCATGTCACTCTCTTTGTCTAATTCGGTAAAAGGTATTTCAAGAGACAGGGTGAGATAGATTGGTAGTGGTAAGGTGGTCAGGCAAATCACCCCTTAAAGATCCATCGGCCAAACTATTCTTACACCATCCACTTCTTGCTTTTATCACAAAAGAATTTTATTGTTTTGTTGACATGAGGGTTTTCAGTTTATCAATTGAAAGTATATCGAGGAGTAGAAAACATTATGAGAGATGTTGAAGGGGTCCCCAGAGTTAAAAATCTAAACTTTCCCGAATCCCATCTATCAGGCAAATGTCACATCTGTTTAGTTAGATTAAAAGCAGCAGCGTTTCCTTTGCTTTTTCTAGTACGTTTCGTGCCATGGTGCACCATTTGAAGTATGCAAGTGGATATGGTAGTATGATCCTTATGCGGCTTGTATGATGTTTGTAAATAGCTTTATGCTAATTCCCTATGTTCCTTCTAATTGCTGCAACTTCTTTTCCTTTGACAGGTGACAAGCAAGTTTTCTTCGCAGATAAAGTTCTGAAGTTTACTGGCTCAGGAAAGTTGAAACGGCGTATTCTGCTAATTACAGACTTTGCAATATACATCGTTGATCCAGATACTGATGCACTAAAAAGGCGGATTGCCCTAGCAGCTGTTGAGAAGATATGTTTGAGTGAACTGAGTGATAATTTCTTTGCCATTATCATTCCGACTGAGTATGATATCCTCATGGCTAGTACTCGAAAGACCGAAATCGTAACTGTTTTAGTAGACGCCATGAAGAGTACATCTGACTATGAACTCGAGGTATTTTTCGCTAACAGGTAACATAAACAAACGCCTTACTCTTGCTCATTGTTTCTAGCTTTTTGTTCTTTTGCATTTTGATCTTTAAGTTGTTCTGTTATTATCATCTCTTAGTCTGGGGCGGATCCACTTAGGGCATCGCACCCACCCAAAACTTGAGATTAATCTTTAATGGGGTTTAGTTTCAGTTTAGTACGTATATTAACTTGTGTAGAATGTGTCAGTAGTTCTAGCTCAGCTAGGAAGGCTTTCTATATTTTTCATTGGGGTCAAGGGTTCAAAACCTGTGCACAATTATATATGATCGAATACTCTCTTTTTTTGCACTTCTACTTTTTGATGAACTTTATTTTTTTTTTCTAAATAATTGTCTATTAACTCAAATTTTAATTAACTGGTTTTTCATTAATCCTAATTTTCTCTTTTAAACATTTATCCCTTATCTCACAACTTTATTTATATACTACTCATAACTTCATTTCCATCAACTCTGATATTTTCTCTATAAACGTTGAAAATTATCCATTGCTGCAAAGATGCAAAATATTGTTTTTGGGCACCCACTTAAAAAAAAAAAAAAAAAAAAATTGGATCCGCCACTGCTCTTAGTAGAATACCAGTGGACAAAGTTTCTTCCAGCAGTTCAGAGAATAGAATTTCTGCATGATAGACATCATGCTGTGATGCAGTTTTTTTTTTTTTTTTTTGGTGGAAGAAAGTTGACCAATATATTGTATTTACAAAAAAAATAATTTGCTATGGAGTACCTGTCATCACATTTTTGGTTTTCGAGTCACATGCTACCGCATGTTGTCCACACTAGAGCACCATGACTTAGTCATTACTTAGTAATTTTATATTGCCACATTCTTATTTATATATTGGTTGAGCTTACTCACCAAGTAATATTAGTTTTAATTTTTTTAATAATTTATCCAGCAGCGCCTTGAGAAAAAAAAAAAAAAAAAAAAAAAAAAACGAAAGAAAAGAAGAAATAAGACAGAACATTTTGTTGCACATATTTGATCGAATACATGTGTCTGTATTTACAGGTTTGAGTATCATGCAGCTGCTGATCAGGCTAGGGAAGTTCAGTTTGAGGAAGTTGAAGGTCAATTATTCTGCTCTCTTCCGAAAATATGAACAACATGATTTTATTTTGTTTTGTTTTGTTTTCTCCAGTTTTGGGGGTTGATTAATCTGTTTTGGTTGCTTCTAAAGACTTAAATTTTCCTCCTCTATTTCAGGTGGAGTTAAAACAAAAATTGTACGTAAATGATTTGCGACTGTTAGCTATTGTCTTATGTCCCGACACATCCGGTTGCTATTACATTTCTGATGAGACTATACTTTATTTGTATAGAGGTGATTTGATTCTTTTGCGATTGCTGACGACGTCCTTACAGCGCAACGGCGGCTAAACGTATGAGATAATGATAATGTATCTTAATGTTTTCGTATTATTTTTTCCTGTAAAATACACCGGCTCCAAGCTCAGGATGATGTATATTGTTTGCATTATTCTCCTAAAGTCAATATGAAAACACCCATTTTTTTTGTGTTGTTGTGCATCTCTTAATTTTCAAAGTTTTGGTAGATGCCTTCAACTGCAGCCAAGTACCAGTGCACCTACCCATTGATATTGTATTTATACGTGTATTTAATATATACTCCCTCCGTCCCACTAGAGACAAATTTATTGAGCACAGAGATTAAGAAAAAACAATACTCCCTCTGGTCCAAAATATCTGTCACTTTTGATCAATTTTTTTGGTCCAAAATAACTCACTTTTGGTTCAAGACAATTAGAATTCCTAATTTACCCTTACATTGGAAGTTGTTTTACTTTATTAATTGACTTAGGTAGTGTAATAATATAAGAAAGATGAATAATAAATAAGGGTAAACATGGAACTTTCACTATTAATATGCCGTAATAATTGCATTTCTTAATTTTTGTGAAAAGTCAAAAAATGACAGATATGTTGGACCGGAAGGAGTACTAATATTGATAGTGGATGAGTAGACTAATTTATTGAGTACGGAGATTAAGAAAAAATAGTACTACTAATATTAATAGTGGTTGAGTGGTTATGAGTATAAAAAGAAAAGTAAATAGCAACTTGATTGATGTTGTGAGTATGACAAATAGGTAGCACTGAATACAAAATTGTTAAAACGTTGCCATTTTGAGCCGTCTCAATTCAATTGTGGTGGTATAGGGGAAATATATGTGTGTATATATATATATATATATATATAGAGAGAGAGAGAGAGAGATTCAATTAACTTTGCTTGAATATTCAAAAGTACTCCAACATTTGACCTTAATCAGATCCAGTAGGTGAGCTAACATTAAGCCCCCAAATTTGTCAAGCAATCACTTTACAAAGACTTTTTTAAGTGATTACAATTTCCAAACAACCATGTGATACATTGCTTTAATCAAGACTAGAGAACAAGAAAGAAGCAAGACTACAACAATAATATACCCAATTTACCTATTAAACAAATAATCTCAGTGCGCAACAGAAGACGATCCTTTCTCAGCCGTTGCCGGAGTTAGCGCCGGAGTAAGACTCGGCGTCGACCCCTCCGATAAGGCAGCATTGCTCCGGCGAATATCTTCCACCATTTTCACCACATCCACCATCTTCGGTCTTTGCTCCGGCACTCTAGCTACACATTGCATCCCTATTTGCAACATCTCAACCATCTCTTCTTCAATATTAGGGTACCTCAAAAGCTCAAGGTCAAAAACTTCAGCAGTCCATTCTTCTCGTACAACCGAATGAACCCATCTGACCAAATGAACAACCTCCTCACCACCAGTGGCATGCATAGGAGACTTTCCAGTGAGAAGCTCGAGAAGGATAACTCCATAGGAGTATACATCTGAGGGTTGGTGGACTTTTCGGGTGTCGGTTATTTCCGGGGCCCGGTACCCTCCGGCCCGAGTAATTAATTGGGTCATTGGACTCATCAATGTTGCTAACCCTAGATCACAAATACAACCATGTTGTTGGGAGTTTAGGAAGATGTTGGAGGCTTTGATATTTCCATGAACAAGTTTTTGTGTGTGGATATGAGCAATGCCTCTTGCAGCACCAACTGCTATTCTTAGTCGCGTTTCCCAGTCCAACGGAGTCCTAGCTTCACCTCTTTTCGCTGCAAAATAAAAATAAATAAATAAAAAATACCCCCTCGTCCCAAAATGATCTTCCCATTTGACTATTCAATTTTTTTTGAATATCAACACTTGCTTCACCAGCCATTGTTTTGTTTATGCACTTTTAAGCCCAATTGTAGAAGTGGGAAGAACTTTTTGCGACAACTAGTAATGCAAATGAGAAGATCATTTTGGGACGGAGGGAGTAATATGCTACTTTTAGGGCAAAAATGTATTGGATCTTGTGCTAAAAGTGGCAAAAAACTTAACATATGAGAATGAATAACCATACCATGTAACATTGCTGATACGCTTCCTTGATTGAAGTAGTCATAAACCATTAACTTTTCATCTTTCGAATAGTAATAAGCCCTCAACGGAGCCACATTCTCGTGTCTGATACTACCAACAATCTCCATTTGTTGCTCGAAATCTCGTCTCGCGACAGTAACTTCTTTCAACCTCTTAACAACGACTGTGCTTGCGTCCTCCAATGCAGCTTTATAAGTGGTACCGAACATTCCCTTCCCAAGCACCTCAGCAGAAGCCCTCAACAAATCTTCCAAGTCAAAAGCAAGACTACAACCCTCAAAGAAAACAAGACTCCCGTTCCCATTATGACTCTCTGAAACATTGTTCTTTACGTTATTTTCTTTTTTCTCTGACTTTTGTGAAATACCCTTTTCACCATTTTTCTTTGAATAGCATATAATCAGCAGTAAAGAAAGTAGCACAAACCCGAGTACACAAGCCCCGATTATGATCCCAAGAATTGCAGATTGGCCTAGTTTTGAGGATTTCTTTGACGGGT
Organism: Campanula takesimana; assembly: GCA_026119855.1. NCBI lineage: Eukaryota > Viridiplantae > Streptophyta > Magnoliopsida > Asterales > Campanulaceae > Campanula > Campanula takesimana. The sequence goes on from JAOWBW010000589.1 coordinate 444,661, forward strand.
GAGCACTTGGAGGGAGGGCTTGAGGAATAGGGGTTGATGAGTTTTCGGGAGAGAGATTATTTCCAATAAAAGATGAGGTAGGAAATCTTTGAAGAGACTGAGGGACGGGTCCTGTTAAATTGTTGTTGGATAAATCTATGTGTTCTAGACTTGGAAGATTGAGTTCCGGGATTTCACCAGAGAGCGAGTTATTAGCAAGACTCAAAGAAGTGAGATGACTCAAATTCGAAAACGAAGAAGGAATGTCCCACTAAAGCCATTGTTTGACAAATTAAGAATCGAAAGATTATTCCAAAACGAAATATTGGAAGGCAACGGCCCGGAGAAGTTATTAAACTGAAGGTAGAGGGCAGTCAAGTTACTGAAATTGGAGAAATCAGAAGGAATAGGACCCGAAATGGTGTTGGATCTAAGGCTCAAGATTTGAAGTGCTGATAAACGACTAAGAGTATTATCAGGAATGGGACCTCGAAACCTATCAGCGGGCAAACGGAGAGCTATAATTCTGGAATTATCATGATTACATGTTACTCCAACCCATCTTGTACAAGCAGAAGTTTTGTTATCCCAATTGAGGGGACGGGAGTGGGAAATGTTTCGGATGAAATCAAGTAAGGCTTTCTTATCTTCAACAGGTTCTGTAGTTGCAATCGAGAAAATTGTACCAAACAAGAAAATCGCAAAGAAAATGGATTTGGTGATTCTCATTTCTTCCATGGATTTGATTGCAAGAACCCTTGTATATTGTCTACATGAATTTGCAAAAGGAAAAAGGCAGAATACAGTTCATTAGTAAATCTAATACTCCATACACATATTCATACATACTCATTTTGCAGATTTCCATTTTAATCTGAAGCGTTTGCAGTCTATTTTATTCATTTGGTCAAAACAAACAGAATCATAACATGGGGTTAGAGCCAAATGGGTTCATTTCATCAGGGAAAATAGGAGAATGATGTTGACCAGTTTTGTTTGACTAAAAGGGAAAGGGTAAGAAAATTTGGAGCTGTTTAATAAAAAAAAAAAAAAAAAAAAAAAACTATTTCTAAACAAAATGAGAGGGGAAATTAGGGGAATTGACTAAATTTTCTCGGGAAAGAAACAGTGTGAAGAAAACATGAATGAATACTCACATGTTAGCTAGCAGATCTCATTGACGACGACCTAACTTGATGAAAACCCGATTGAATCAGCTACCCTTTATCTCAATCTGAATGTCACCCGCCAATCTAAACACAGAAATTGAGTGTAATTAAACATTTAGAAGGTCTACATGAAATGTTCATCAAGAAAACAGTTACAGAATACACAGTGAGAGAGAGAGAGGGGGGTACATGTACTGGGGGAGGGTAATGATGACTAATGGCGCCTGACGTTGCTTGTGGAAGCAGGAAATAATTTGATTCCAAAATCCAAGAAATAATGGAGGAGTAGTAAATATAAATATAGTAATAAGATTATGAATTTAGAAAGTAGGAAAGAGGGTTTTGATGATGACAATCAAGGAGTGGGATTAGGATAATGTGTAATTAGGGGACGGGCGGGAAGGGTGGGGTTTAGCACATGCCGACAAAACGGGGAACAACTCACAAATAATACTGTTCGCTCCGTCCCAGAGTATATGTTCAGAAATGGTGAAAGTGATGAAAGTGTTGCGAGTATAAAAGTGAGGTGGGAGAGAGAAAGTGAGGTAGAGAATAGTAAGTTAATTAGTGTTTTGAGTATAAAATAAAGTATAAGAGAAATGAGTGATAAAAATAGTAAAAAAATGACATTTTAAAAAATAAACATATACTACTCTGAGATGGAATAATAAAATAAAAAAAAAATGAACACATACCTGAGAATACCTTCAGAAGAGGGAGTAGTGCTCTTTCTAAGATGGAGCTTTTAAGAATTAGTACGATCGAAGGGTAACCGACACCCTTTCCTCCATTTCCGCCTTCAATTTCAATTTAAGGAGCTCGAGAAGGATGATTATCTAAAAATATTGCTTAAATGATGTTTATTTTCAATAAACTTTATTAAAAAATAATTGACTTTTTTTCGTGAAAAACTTTGTCTTTAATATTTTTTTACCAAATTTTCTCTTTAGTCTTTTTCTTTTTAGCGAACGATAAATTTAATTTCATTCACAATTAAGAAAGAGATCACACTCCACAAAGGTCGGAGGCTCACCCGAAATTACAATAACAATTCCAACTCTTAACCTACAACAATGATCATTCTGATCTAAATCATGAGACGTTCCGATTTCACTCCAAGTAGAACTTAGACGCTGCTTAAATCCCTCATTTAAGAAATCTCCCCTCGAGTAATATGTTGCGCTGAACACTTATATGCAGAATTGGGGTCGACGAAAAAACGCCTACCATGAATCTCAAAATCCACGAACCATCCTTATGTAGTGAGAAAATACAAGAATCGTCCCCATTGCATAATCAAACAAACAAATACACAAAAGCTCTCACAAAGAAGAAAATACAACGGCTTTCACAAAGGAGAAAATACAACGACTCTCAACGAAAGAGAAATTTATTGTTGAAAACCAAGAAATAACTCTTAATTTTAACATTAATCATTGTAAATAATCAACTATTAAAATTTAAATTAAGAGAATAAAACAAATCAAATTAAAATGTTCACATAAATGAAGAAGAGGAAGATCACTGCTAATGGAAGGAAGAAACATAAGTTTTTTTTTTTTTTTGGGGGGTGGGGGGAGAAAACGGTTTTGGCGACAGAGAAGAGAGACCCTGGAGATATCTATATTTGATTTTTTATTTTTCTTTAGTTTTTTTTATACTTACAAAATTAAATATTTGAAAAGTAATTAATATGACTATTTATAGATTTTGTATAAAATAACAAAATTGAAAATATGTCTAAATAAAATTTAGACGTTTATTCTAATTTCCTTTTTCATACCATAACGGAAATGAGGTTTTAGGCCTTTGCCCTAAACATCCCCAAATGTACCCTCAATGTTGTCTAATTTTACTATTATCATTATTATGTTTCAAAACAGATAATTTTTATATGTAAGTGAAGATTTTAAAGTCATAAAACCAATTTGTTTACTTCTTCCTCTTATAAAATACTCTATCCGCCTCATTTTATGCTTCAATTCATTTTAGATGTATCATTTTATACTTTAAAAACTTGATAAAAAATAAAAGTTTATAAATTTTTTTATTTAATGGACTTTACATATCATACTCGCAACTAACGATTTTTACTACACTTTCACTTCTCTACACACTTTCTATACTCACAACACTATAATTCACTTTTTAAATTTTATAATAAAATAAAAATGTCACTTTACTCAAATTTTGTACTAAAATGTATTTAAAAAATAAAAATGGAATGGAGGAGTATAACATTTTAATTGTCTATCCAGTGACTGCATTAAAATCACTAAGATTTACTTCACATAGCATCAATTTCACTAAAATATTTGGTGAAGAATAATGTTAAAGACACAAAGTAAAGTTATATAGTCATAATTTTACTCATAAAATAAGTTATCGATATTTTATTTGTTTGATTGATAATAAATCAGTCACACTCTAATCAAAAACACCAATAAAATTATTATAATTAAGATTTTGTGAACAAAGATTTGTAACCATTTTTGCCCTTAATATTCATTGGCGAAGCTTGTTTAACCAAATGCAAACAAAATGACAGATTTGTAATTAAAGAGGAGTATATGATTGGTTGAGGATAATTATTACTGGCTTTAAATGCCAAGGGTCGGGTCAAGTCAGGGTCAGGGTCATTGTCCGCTGTCTCTATTCTTTCTTGTCCCTTTTTACAACCGTTTGCCTCAAGCATTCTGGCGAAGTACCTCATTGCCAGGATCCTTTTCAAACACTGTTTTTGTTTGTGCATAAAATTTAAAATGTCCCTATTTCTAAAGATAAAAATTTGGGTGAGATCATCTCACCCCGTAATACAGATTTCTCATGTGTCAACCCGCTTATCCGTTCGCGAGCATGCTCCGCCCGCTCATTCCTTCATATTTTTTCAGCTTGCGTCACGTGTTTAATTTTATTTTTTTAAAAGAAAAACCTCCATGCAATATTTCGAGATTTTAAAGTCGAAAAAACAGCTGAAAACATTGTTGCGTTCTCAAACTAGATAGGTCATGATAGGGATGGCCAAACCGAACCGGAACGGGACTGCCCGGAACCGCTTTGAACTTTGCCAAAAATCGGAACCGTGTCAATCGGAACCATGTCAATCAGAACCGTTTGTAACACGGGCCGGTTCCGGTTCATCCCCTGTGAAAATCGTGAACCGGCGGTTCCGAACTGCCTAGACCGAACCGGAACCGATAGCAAAACCATTAGAAAACAGTGAAAAACCGTCAAAATCGTTAGATTTCTAATAGTTTCATCAGAATTAACTGTTACTAACGGAAAGTTAACATAAAAAGTTGAGTTTTGACTAAATTTTTAGCCAAAATCAGTGAATAAAAATACTGAAAATTTGTTCAGTATATAAAAGAAAAAAAAATGGACTGACCTCTTTAATTTTTTTAAATTTTTTTCTATATCTTTTTGTAAAAAAAAAACCGGCAATAAAATATTATTATAGTTGTTTTTTTTTGCTAAAAAATAATTAAAAATAAAAAAGAAACTGTGGACCGGCGGTTCCGAACCATAAACCGGCGATTCTTAACCATAATCGTAACCAGAAGAGAAATGGTTCGTTTAACGGTTCAAGCTTTTCCGAAACCGGAACCATGTTGGGTCATCTCTAGGTCATGATATGATTTGAAATTATATTTATAAAAAAAACTCCCTCCATCTCAGTTTAAGTTTCTTACTTTCCTTTTTGGTCTGTCCCAGTTTAAGGTTCTTAGTTGCTTTATTCCAGAAATGGAAAAGAATGAATAGTGTTTTGGAAAATCTTGCCCTCAAAAAGTCATTTAATTACAAAAAAAAAAAAACATTATTTACCTAACTTACTTTCACTCACTTGTTTTATAAATAGTATTTTGGGCATTTATATCCTACAATCTCTACTGTTGGTTGACTCATTTCCATTGTTTTTTTTTTTAGTTTCTTAATAAGCGTGCATAGTCAAACTAAGAACCTTAAACCGGGACGTAGGGAGTTTATTTTTTAACAAACAAAAAATTGCTTTGTTTGTCGTTTAAAGTAACATTTTTTTATGAAAAAAGTAACAGTTTAGTATTTAAAAAGTAACACTTTTATTGTAAAATGTAACAAAAGTTTTGCAGAAAAATTTAAATAGTTTGATAGTTTCTGTGGTTAGAAAAAGTAATAATTGAAGTGTCACAGAGTGCATATATGATTATAATTTGCTATATAAATGAATGTAACAGTTTTATAAAGTAAATGTTAGTTTTTTCCTTTAAAAAAAGAGTAATAATTCATGTATATAATCAGTTGCATTTCATTTATTAATTTCTCTTAAATAAAAACAATCAAACTATTTCAATTTGGGAGGGGCTAATGCCACTACAAATTATACTTATCCACTACATGTGCTAAATTTAAGGTGAATTAATATTTTTGTTGACTCAATTACCCCTTGAATGTATACTTACCTTCTTTGATATGTACTGAATCACTTCTTTATGCATAAATAGTTCCTTAGATTTTTATGTAACATAAGTTTCATTTTCGTTACTTTCAGATTTTTTTTTTTATCATTTCAATATCAATCAATTAATTTCACATCGTTATTTTATTAAATCTCTACAAAAAAAAAAGTAATTATTCGTCTTAAAATGATTACTCATTTTTTTCTTGATCTAGAGTAAAAATAATCAATAATTATGGAATATAGATAATAATTATCTTGGACTAAATTTTCTTTATAATAAAAAAATACTTATAATAAATTGACATAATATGGATCATCTTTTAATATATTACAATTACATGAATAAAAATTGAATGGGCGAGCTATATTCGCTGGAACAAATACATGCTTATTATCTCAATTTTTTATAAGTATTTTATTTTTTATTAAAAATCGAATTAGTCTAAGCTTATTATTATTTATATTTCACAATTATTGGTTATTTTTAGTTTGATCAAGAAAAAAATGAGTATTCAATTTTTAGACAGAAGAACTTTTTTTTTTTTTTTTTTTGAAGAGATTGAAGAAAATAATGAATGATGTGAAATTGATTGAATGATATTGAAAAGATAAAAAAAAAAAAAAAAAAAAAAAAACTGAAGTTAATTAAAATGAAACTTTTGTTACATAAAAATCTAACGAACTATTTATTCATAAAAGTGATTCAATACATTACATATCAAAGATGGTAAGTTGTTAAGGGGCAATTGAGTCAACCAAATATTAATTCACCTAAAATTTAGCATATGTAGTGGATAAGTATAATATGTAGTGGCATTAGCTTTTCCCAATTTTTATTTTTATTTTTTTGCAAAACCTATGTTACATTACAGAAGTGTTTTACTAATAAAAATTTGCATTTGCACAAATGAATGTAACAGTAGTTTTTTTTTGAGTAAATTCTATGTTATCCTCAATTTTTTTGTGCAAATGTATGGTTACATTTCAGAAAGAAATGTTACATTTCAGAATAGAAACTATTACAATTGAGAAAAAACTCATTTATTATAAAATGAAACATTAGTTTTTTGTTGTCAATCTATGTTATCTTTAATCCATTTCTGAAAAATTATGGTTATATTTCTAGAAAATAAAGTGTTACATTTGGAAAAAAAAATATATTACATTCCTTTATTAAAAATGTTACATTTGTTGGCGGGAAAAACAAGTTGGAGTCAAGAAAAAAATTGCGAGCAGGTGGATGGGTCGACTCGTAGACGGTCCGTCTCACGCCGTGACACCATCTCACGGGAGTCTACCCCATTTCTATAACACTCATTTTCCAAGTGCCTCTGTATTATCAATTAAATACTCCCTTTCTAAAAGATTTTTCTTATTTTGATTTTTTGTGACTAACATAAATAAATGAAAACATTAATGTTAATTTAATGATCATAATAAAATTTTAAAAATTGTTATTGATAAAGAACTTAAATAATTTATCAATTACATTACTTATTTTACTAAAATTATTAGATCGACACGAGTGTTTAATCAATTTATTTATGTTGTCCATAGAAAATCAATATAAAACAAACTTTTTGAGACAAAAAGAGTGCAATTATTTATTTCCATTGAGGTATGAGGTTAAACATTTTTTTTTAACTATAGGAACCTGGGCTATGATTATTATTTTTCTTTTATTTAGAAAAAAAATATTCTCTTTGTCCCAAAATAATCGTCACATTTTTTCATCGTTATTATGAATGAACTTTTAGCAATAATTTAGATTGATTTAATTATTTTAATGAAATTCTAAAACTTGCTATTGATAGTATAGTTGATGGTTTATCAATAAAGAGTTCCAGATTTTCATTAGTATATTGAATTTTAAAATTATCTTTCAAAATTCTTTCGTAATAAAGACAAAAAAAGGTAAAGATCATTTTGGAACGGATAGAGTATTTTCTTATAAAATTTTGCACAAATATATTAAGTTTTACTCCCTCTGTCCCTAAATGAGTGTCCATTTTCAAGAAATCTTTGTCCCAAAATGAGTGTCTTTTGGAACATAACTTTGTTCCTAAATGTTTTTTTTCGAAATTTTTTTCACCGGTTTCTTTATACGTGCAAAACTGAATGTTTGGAAAGGAGATTACAAGATTATATATGAATATTTGCTACCAAATTGTACAACAAAGTTGAGATTTTCAGTGTCCCTTAAAATGAAATTTGGACACTCATTTAAGGACAGAGGTAGTACTACTTTAGGATAGATGTAATCACTCTCATAGTTTAATTCAAATGAATTTAAATATCCAAAGGAAAAGAAATGCACTCATTTTTCTAGTATAACGTACAAACAAAGTGAGAGATTATCTTTTACTCTCAACTACACAATTTAATTTGGACATGAATTAACAAAAAGTGTTAGTGGAGTAAGTTTTGTGCATATGAAAAATAAGTGTTAGTGTAGGAGGTCCACTTTTGGACACCCCATTTTGTGGAAGAGAAAATTTTGGGAGAAACTAGTTTCTTCGTAAGTTATAAAAAGTTTTGTTTTTATAGGGTTTAAGGTTTAGGGTTTAGGGTTTAGGTTTTTAGGGTTTGGGTTTAAAGATTAAAAACATGACTTTTTATAAATTATGGAGGAACTAGTTTCCTCTAAAAAACACTCTTTGTGGAAAGCTCAATATAGTGCAGCCCTTTACCCTCTTATTGTTGACAACGTGTTTGACGAGGTCTGATTTTATCCCTCTAATTTCTTCCGTTTGCTACTACTCATACGCTAAAGTTAGGATTTTGATTTTCAATCGGTAAGTTTGAGCTCTAATCGACCTCATATTCGTCTGATTCTCTCTTATCATCTCTCCTTTTGCATCCCTTTTTAAACCACACTTCCCATTTTGTTGCAGCAGCAGCACACACTATTTGGGTTTTCTTCTGTCGATTCATAGATAGAGTGAGAGAGATTGGTAGTGACTTAAAATGTGTGGGTTGCTTATTGGGTCTGATTCTGCTTCCCTATTTTGAGTTCTTAGGTTAGCTCTCCCCCAATTAGGTTGGATCAGTTTTTGTGTTGGAGCTTGACTGGAATTCAGTTTTGAATACATTGGGCCTGAGCCAAACATTACTATCTCCTATACTCATTCATTCTGTGTTTATTTCCACTTTTTTATTACTGTTTTGATTCTAAAAAGTTGCTAACATTCTGTTTTGTTTTGTGTTTTCTTGCATTCTAGTTTTCGAGGGCTCGTTTGGCGTACTGGAATCTAGGTCTAGGAATGGGTATTTGATTCCTGTATAACACTTAATCATGTTTGGTTTAATTATAACACCAAATAAAGGTATGGGTGTTAGATTCCTACATGTATCAAATACCCATCAATTAACGGCATCTGAATCCCACTATACGTGGTGGGTTTCTGACATCCATTCCTAAGGATTGTATAAAACTGGGAAATTAGGACGCAAAAATTATTTTTTGCGATCATTAAAATTTCAATCTTCACATCGTCGACATCAGCACTCTCTCGATCATTTGTCGTGCTCTCCTGATTCCAAGTCAAACTCCAAAATATCAATATTCTTTGTTTACCGAATATCATACTGATGATCTACAAAAAAAAAAAACACTCACTCTAACTCCATGGATTGCTCAAAAAGAGACAAAAAGAAAAGTTTGGTTTATGAACTTGGATGTTAACTTTGATCCCCATAAATGTTTCGTTCTTTACTAATCATTTACTAATTTGTTGTATTGTGCTTTAATTCACTGATTATATATGTCTATTTTTCTTTGTTATTTTGCATCCTATTTTCTTATTAGAATTGATCAACATGGGTCATGGACAAATATTTAAAATAGCAGGGTTTTTTTTCCCGCAAAATATTGCAGATTTTAGAAGGTCAATTTTTTATTGAATTTTAAGAAATCTAAATTACTGATGAGAAGGAAAATTATATAACTAATCCATCATGATGGTAAGATAATATTAAAAAAAAATACCCAGGTATACATGTAAATCAGTAATCTTATACCCACTCTTGAGGTGGTCTCCCATGAGAACAAGGGGATCCGTCTCATGCATGAGACGGGTCGCCCAGAGCTTAGTTCTGTGCGAACAGTGGACAATATCTAAAAAAACCTAGTACAAGGTTTCTTGGGCAAGAAAAATTAAACTCATTTTTGCTGGTGTTTATAGTTATTGTTTTAGCTTTGCTTTTTAGGTTGGGTGTGCTTTGTTACTTGTTTAATTCTTTGTTATTAGTTGCAATTCCGCTGCTCGCTATGTCTAGTAACATGAGTGCATATGTTATGAAGCCATTTAATGAAAAAGGTCATTTTCCGATTTGGCAACAAAAAATAAAGGGTATTTTGATTAAAGAAAAGGTTTTCAAATATGTTACTCAAAAGTTTGTTGAAACTGATAAACACGAATTAAAAGTTGAAATTGATGAATTTGCTTATTCTTCGATTATTTTGAACTTGTCTGCCTGATCTGTTTTGAGAAAAGTTGGTAAACATGATACTGCTAAATATCTTTGGGATAAATTGGAAGAAATATATGTTGAAACATCATCACCTAGTAAGATGTATTTTCTCGAGAAATTCTTACAGTTTAAATTAGACTTGAACAAAGACGTCGATGATAACATTTATCGGTTTACTAAACTTGTGCAAGATATTAAGCAAACCGTTGATAAGAACATTGATGATTATACTCATACTGTGCTCTTGAATGTTATACATGATTCTTATGCTGATGTTAAATCTACTATTAAGTATGGTCGGAATGATGTTGTGCTTGATACCGTGATTAATGCGATTAAAAGCAAATAATTGGAATTAAGAGCTAATAAGGGTAAATCAAATGTTCGTGAGGCTACTGTGGTGAGAGGACGACCAACACAAAGGACTAATAATCAGAATAAGCAACATGATAAAGTTGAATCAAGAAAGAATGATGGGAAACACAAAAGTAAGTCTAGATCTGATAAAAGTAAAAAAGTGTTATAACTGTGGGGAATAAGGTCATTACTGAAAGAAATGCCCTAATCCTTAAAAGAAGTCTCCGCATCAAAACCTACAAATTGACTGTAATTTTACTTCTGATGATGAAGATCCTGCTGTTTTTATGGTTACTGAAACTGTGGTGAATTATGTTCATTATGTGAAAAATGAATGGTTGCTAGATTCCGCGTGCACGTTTCACATGACACTTGTTAAAAACATGTTTCATACGTACCATGATATGAAAACTAGATCTGTTTTTTTGGCGAATGATAAAAAATGTCAAGTTTTTTGTATTGGAGGAGTATGTCTTAAATTTGATTCTGGCTACTGTTTGACTTTGAAAGATTGCCGACATTTTCATGATGTATCTAATAATCGTATATCATGTGCATCTTTGGAAAATGGTGGATTGGAAGGTAAATGGGGTAATGGGTGTATGAAAATTTTGAAGGGTTCTTTAATGATTTTCAAAGCTGAAAAGATAAGGAATTTGTATGTTTGCACTGCTGAACCTATGTCTGATGATTATGCTAATGTTGTTAAGGAAAATAAAACTGACTTGTGGCATAAAAGACTATGACACATGAGTAATAAAGGCTTGGTATTTTGAACAAAAATAGTGTTATTGGTAGAGATAAAGTATCTTATATGCCTTTTTGTGATTCTTATATGATGGTAAACAACATAGAGTTTCTCCCCCCCAATCCCAATCGTTCCACCACTAAAGAAAATCTTGAGTATTTGCATGATGATGTGTGGGGCGCTGCTAGTGAGGCCACTGAAGGTGGTAATAGATAATTGTTATCTGTTACTGATGACTTTTCTCTTAAAACTTGGGTGTTTTTAATGAAACACATATCTGAAGCTTTTGGAAAGTTTAAAGCTTGGAAAGTCATGATTGAATATCAAAAGTGGTATAAAATTAAAGTGCTTAGGACTGATAAGGGACTTGATTTTGTAATCATGAGTTTGATAACTTTTGTCTAGATTGTGCCTTATACACCGCAACAAAATGGTGTTGCTGAACGTATGAATAGAACCTTACTAGAAAGAGTTAAAACCATGCTTGCTACTTCTGGTTTGTCCAAACGTTTTTGGGGTGAGGCTGTAATGACTTCCACCTATCTTATAAATAGGTCTCTTTCTGTCCCTTTAAATGGTAGATGTCCTGAAGCTGTTTTTTCTGGAAAACCTGTTGATTATTCAAATTTGAGAATTTTTGAATGTGTTGCGAATGTCCATAGAAAGAATGATAAACTTGAACCTCGGACTGTGAGGTGCATTTCTTGGGATACGCGGAGGGTGTTAAGGGGTATAGATTATGGGTAAGGGAGGAATCGGGTTTCAAGGTGATCATTAGTCTTGATGTTGTGTTTAATGAAACTGAATTTACTTGCTTGAATAATGTGCCTCCCCCTCCCCATGCTCCTAATACGGTGAAACACTCTTATGTGCCTATTCCTGCTATTGGTAATGAGCCTATTGCACAACCTGAAAATGAAACTCCTCTTGTTGATAATCTTATTGATGTGAATGAGCAAAATATTGATGTTGAAAATGAAGATATTGAAAATAATCATAATGAGTTTCCTGCTTTGACTAATTACCAACTAGGGATGGCCAAACCGAACTGAAACCAGAAAATCGGACCGGAACCGGACTGGAGAAGCACAGAACCGGAGCAAACCGGTGAATAAACCGGAACCGCCATTCATCCGGGCCGGTTACGGTTTACATAAATGGCGAACTGGACCGGAAATCCCTCATTTTCACTAATTTTAAAAGGGGGAACCGGAACCGGACCGGAACCGGATTGTGGTAACCGGAATCGGAACCGGTGTAACCAAGGGCCGGTTAAGGTTCACATAAATGGCGAACCGGAACCGGCGGTTCTGAACCAAAACCAGAACCGGCGTTGGTCATCCCTATTACCAACTTAGTCGTGATAGACCTAGATGAATATCTAGGCAACCCGCTCTTTTTTATGTGACTTCTTTTATATTTAGTGTGTTTGAATCCATTGATAATACTAAGCCTAAAATCTATAATGAACCTTTAAATTCTCCTAACAAGAATGAGTAGTTTAATGCTACGAATGATGAAATGAATTCTTTGCATGTTAATGATATTTGGACTTTAGTGTCTAAACCGAAAACTGTTCGATTGTTTCTTGTAAGTGGCTCAATAAAGTCAAGAATGCATCTAATTCTATTAGATTTAAAGCAAGACTTGTTGCTAAAGGCTTTACTCAGAAATAAGGTATAGATTACACTTGCTCCTCAGGTTAAATTCACAACTGTTAGGATTATGTTTGCTTCGGTAGGTCAGTTTAATTGGGAAATAAAACAGATGGATGTAAAAACTGCTTTTTGGCATGGTGATCTTGATGAAAAGATTTATATGAAGCAGCCTGAGGGTTATGTTGATAATACTTATCCTAATTATGTGTGTATACTAAAAAGGTCTTTATACGAGGATGCATGTTTTCTTGCTCATATATGTTGATGACATCTTCTTATGATCCCATGTTCTAAATCCGTAGAGACTGTTAAAAATTGCTTAAGTGCTAAATTTGAAATGAAATACCTTGGTGATGCTGGTAAAATACTTGGCATAAATATAATGAGAGACTGTGATTTATCTGTTATTTACTTGAACCAAGTTTCATATGTTGAAAAGATTCTAAGTAAATTCTCTATGAAAGATGGCAAGTATGTTAATACCCTTCTTGCTTCCCATTTTGTGCTTAGTAAAGAGCAGTGTCCCCAAAATGACTTAAAGCTAGATCAAATGAAAAATATACCTTACTCGAATGTTATTGGTTTCTTTATGTACCTAATGGTTAGTACTCACCCTGATATTGCTTATGTTATTTCATGTTTAAGCCGTTATATGTTAAATTCAGGTTTAAGTGGTTGATGAAGTACTTGAAGCATTCGGTAAGTTATGGTTTAAAGTTCTCTATGTGTTATGAAGGTATAGAATTGGTTAGTTATGTTGATTCTAATTATGCCAATGATAGGAACAATAGAGAATCTACCACTTCATATGTTTTTACCTTATCTGGCTCTTGTAGTAGTTGGAAATCTCAGTTACAATCAATTGTGGCTCTGGCTATGACAGAATCAGAATATGTGGCTATAACCGAGCTATAAAAAAGGTCATATGTCTTAAAGGTTTAATTTCTGAAATTGATTTTCTAAATGATAAAGTAACATTATTTTTTGATAGTCAATTTGGCATTCAATTGGGTAAGAATCCTGTGGTTCATGATAGAACTAAGCATATAGATGTTAGGTACCATTTCATTTGTGATATGGTTGCTAAAAATATTGTTTATCTTGAAAAAATTGACACCAATTTTAATCCTGCTAATATGAGAACTAAGTGTTTTTCGGTTTAATTGTTTTTAACTTGTTTGAAAATTTTAAACTTTGGTACTTCGTGTTGAAGCTTTGTTATTTCGTGAAAATCCTCATCTTAACTTTGTGCTAGAAGGAGGTCTAGTTTTGGTTTCTTTCTTTGTGTTTGGAATAAAGCTATATTTTTTCTTTCCGTGCCTCCTACTTTGAACTGACACTTGATCCAAGGTGGAGATTATTAGTGTAGGAGGCCCACTTTTGGGCAGCCTACTTTGTGGAAAGCCCAATGTCTCTAAGACCTTTAACCTCTTGTTGTCGACAGCGTGTGTATGATGAGGTCTTATTTTATCCCTCTGATTTCTTCCGTTTGCTACTGCTCCTACGCTAAAGTTGGGATTTTCATTTTCATCCGATAAGTTTGATCTCTAATTGACCTCATCCTCTCCTGATTCTCTCTTATCCCCTCTCCTTTTGCAGCCTTATTTAACACCCCCCCCTTCTCCCTTTGTTGCAGCCACAGAATACGAGTAATACACACACTATTTGGGTTTTTTTTTCTTTCGGTTCATAGAGAGAGTGAGAGAGGTTGGTAGTGACTTAGAATCTGTGAGTTTCTTATTGGGTCAAATTGTGCTTCCTTATTTTGAGTTCTTAGGTTAGCTCTCCCCTGTTAAAGATACACACACCACACGCACATCACACACACCCACTCAACACACCCACTCGGCTCCTTCTCATTCTCACACAGCCGCCACACTCAAACCCTAGGGTTAGGGTTTCTTGCTTCTCACTCCTTTACTATTTTATGTATATATCATTTCCTTACTTTGGAGGTATTGTACAAACACAATTGTATAGAGTTTAGGAAACTAGATCATAGTATCTCATTAAGAGACTTACTCTTGTACTATATATATATATATATATATATATATATATATATTGGTTCATTGTGAATAATAAAACTACTTTTGCCTATTCTCATATGGTATAGAGCTAAAAAGATCCAAACCTCCCCTCCCCAATTTTTCTCTGGCAATCACCTCCCCACCCCCTAATGGCCGCCTCCTCCACCACCATACCCAACCCGGTCGATCCCAACCATTCTCTCTTCTTTATCAACCTATCTCACTGACGTACTCTCACCCCCCCTCATCTACCTCACATGGGAATCCCAAATAACCTCCATTCTCTATGGACTTGACCTCCTAAAATTTGTAGATGGCATCCATCCAAAACCTGATGATCACATCATTATCACCACACCAGCCGTCGCCACCACCGGTGACACTCCTGCAAAACCCGCCGCCACCACCAACGTCCCAAACCCCAACGCCATCACATGGCGACGCCAGGATCGCTTGATCCTTAGTGCCGTCATCGGCATCTTAGACCCTGTTGTTGCTCCCCTTGTCCACCAAGCCGCCACCTCCAACGAAGCCTGGACCACGCTCAAAACCACTTACGCCAATCCCTCTTGGGGTCATATCCTGCAACTCAAAGACAACCTTGCAATCTCACCAAAAATACTCTCTCCATCTCTGACTATATGAATGCTGTTAAATCCTACACCGACAAGCTCGCTATCCTTGGCAAACCCATGGACCCCGAAGACATTATCTCCACAATCCTCAAAGGTTTGGACTACGATACCTTTAAACCCGTCATTGACTCCACCCGTTCCCGTGATAATCCCATATCCTTCGATTCTCTCCATGAAAAACCCATCCAACACGAACTCACCCTCAAACAAAACCCCTCACCCACCCCCTCCCCACCACCGCCTTCACCGCCCAAACTCGCCCCACCACAAGCTGCACCCCCTTCCACCCCACAAACCCTAACCCCCCAACCTCTCCCTCCCCTCCCAATCAACCTCTCTCCTTCAAAGGCAAGTGCCAATACTGCCGCAATGCCGGTCATGTCATCTCCCAATGCCGACAATTTAAAAACGCCTACCCTGGAGTCACCTTTCTACCACCCTCATTCCGTCCCAACCGCAACACACCCCTCCCACCAAGCTAACACAGCCACCATTCATCCCCCCTCCTCCTAAACCATGGCTCATTGACAGTGGTTCAACAAATCACATCACCAACGACCTCTCCAACCTCGCTCTCCATTCACCCTACAATGGCAGTGATGAAGTTCTCATTGGGGATGGTTCCCCCCTTCCTATTTCTCATATAAGTTCCTTTTATTCCTATTCACTTCTTTTTAATAATGTCTTGCACGTCCCACTCATCTCCTGTAACATTCTCTCTGTCTCCCAGTTTTGTCTTGATAATAATGCCACCATTGAATTGTCACATTCTTCTTTTTTCATCAAGGACAAAGCAACGAGTCAAACCCTTCTCCATGGACACCTTGAGGATGGAGTCGACCTTTGGCACCCTCCGCCCCTTCAAGCTCACTCCAGCATTCTTTTTTCTCAGCTGTGGCATCATAGATTAGGACATCCCGCTCCCCCTATCCTTAGTTTACTTCGTAGCAATTTCAATTTGTCTATTTCCTCTAGTGTTTCTCCGTGTAATTCTTGTTATATTAATAAAAGCCTTTAAGTATCCCCAATTTGAATTGAATCCAACTTAGAGGTATTCTTAGGACTATTCAGGGATAAAACTGATAGGCTAGGACCTCACTAAGATAAACCAAAAATCTTAGGACTGTTTTGGAATAAAAATTGGAAAAATCCAGAAGCTCGCCAGAGAGAACCGTACGGATGGTTTAGCCACGTGAGAGCTCCAGCCGTACGGATAGTTTGGGTGCCTTCAGTCCCTATAAATTGAGCCATTTTTGATCATTTCAAGGGGGGAGAAAATTGTGTAGAGTAGTGAAACTCTTTTAGAATCACAACAGAAACACAAACACCACAAACTTGAGTGAAAAAGAGAGAGGAAGATATGCTAAAACCAAAATTAGTGAGGTCTCCTTCTCCCCATCTTCTCTCCATCTCATATCTCTCTTGTTACTTTGTTTACACTGTTAATTATTTACATTGTTTACTTCTTTCATATACAAATGTCTTTACATTTATGCAATATTATGACTTGTTTCATTTATGCCATTTACATTTATGTCATTTACATTTATGTCTTTACTTTTGGCTTGGTGATCCATTGCACATATGGAGAGAGCCTTGTACATTTATCTTGTATTTGTTCATCTATTGTCATCATGATCATGTTTGGGTGGTAAAGTCTCAATCTTTACCATCCAAACTTTGATTTAGCCTTAATGTCACCTTTGGATGATAAAAACTCAATCTTTATCCATCCAAATGTTGATTTTTGTTGTCCCAAAGGTTTATTTTTAGATGAATCATCCATTTGGAGGTTAAAGCCTCAATCTTTAACCCTCTAAATAGTTGTCTTGGCTCAAAGCCATGTTCATCACTTTTTGCATTTCTTTCCCCAATGATTGCCTTGATCATACCCAAATCCTTGGTTTTGGTGTCTAATCTAATGATCAAAAGCATAGGGATGTTATGCATGTTCATGTACAATGCAAATAAACTGGAAAAGTCACATTGTCCAGTTTCAACAGAATTCTCTGTTTCTGCCTGGAACTGGACTGTTTCTGATAAATCTGTAAAATCCCCACGATGACCATAACTAGCCGTACGGATAGTTTGGCCAGAAGGGTGTTTTTTTTGTTTAAACCTGATTCTGTCAAAACTTTACAAATAAACCCTTTTCTGTTAGTTTTCTAACTGTTTCTGTTAAAAATCAGTTTCTCCCATTTTAAAATACACACACACACGCTTGCACATTTTGGTCAATAAACTTAGGGAGACTCGGTTTTCCGAGGCGGATTGGGTGAACGATGAAAAGTTCTTCCCAAGACGTAACCTGACCTCCGAACTCATTTTCTCTAACCTTTTCCATTAAATTGGTTTTAAAATTAATTAAACGTGGCGACTCCGTTTTCTTTGAACATAAAGTCCCGTGTTTGATTCCCGTGGGGGCTTTTCCGTTTTCCCGTGGGTATCTTACAAAGCCACAAATTTCCTTTTGCTATTTCTTCTATTATTTCTCATGATCCTCTTGATCTCATTTGTTCTGATGTATGGACCTCCCATATTCACTCTTTTGATCACCTAAAATACTATGCCATTTTCGTTTACCACAACACTAAATATAATTGGTTTTACCCTCTAAAACACAAATCAGACACTTATACAACGTTTCTTCATTTCAAAGCTCTAGTCGAAAAATATTTTCAACGCTCCATCAAACAAATCTACTCTGAAAACGGTGGCGAGTACCTCAAACTCACACCCACTCTTGCCAATAATGGCATCACTCATCTCAACACCCTTCTCATACCCCTGAACACAATGGGTATGCAAAACGTCGTCACCATCACATTGTTGAAACCAGTCTTACACTTCTATCTCATGCCAAATTACCTCTCTCTCTATGGCCACATGCCTTCACCACTGCTACCTATCTCATAAACCGCATGCCCACCCCCACTCTCCAAAATGACTATCAATACATTCGCCTCTTTCGTTCTCCTCCAAACTATACCAAGTTATGTAGCTTTGGATGCCTCTGTTACCCCTGGCTTCGCCCATATACTTCCTACAAATTAGTCCCCCAAGTCCATACCTTGTATATTCGTTGGTTACTCACCTACCCAGAGTGCATACTACTGTCTTGACCCAACCTCTCATCGAGTCTACACCTCTCATCATGTTCGGTTCGTTGAAAACACTTTCCCCTACCACTCTCTCACCTCCCCACCATCATCCTCCCCCATCCCATCTCCTTCTGACTATCATACTCTATTTCTCCCAATCCTTCCCACTTCCCCCACTACACCACCTTCTCCTCCCCACCACCCCGCCTCCATCTCCCCATCCCCTGGATCCGACGAGACCCTCACCGCACCCGGCCGGACCCTCACCTCACCCAACCGGATCATCCCCCCTCAAACCCGCCCGAACCACACACAAACCCGATCGGACCCCTCTTATCACACGACCAAACCCCGTAACCCCCTCGTCTGGCCCGACCGCACCCCCACCCTCACCCAACCAAACCTCTCCTCCCCCTCCACCCCCACCTCCTGCCTGAACTATCACCACCGGTTTATCCCATGGTATCACCAAACTAAACCACAAATATGCCAACCTCTCTATTCTATCCTCCCCAACCAGCCTTCCCACCACCACCAAACAGGCTCTCTCTATCCCCCATTGGCGTGACGCCATGATTGAGAAATATCAAGCCCTTACCCGTAACAATACCTGGTTTCTTGTCCCACCTGATATCACCCACAATATTATCAGTTGCAAATGGGTCTTCGCATTAAGTATAACCCTGATAACACCATTCAAACATACAAAGCACGTCTTGTAACCAAGGGCTTCCATCAATAACCCGGCATTGACTATACTGAGACCTTCAGTCCCGTCGTCAAACCTGCCACTGTTCGTCTTCTTCTGTCTCTTGCCACAACCAACCACTGGCCTCTTCGCCAGCTTGATGTCAACAATGCTTTCCTTCAAGGTTCTCTCTCTGAAACTGTGTTTATGGCACAACCCTCTAGCTTCGTTGATTCCAAAAACCTAACATTTGTCTATCGACTATCTAAGGCCATTTATGGTCTTAAAAAAGCTCTGCGTGCTTGGTTTACTAAACTTAAAACCTATCTCACCTCATATGGTTTTCAACCCTCCCTGGCCGATCCCTCCCTCTTTATTCTAAAAAAATCTCCCCACCCCATCTACCTTCTTGTCTATATTGATGACATCATTGTCACTGGTCCTTCCACCTATCTTCTCACTTCCTTCATTAATAGCCTATCCTCGCATTTCTCTCTCAAAGATCTTGGTCTACTTTCATACTTCCTTGGTGTCGAAGTCACTCCCAACAAAAATGGTCTTTTTCTCTCTCAAACTAAGTATGTTCATGACCTCCTCACTCGTCATCATTTGGTTGATTCTAAATCACTTCCCACCCCCATGGTTACCTCTCCGTCCCTCACCCACTCTTCAGCCGCCTCACCCACAGACCCCACCACCTATCGAGCTATCGTCGGTAGTCTTCAATACCTCTCATTCACTCGTCCTGACATAGCCTTCTCTGTTAATAAACTTTCTCAGTTCATGAAAAAACCCCACCCGACTCATTGGACTGCCCTCAAACGCCTTTTGCGTTATCTTCATGGTACGATGTATCTTGGCCTTCAGTTATTTTCCACCAGTCCTCCTACTCTTCACACTTTTTGCGATGCGGACTGGGCTGGTGACAAAGACGACTATGTTTCCATGATGTGGCAGATTTTGTGTATATTATTTCCCTTATTTTCCTATGTATTTTCATTCATTTTGATGTACTTAGACTAGATTTGATGTATTTGGGGCATTAATTATCATTTGGGCTTTATTGTAATCCGGGGGTAGAATAGTCGTTTTATTTATTTATTTTTCCGGATGTAATTTTGGTGAGCTTTAAAGTCATGTCTCGAGGATCAAGAATAGTCAAAGTCAAGGTAAAGTCAAAGTCAATCGAAGCGGAGGAGTATAGAATCAAACTGCAATTTATGGAAGTTGAGGTATTGTTCTGCATTGTTGAAAAGTCCAGGGATTGCTGTGAAGAATTAAAAGACTGCAGGGACCAAACTGCAAATAACTTAAACTCCAGGGACTGAATTACAAATTTGGGAAAGTCAGCCTCCGCACATGATTTCGACCGGCATAAGGATATTATTTGTTTTTTTATTTTATTAGTGGCCGAGTTTAGGTCTAGTTTAGGTCTAATTTAGTGGACCAAATTGCAAACAATGTTCGCAAATAATTACTGTTCTTCGTGGATCGACCCTGACTTACCCTAATTACATTATTAGTGGCCGAGTTTAGGTCTAATTTAGTAGGCGTGCGATAAACCTACCAAATTTTGGCGTCGTTGCCGGGGAACGGTGTTATTATTTGCGTTCTTTTTCTTTTCTTTTCTTTTTATTTGTCTTTTAGTTATTTATTTGCTTTCTTTTTAGTTATCATTATTACTTGTTATCCTATAGTGTGGAACCGTGTATGGTCCACACACGTTCTACTAACAATTTGATTGTTCCGTTTGATCTAGAAATCGAAAGATCTTTCAGGAAAGGACGACAACAAAGCAGGAGAGTCTAGGGGATATTGTTAGCTGAAGAGATGGAAGATGATCTGAATCAGGCCGGGGGTGGTGCTAGTGGAAATAATGCAGGTGGTGGTGGCGCGAGACGTGAACAAGCAGTCCCACCACAGACATTGAGGCAAAGGACTGCCCCGAATTGGAATGAGCAACCACATGCCGTTCAATTCCCTGCCTTACCTGCCGGAGTGACATTTGAGTTGAAGCTGGGGCTACTAAATCAGCTACCGCACTTCACGGGGATGCCCGGAGAGGATCCCAATCAGCACATCTCTCAGTATGTGCAAATCTGTCAGAGTATAAAGCCGGCAGCGCTTCCGATCGAGCACTTATTGTTGAGGGCGTTTTCTTTCACACTGAAAGATAACGCGAACGGGTGGTATTATCACTTGCCACCCAACAGCATCACGACATGGCAGCAGATAAAAGAGGTATTCATAGAAGAGTTCTTCCCTCAGGATCAGATAAATGTGATGAAGAGAGACATCAGTAATATGGAGCATAAGGCTGATGAAACCCTATACGACTACTACAATCGCTTCCACAAGCTTTGTAGGAGTTGTCCGTATCATGGGTTTACTGAGGACCAGCTGATTGTCTATTTTCATGGAGGGCTGACTATTCAGGATAAACGACTAGTGGATTCATGCTGTGGGGTAGGATTCTAAAAAAGACTACCGAGGAAGCTAATAGCTTGATTGAAGAGCTAGCTAAGAGTACAAGGACCCATGGAAAGAGGTCTAATGTGAGACAGGTTAGCGCAGCGGGTTCTAGCAGTGGGTTGTCCAATAAGTTCGAGACAGATATGGAGGATCTTGAGGGTATGGTTAAATAGTTGGTTCTGGGACAGACACCGAAGCCAGATTTTTTTCTCAAATAATTCCCTTTTTCATAAGTATTTACCATAGTATCACCTTTTTCAAAGTATGTACCAAAATGACCAACTTTGAGGTAATTCGCTACTAGGAAAAGCGAATTAACGTAATTCGCTAATGCCAAAAGCGAATTACTCTTTGACCAGATTAGGCCCGATTTGCATTAGGGCGTTAATTAAGGTTAACCTAATTCGCTTCCTGTACTAGCGATTTATGCCAAGGTAATTCGCTTCTTCAAGAAGCGAAATAAGTTTAAATGATTTCGCTTTTTGCGGAAGCGTATTAGGTTAAAAATACCCTCTCTTCAGTTCAGTTCAGTTCATTACAAACGAACACAGAGAGTTTGAGAGGGCGATATCTGGGCGATTGACCTGGTGTGATTGTCGACTGGTTAGGGGTTTTCTCAATTCGAAGCTGTGTCATTCCCCGTTCCTAATATAAAATGTAAGTATTTCTTTATTTTTAGCAAAATATCTATCATATGAATTGGTTGGGATTTTGCCATTTTTGGTTCAATTTCGTGGGTGATTGTCGACTGGTTATTGAGTTTAAGTAGCGTTTATGATTTGGTTTTTGTACAATTATATTGAATGTGTGGTATTTGCATGGTTGATTTCAAAATTTGGTTTGAAATTGGGGCTGTTTTGAAAGGGGATTTTGAAATGGGATTTTGATGATTTTAATTTGTAGTTTTTCTTTGAAAGTATGAAAATTATTTTTGTACTGAAAAATTAATGCAAAAAATGTGATTGATTTTTATTTGAAGCCTATTATCAGTAAAGCAAACATGGATTCAATTAGGGAAGGACTTTGTGTTGTGTTGCTCTCTCAGTTAATCAAGTGATTGATTAACCTGTTTGAAAATTAACACTCCCTTTGTCCCACACTTTCCAACTAATCGTGGGTTTTTTATTGTTACAGATGGATGTAAATGAGCCGTTTGTAGATCCGGGTCCTTTGAACCGGACGGTGCTGACGTTACAGGGTTCCCATAGATCTTCTCAACTATGGGCTGGCGAAGAGGTTTGTAGTATATCGTTTCGACATGGTCCAAAGCCCCCGACAAATATAGATGGAAGGGTTGTGAACATATTAAGGGTTGCGGGGTGTGAATACCCCTTTCCGATGAAGCGACGCATGGGAAGTATCTTGTGATTATTTTTATTTACAAAGGGAATATTCTTAACGACATTAAAATTATGAGAGTCGCCACGCCGTTTTAATTAAAGCCAAAACATTGAAAAAAGCATGTTTAATGGGTTCGGGGGTCAAATTACAACAAGAGAAGAATATTGAACGTTATCACTAATGATCGGTCTTTCTATCATGATGAATGTGTTAGTAGTGTGTTAGTGATTTAGACCGGATCCGAAGATTGCCTACGTTCCTCTCAATGTGAGAAGCTCAGGTCAGCGTAGTTCGCAGAGAATTAGAATAGGCAGAAGAATCGGGATCATGCATAATGAAGGGGAATTACCTAAAGATTAGGGTTTAGAAGTAGTTCCTAGATCATCCTCGGGTTGATGAACCCTCGATCATCATCGGCTATGAAATAATATGTAATTATGAAGATCGCAACCCTAAATATGGCATAAATAAGGTTTTAATCTATGAACACGAAGAACATATGAAGAACATATATGAACATATGAATGTGTATACAAAGAATATGAAGAAACTATGAATAAACATGCCAGAACATGAATATAAAAGATCTACATTAAAAATAATGCAAGAACACGAAGAAAAAGTTAGAAAACTTACCTATGTTGGCAAGAAATAAACCTTGGATCTTCTTGAGTGTTTGAATGCTAATTAGAGAGAAAAATAGTGTTTAAGAACTCTCAAATTCGGACTTAGAGCTCTCAAAATCCGACCCCAAAACCAATGGAATGGAGTGGTTTATATAGTAAACTGATGGGAGGATCTGATGGTCCAGATCATCCGGCGCGAGGTTGGCCGCCTGGCCATTGTTGATGCCGGTTACAATAGTGGCCGCGTGGCCAAGATCAACGCGGAGCAATGTTGGCCGCGTGGCCAAGGCTGCCGGCTGACTTGATTCTTAAGCTAGGGTTTCTGCATGGTTTTAAGGAAACCATTTATTACCTAATTTGATAGATTTTGCCATAAATGAGATATTTTGGGAATCCGGGACAAGTCTTTGCAAGGTTTCTAATTCCTATAAAGTCCTTGTATTTTGGGGAAACTCCTAATAAACTCATTTTCAGGTCGGGTACTAACAGTAGCCCCTCGGCGACGCTTCTTGCAAGGCAATGTGGGGTCGACGATAAAAGAAGGATCCGTCTGAAACATGAGTTTCAAAACAGATGAAAGGTAAGGGAACGGCTGGACCTTGGCATGCGACCTACGTATCCACGGGGGAATCAAGCCAAACGTAGTTCAAATTTAATGGGAAATTGGGAATGACTGTCCTCTGATGGGGAACAACATCTTCTGCTGGGGAAAGTGCACCTGCTAGGGATGAGAGATGACCGCATCGGTCGGGTGGCTGAACCTTTTCAGGTTTCCTACGTATCCTCCGAGGAATCAAGCCGGTCGTAGTTCAGAAATCTACTGGGGATAAAACGATATATCGGACTCCTGCTAGGGATGATAAACCTACGGGCACTATCCTGTACGAAGAACGAATCATTCGTAAGTAATGAAGTTATTTGGGAAAATTAAAGACTACGTTGTCTAAATAATCCCAAGATGGAATGGTAAACGCAATCAGGATCGCCAGGGTTCCTGCCGATCGCGCCAAAGTAATAGGTGTCGGGTCTCTCATGAACAGAAAACGCCGAGGTTTCTGCCAACCACGATCGATCTAGGATGCGTATGTCATAGAGGCGCCGAAGTCTCTACAACCATACGAATCTTAATAATAGATGCTGGATCTTTCGCAAATAGAAACGCCGAGGCTTCTGCCAATTACGATTGATCTAGGATGGTATGTCATAGAGGCGCCGAAGTCTCTACAATCATACGACTCCTGATAATAGATGCTGGATCTTTCGCAAATAGAAACGCCGAGGCTTCTGCCAATTACGATTGATCTAGGATGGTATGTCATAGAGGCGCCGAAGTCTCTACAATCATACGACTCCTAAGCAAATATTTTGTGAAGAATGGAAATTTTAAGGGGCTTTCCGTACCCAAAGGTAACGAATATTAGTCAAAGTAGTGTTAAAGGGATTTAAAATGAATTAATAGGGAAAAGATCAGGGGCAAAAGTGGAATTTTATCTGAAGGGGCAAGGTTGGCCGCGTGGCCAAACACACGAATTTGCAATAGTGGCCGCGTGGCCAAGGCTGCTGATTGGTCAGATCTCCTTCACGCGGATTGCTGATCTGACGGCTGGGGTTGCAAGGGCGAAGGTGGCCGCGTGGCCAAGGCTGCCGATGGGCTGACTCCTTGGTCACATCACCAGACACCTCCCCTCTTCTTCTTCTTTCTTCTTTCTTCTTCTTCCTTCCTCCATTGTTGACGAGTTAGGGAGAGAAAATTGAGTTTTTAGAGAGAGAAAGCTCGGATTTTGATAATTTTGAAGATTTCATTTCACATAACTCTTGGAGATATGGCGGATTGGATCAATGAGGCATTATTTAGAGATTTTCCGGGCCATGGTGGGTATATGATTCCACAACAAGAGCAACAAGGAGAGGGGCACGGTAATGCTCAGGGCGCAGGGAATGTAGGGGCTGATCCAAGAGCGGGCTTTGAAGCGGCACCCTTGATTCCACGGGGCGGTTTGAGACCACGAGCCGCGACTCGGAATTATCGCGATAATCTGCTGCGGTCCACGTTCGACCAAGATTACGATTTTTACATCGACTCTGAGCGTCATTGGTCGATGGGGCTTCCGGAGACGCGAGAGGTAAATTTCGAATTTTCATTCCTCTCCTTCTCGCACATTTGTATGTTTTATGCACATAATACGAAATGCTAGAATAATGGCATGCTAGAATTTAAATTGCTGGAATTGTAAATTGCTAGAATGGTAACATACCTGTGCTGTGTTTACCTGCAGAGGATCAAGGCTCGTGGGTCCACAGTGACTGTGGGCAAACTGTGGGCGTCCCTGCCGGAGGGACCGGGCGGTTTGCGTGCTCGGATCGAGGCTATGGGCTTTGGCCCATTCTTTGACAGTGTCCGCATGGTCGGGGCTACCTTGAAGGTGGCAGCGGTGATAGAGGTGTGCCGGGAGTTCTGGTGGGATACCACCCATACTTTCCACTTTAGTTGGGGAGAGATTACCATCACGCCGACGGATTTCGCGGCCATCACGGGGTTGAGGTTTACTGGTACCCCTTTGCCTTTTGATGAGAGCTTGGCGGAGCGGCGGGACTATAGACAGGCTCTGCTGGGAGTCGACACCGACCTGGGAGGAGGTGTCAAGGGTTATGGAATAGAGGCCGGGAAGGTGAATCGCTTGGTGGAAATGGCTATTGAGGCCTTTAGTAGGGGGGAATATGATTTGGATTGCTTGGTCCGGCTGTTCTTATGGTACAGCTTTTCAGAGATTTTGTTTCCCAGTGGGGCTACTGTCTGCCGGTACTCACTGCTAGGGGCTCTTGTGGACTTGGACTTGGTCGGTGAGATTTCTTGGGGTGGAGCCGGTTTGGCTGAGATTTACCGGGCTTTGGACCATTGCTCGAGGGCTAGCTCGTCGGCCTTTGACGGGTTCCAGTTCGCCTTTGAGGTATGCCTTTGACTACCCTTCTTTTCACTTGTTGAGATTTCTGTTCTATCTTTTGGTCTGAAACATCTTTCTCATTATATGCACAGGCTTGGGTGTACGAGGTCTTTGGTGTCGCCCCTTTTCAGTTGGTGATGAGTGCCAACAAGGTTGTCC
Organism: Campanula takesimana; assembly: GCA_026119855.1. Taxonomy (NCBI): domain Eukaryota; kingdom Viridiplantae; phylum Streptophyta; class Magnoliopsida; order Asterales; family Campanulaceae; genus Campanula; species Campanula takesimana. The sequence goes on from JAOWBW010000589.1 coordinate 471,477, forward strand.
CCATCATGTCGTACTGGTGCAAGGGCAACAGGGCTCCTTCCCGCAGAAACCGGGACAGGAAGACAGTGGATGCTGCTGATCTGAGGAGGGTGTTCGCGATGTCTGAGCCTGTTGGAGTTAGATTTTACCCATGGAGCCCGGTCAATGAGGCTTCGGTGGGTCCCTATGTAGTGGATTTGACCGCTTCTAGGGTTCTGCTTGTGGGTCTCACCGGGGAGGCCATGTATCTCGGGGAGAGGGTGGTTCATCAGCACAGGGCTGGTGCGTTACCGTGGGCTCCTTATGACCCTCCTCGGGATATGCTCCGTCCCGCGAGGTTGGCGACTTTTTTGGCTCCCACTCCGGCAGAGCATTACAGGGGGGGGTGACGACTATGCTGGCTACGTGCGGACACGGCTGGTCAGTCCACAGGTACGGGCCAGGATATTGTCTGGAGAGGGGTCGAGCTCGGCCCGTTATGTTGGTCGGAGTCGGCCTTTGGTTGACATGCCCCTTCGCTCGAGTAGCGTGAGAGTGATGAGGGGTGGCCGGGAGGTGGAGCTTAGCTTGGAGCCGACTGATGCAGATCTTGTTGAGGAGACATTCATTCCTCCGCCTGACGCTGGGGTACGGCTTTGTGCTTTATATCAGTCATGTTCGCACACACTTATTTCTTTCTGCCTTGTAATCCTTGCATTGGTTTCCTTCTCAGGTGACTCGGGAGGCATATATCCGTTCAGCTCGGCGGGAGAACGTGTTGATGCGCTTACTGAGGGAGGCGTACCATTCATGTACTTGTCAGAGGGACGACGTTGCGTCACCCCAGCGTCGGGAACGGTCTCCGAATGGTGCGGGCTCTTCTCATATTGGTGGTCGAGCGGTCCGGGGATGGAGTTCGGGTGCCGGTAGCTCTCGGGCTTTAGCGCGGCGTGGAGATACCACGGAGGAAGATTCTGACTAGGCGGGGCCCATCTTTCCATCTTTATTTCCTACACTGCTAGCTAGTAGAGAGCAGAGGGATATGTATGTACAGAACAAATGTATAAAATGCATGTATGTATATTATGCTTAAAAATGCAGTTTTATTATGGGAGCCTACTTGTGCAAACTAGTTATTTTACAAATGTCCCTAATTTTATACAATGCATGAGCCATGGAAGGGGGCAGGTACGTAGTTGCATGGATCCGTCACGGAGTGGGAAGAAACAAGCTGGATCTCTGCATGGAGCAAAGTTGGCCGCATGGCCATGGCGAGGCATAGAGCAATGTTGGCCGCCTGGCCATGGCAAGATCCGGAGCAAAGCTGGCCGCGTGGCCTAGGGCGAAGTTGGCCGCCCGGCCAAGGACAATATCGGCCGCGGGGCCAAGGGCATATGTGGCCGCGTGGCCAAATCATGCGCCGCCTCCGGTTTTCCTTTTCCTGGCAAGAATCGGGAGTTGTGCACTATTTAATGAACCCTTTGCAGCCATACAAACGTACCAGCAACCTTTTGAGCAGTTTTTGAGTTCCTTTTAGCCAATTTTCTTGCTTTTTGCCATGGATCAAGAGGCTAGAATCACAAGTCTTGAGAAGAAAGTCTTTATAACCTCTTTGGAGAAGTGGGTTGCCAAACTTCCTGGTTCGAGTCGTAGGAAACTTGATGAACGGTATGGGATAAAATGTCTTTGGTCACTTTTGCACATGAACTCCAATACCAACCTCTTGCAAGCTTGTGGTAAATTTTGGAATGATACCCTCCATGTCTTCAACTTTTCATTCAACGAGATAACACCCACTTATGAAGACATCGCATCATTATGTGGCTACGAAGGGAAGGGTAAAGTTGCCTTGCCTTTTGATTTCGTTTGCTTGAGGGACAAGTTGGTGACTTTTGGCGTACCCGCGGATGACTTTGATAGGTATGCTAGGGGCGGTTATGTCGACCTTTCTTGGATGCCGCAACACTTCATGCATGCAGACGTGACATCTAACCGCTCCTTGGACCATCTTGCACTGTGCTTGTTCAGCTCTATCCTTTTCCTTTCTGAGGTGGGATTTGCCAGTGAAGGATGTTTGGGTATGGTGAACTTGGCTCGTTTGGGTTATGATATTGTACCGGCCATTCTTGGGGAGATGCTCTGTGGGATTCCCCATCTCGCGGCTTATGGTGGGATGCCTTGTGGTAGTGATAGGCTTTTGACCATGTGGTTGCAAGAGCGGCTTCGAGTGAATAAACCGGCGGCTTCTCTGAAGGTGGCCCCATGGATGCACCGCATTAGAGGCATGGTGGAGCGGTTTGAGGGCATGACTCTCAAAGGTTGGGAAAAGTATTTGGCGGAAATGGTGACTGACGACATTCAGTGGGTGGTGCCCCATTGGCACATTCACTCTGTGAGGGAGAAACAAGTGGGACTTCACATGATCAAAGTTCCGACCCTTTCTGGAACCACTTTTTACTATCCCTCTAGAGTGCTTCGTCAGTATGGTTTGGTGCAGACCATCCCGGAGGGTTGGGACGAGGAAAGAGATGATTTCCCTTTTGGGATACTTCAGTTGGATGATAGTGCCTCAGTCCTTCTTTCTCAGATGTGGGGTGAGGCCGGCTTTAGTCGTAGGACTTTCCTCACACGCTCTAGCAACACCTTCCTGCCACGCGAGTATTTGGATTGGTATATGGGGAGACTTGGGCATGCGGAGCAGACTCTAGAGACCCTAAGGGGCACTATCTTGGGATCCTGTGCTCCAAGTTTCTCATTGAGGGTTAAGGAGGCTGAGGCTTATGCGAGGAAGATGAGTAAGAGCATGGTTAACGGAGGCGGAGAAGAAGTGGGGACGTCAAAGAAGAGGAAAGGTGAAGAGGATCCTAATGGCAAGGCTAAAGGTATTAGCGAGTTTGAAAGAAGATTTTGTGAGAATCCTAGCAAGAAGAAAGTTCGCCGTGGGCAAAGCAAGAAGAAAGAGACCGAGGGCACAAATGGCACTAAGGAGTGATCCCGAGCGTCTCTCCATAGTCGTGCAGACACATTAGTTTAATTTAGTTTGCTTTTGTTTGAGTTTCAATTTCAGAATAGGTTATTTATTCAAAAAGTATGTCAAGCTTAGACTCATCAACTAAATGTTATCATGCAATGACTATGGAAATAAAAGTTTTTGCTTTCAGAAAATACAACTTCTATCTTTATTGCTTAACAAGATTTGGATGTTTATTTGTTTTTTAGACCGCACCTTTTGAAAGGCTGCCTACGTTCCCCTTTTACAAATAGGACTAAGGGGCTCAGGTCACCGTAGTTCACTCCAGTCAGACTAGAATGATTTTAAAGAAAGGGAAGATAGAAGGGGGAATGCTCTAACTTTTGCCTAGACCTCCCTTGCGGGTTTTCGATCTAGCGAGCTCTGTACGCACCCTTATTTTGCATAGACCGCCCTTTGCGGGTTTTCAGTCTATCGGGCTTCTTTTTGCGTAGTAATTTTTTTTTTTTTTTTTTTTTTTTTTTTAAGAGAGGGGAGTCTAGTCATAGTAGCGTCTGAGCTTGCTGATGTTGACTGGTTCTTTGAACGGGTTGCCATCCAAATCCGCCATTCTGACCGCTCCTCCGGAGAAGATCTTCTGTACCACAAACGGCCCTACCCAAGTGGGGGCCCATTTCCCGAGGGGGTTGAATTTATTGGGTAAGCGTGCTTTGAGCACCAAGTCTCCTTCCTTTATGTCAACAGGCTTGACCTTCTTATTGAAGGCTTTTGTCGTTCTCCTTTGATAGGCCCGGATGTGTTCCATGGCCTTCAATCTGCGTTCGTCGAGTGTTGCCAATTGATCATAGCGACTACGAAGCCATTCTACCTCATTCACTTGGTTCTCGAGCAAGACCCTTAAAGATGGCACCTCCAACTCAATAGGGAGCACTGCCTCCATGCCGTATGTCAAAGCGTAAGGGGTCTCTCCAGTAGCGGTGCGGACTGACGTTCTGTACCCCCAAAGTGCTAATGGTAACTTCTCGGGCCAATCCCGTCCTTGCGAAGCCATCTTGCGAATTAGCTGCTCTATCGTCTTGTTGGCCGCCTCAACCGCGCCGTTAGTCTGTGGATAGTATGGGGAAGATTTCTTTCGTTCGATCTTGAATTCTACAAGCAAGCGAGCACACTCGGCTTCGAAATGACTGCCATTATCTGATATAATGAGGTTAGGAACCCCATACCGACACATAATATTCTCTTTGATAAACTGCGCTACCTTCTTGGAATTCAGCACCTTGTAAGACTGAGCTTCGACCCACTTTGTGAAGTAGTCGACCGCGACGAGGACGAATTCATGACCATTACTGCCGGCCGGCGAGATCTTCCCAATAATGTCGATACCCCACGTGGCGAATGGCCAAGGCGTGGTGGAACTATACAATTCGTGTGGGGGGATGTGGTTGAGGTTGGAGCATACTTGGCACTTGTGACACCGTCGAACCCATTGAATACAGTCTGTCTCCATGGTAATCCAATAATAGCCCAGCCGAGTGATCTTCTGTCTAAGCATCCTTGCATTCATGTGGGGTCCGCACAACCCGTTGTGTACTTCTTCCATTATTGCTTCAGCTTTCTTGTTGTCGACACATAAGAGCAACAGACCATCGTAATGCCTCTTGTACAAAGTATCGTCTAACAGCACAAACTGCCCCGCCAACCTTTTGAGTGCTTGCAGACTCTTGGCCTTCACATCTCCGTCAAAGGACATCTCTCCGTGCTTAAGGAATTTGTAGATTTGGGCGTACCATTGATCTCCGTTTACCTCGGCATTGATCTGGATTTCACAGCAATAGGCGGGGTTTTCTCTTCGCCCAACCCTGAATGGTTTTACGGACCTTCCTTCTGGAATTTCAACTAAGGAGGCCAATGTAGCTAGAGCATCTGCGAACCTATTTCTGTCTCGCGGCAGGAAGTGGAAGGTAACCTCTTTAAACTGTGCTATCAACTCATCCATGTAACCTTGGTACCACTGCAGGCAAGGATCAATAGTTTTCCATTTCTTCGCCGTTTGGTTAATAATCAAAGCAGAGTCTCCGTACACTTCTAACTCATAGTAGCGTCTGAGCTTGCTGATGTTGACTGGTTCTTTGAACGGGTTGCCATCCAAATCTGCCATTCTGACCGCTCCTCCGGAGAAGATCTTCTGTACCACAAACGGCCCTACCCAAGTGGGGGCCCATTTCCCGAGGGGGTTGAATTTATTGGGTAAGCGTGCTTTGAGCACCAAGTCTCCTTCCTTTATGTCAACAGGCTTGACCTTCTTATTGAAGGCTTTTGTCGTTCTCCTTTGATAGGCCCGGATGTGTTCCATGGCCTTCAATCTGCGTTCGTCGAGTGTTGCCAATTGATCATAGCGACTACGAAGCCATTCTACCTCATTCACTTGGTTCTCGAGCAAGACCCTCAAAGATGGCACCTCCAACTCAATAGGGAGCACTGCCTCCATGCCGTATGTCAAAGCGTAAGGGGTCTCTCCAGTAGCGGTGCGGACTGACGTTCTGTACCCCCAAAGTGCTAATGGTAACTTCTCGGGCCAATCCCGTCCTTGCGAAGCCATCTTGCGAATTATCTGCTCTATCGTCTTGTTGGCCGCCTCAACCGCGCCGTTAGTCTGTGGATAGTATGGGGAAGATTTCTTTCGTTCGATCTTGAATTCTACAAGCAAGCGAGCACACTCGGCTTCAAAATGACTGCCATTATCTGATATAATGAGGTTAGGAACCCCATACCGACACATAATATTCTCTTTGATAAACTGCGCTACCTTCTTGGAATTCAGCACCTTGTAAGACTGAGCTTCGACCCACTTTGTGAAGTAGTCGACCGCGACGAGGACGAATTCATGACCATTACTGCCGGCCGGCGAGATCTTCCCAATAATGTCGATACCCCACGTGGCGAATGGCCAAGGCGTGGTGGAACTATACAATTCGTGTGGGGGGATGTGGTTGAGGTTGGAGCATACTTGGCACTTGTGACACCGTCGAACCCATTGAATACAGTCTGTCTCCATGGTAATCCAATAATAGCCCAGCCGAGTGATCTTCTGTCTAAGCATCCTTGCATTCATGTGGGGTCCGCACAACCCGTTGTGTACTTCTTCCATTATTGCTTCAGCTTTCTTGTTGTCGACACATAAGAGCAACAGACCATCGTAATGCCTCTTGTACAAAGTATCGTCTAACAGCACAAACTACCCCGCCAACCTTTTGAGTGCTTGCAGACTCTTGGCCTTCACATCTCCGTCAAAGGACATCTCTCCGTGCTTAAGGAATTTGTAGATTTGGGCGTACCATTGATCTCCGTTTACCTCGGCATTGATCTGGATTTCACAGCAATAGGCGGGGTTTTCTCTTCGCCCAACCTGAATGGTTTTACGGACCTTCCTTCTGGAATTTCAACTAAGGAGGCCAATGTAGCTAGAGCATCTGCGAACCTATTTCTGTCTCGCGGCAGGAAGTGGAAGGTAACCTCTTTAAACTGTGCTATCAACTCATCCATGTAACCTTGGTACCGCTGCAGGCAAGGATCAATAGTTTTCCATTTCTTCGCCGTTTGGTTAATAATCAAAGCAGAGTCTCCGTACACTTCTAACTCATAGTAGCGTCTGAGCTTGCTGATGTTGACTGGTTCTTTGAACGGGTTGCCATCCAAATCCGCCATTCTGACCGCTCCTCCGGAGAAGATCTTCTGTACCACAAACGGCCCTACCCAAGTGGGGGCCCATTTCCCGAGGGGGTTGAATTTATTGGGTAAGCGTGCTTTGAGCACCAAGTCTCCTTCCTTTATGTCAACAGGCTTGACCTTCTTATTGAAGGCTTTTGTCGTTCTCCTTTGATAGGCCCGGATGTGTTCCATGGCCTTCAATCTGCGTTCGTCGAGTGTTGCCAATTGATCATAGCGACTACGAAGCCATTCTACCTCATTCACTTGGTTCTCGAGCAAGACCCTCAAAGATGGCACCTCCAACTCAATAGGGAGCACTGCCTCCATGCCGTATGTCAAAGCGTAAGGGGTCTCTCCAGTAGCGGTGCGGACTGACGTTCTGTACCCCCAAAGTGCTAATGGTAACTTCTCGGGCCAATCCCGTCCTTGCGAAGCCATCTTGCGAATTATCTGCTCTATCGTCTTGTTGGCCGCCTCAACCGCGCCGTTAGTCTGTGGATAGTATGGGGAAGATTTCTTTCGTTCGATCTTGAATTCTACAAGCAAGCGAGCACACTCGGCTTCGAAATGACTGCCATTATCTGATATAATGAGGTTAGGAACCCCATACCGACACATAATATTCTCTTTGATAAACTGCGCTACCTTCTTGGAATTCAGCACCTTGTAAGACTGAGCTTCGACCCACTTTGTGAAGTAGTCGACCGCGACGAGGACGAATTCATGACCATTACTGCCGGCCGGCGAGATCTTCCCAATAATGTCGATACCCCACGTGGCGAATGGCCAAGGCGTGGTGGAACTATACAATTCGTGTGGGGGGATGTGGTTGAGGTTGGAGCATACTTGGCACTTGTGACACCGTCGAACCCATTGAATACAGTCTGTCTCCATGGTAATCTAATAATAGCCCAGCCGAGTGATCTTCTGTCTAAGCATCCTTGCATTCATGTGGGGTCCGCACAACCCGTTGTGTACTTCTTCCATTATTGCTTCAGCTTTCTTGTTGTCGACACATAAGAGCAACAGACCATCGTAATGCCTCTTGTACAAAGTATCGTCTAACAGCACAAACTGCCCCGCCAACCTTTTGAGTGCTTGCAGACTCTTGGCCTTCACATCTCCGTCAAAGGACATCTCTCCGTGCTTAGGGAATTTGTAGATTTGGGCGTACCATTGATCTCCGTTTACCTCAGCATTGATCTGGATTTCACAGCAATAGGCGGGGTTTTCTCTTCGCCCAACCCTGAATGGTTTTACGGACCTTCCTTCTGGAATTTCAACTAAGGAGGCCAATGTAGCTAGAGCATCTGCGAACCTATTTCTGTCTCGCGGCAGGAAGTGGAAGGTAACCTCTTTGAACTGTGCTATCAACTCATCCATGTAACCTTGGTACCGCTGTAGGCAAGGATCAATAGTTTTCCATTTCTTCGCCGTTTGGTTAATAATCAAAGCAGAGTCTCCGTACACTTCTAACTCTTTCACGTTGCGTTCTAGGGCGGCCTCCAATCCGGCTATACACGCCTCATACTCGGCGGCGTTGTTGGTTGCTGAAAAGTTCAGCTTGATGGCTATGGGAGTGTGCTCATCTTTGGGATCAATAAGTAGGAGTCCGACTCCATTCCCTCGCTTGTTTGCAGCCCCGTCAAAGAATAATTGCCACCTTTCTGCGACCTCAATTGCGAAAATGTCATCATCCGGGAACTCGGGGTCGGGTCCTCTCGTCTCAGTGCTCGGAGCGTCTGCGAGCTGATCGGCCATTGCCCTCCCTTTGATTGCCTTCCTCGGTACATAAGTGATGTCGAACTCTCCCAAGAATACTGACCATTTAGCGAGTCTCATAGAAAGGGATGGTTTATCGAACAGGTACTTGATAGGATCCATTTTCGAGACTAGTAAGATCGGATGGGATACCATGTAGTGCTTGAGCTTCGTCACCACCCATACTAGGCCTACGCAGGTCTTCTCGAGCGCAGAGTAATTGAGCTCGCTGCCTTGTAACTTTCGACTGACAAAGTACACTGCATTCTCAATCCGGGAATCTTTGGCTTCTTGTGCTAACATGACTCCGACGGCGGTATCTGTCACAGTTAAGTATAGTAGCAACGGCTTCTCCTTATGCGGCGGGCGCAGGATTGGGGTATTCACCAAATATTGTTTGATCCTTTCGAAGGCTATCTGACAGTCATGATCCCACTCCACACTGGCTGTTTTCCTCATTAGCTTGAAAATCGGTTCGCAGATGGTGGTCAGCTGATTGATAAACCGACTGATGTATTGCAGGCGTCCCATGAATCCCTTTATCTCTGTCTCGGTACGGGTGGCTTCATCTCCAGGATGGCTTGAATCTTCCTTGGGTCGGCTTCGATCCCATTTTCGGTGACCATGTAACCCAATACTTTCCCTCTACGAACTCCAAAGGTGCATTTTGCCGGGTTCAAACGCATGGCGTGCTCTCTTAACCTGTTGAAGAATTTTCTGAGATCTATCAAGTGCTGGCCCCCAGACCCTTTTGAATGTATAATCATGTCATCCACGTACACCTCGATCTCCTTGTGGATCATATCGTGGAATAAAGTTGTAACTGCCCGTTGGTAGGTAGCCCCAGCGTTCCTCAGCCCAAATGGCATGACGGTATAGCAAAAAGTCCCCCATGGGGTGGTGAAAGCTGTTTTTTCTTGATCTTCCTCGGCCATCTTGATTTGGTTATAGCCGGCAAACCCATCAACAAACGACTTGACCTCATAATGGGCGGTCGCATCCACCAACATGTCGATATTTGGCAAGGGGAAGTCATCCTTTGGCGTAGCTTTGTTGAGATCCCGAAAATCCACACATACTCTGACTTTACCGTTGGATTTCTTGACAGTCACCAGATTTGATAACCAAGTTGGATATTCGATCACCCTGATGAAACCCACACGGAGTAGTTTCTCAATCTCTTCCTTCACTTGCAAAGACCATTCCGGCTTAATGCGGCGCAGTTTTTGCTTGATTGGCTTAGCGTTTGGTGCTGTCGGGATTCTGTGCTCTACGATCGAGTTGTCGAGCCCCGGCATATCCTTATACGACCATGCAAACACATCCACGTATTCTTTGAGTAGCTCAATCAGTGCTTCCCTTTCGGTTCCGCTGAAGAAGCTTCCAATCTGCGTTTCCTTAGGCTCGGCTTCGGTCCCCAAGTTCACGCATGTTAACACTTCATCGGCAGCTTGGGCTCGAGATTCTTTTTGATTAATAACCTGTTCTGAAATCTCTTTAATGTATTCATCGTTTAATGTGTTTGTGTCTGCCTCTCCTAATGAATCATTATTAACTAAGTGTATATCATTAGTTTGATTATTAGCCAATTTATCAGTTACAAGAGTGACTATGGAGGGGTACTCGGAAAGGTCGAGGGTTTCATTCATAGCAAAAGGGAAAATAGCGTTTGCAACAAGGTCATAGTCTTCAGACGTAAGGTCGTCAGACTTAGAGGAAGACTCAAATTCAAAATGTAAAACACTAGACTCTGGGGATGGGTATTTTGAGCGAGTGACAGGAGATGCTGCAGGAGTGGCGACAGGAGAAGGAGTAAGCCCCAGTGTTCCCACCATAAATTCCGGAGTAGCCATAGGTCCCCCAATGATGCACCAATTCTTGAGCTTGTCCCCTATGGGTACCACCAATGTCCTTGGGTCCACCTTATCTTCAGAATCATCCCCGATGACGGCAACCATGTCTTCATGCAGCCCCAGATTACCCAGATGTTGGAGCAGATATTGGCCGTCCCACGTCTCAGTCAAACTTGGAGTTTCTGCGGCTTCTATTGCTGGCTTGTCAAGGGTTGCGGCTTCAAGTTGATCTGCCAAGTCATCTGCAACCTTGGTGGAGTACTCATGCCTGATGGTTCTAATTCTGCCCGTGGCTTTGTCATATTCCATGTAAGTCAGCTTCATGTTGGACCGATCGAATTCCACATCTCTGAAAATCTCGAACCCTTTCTGCAACTTCCCAGTGGGGTCAATCCATGGCTCTGCGAACTCAAAACACGAAAACTCCTCGCCTTCCCTAACAAAGTAGTTATTTAGGGACAGACGGTATGGCCGCATTTCGGGCTTTTTGTAGGGAAGTTTCATCTTTTTAAGCAATTCTATCCTCTGTTGCTCCATCTTGTCTTCAAGAGTAAGGGTGTATCCTAGACCAAACAACCCTCGATGATTAATCTCTTCAACCAATTCTGTGGGGCCTTGCAAGTTCTTACCTAGCCCCAGCCCCGGTATAAAACCCATGTTACGCAGTATCTTGACAACAGGTGCCACTTTGTCCGTTGTTTTGGTGAGGTCGATGGTGCAGATCTGTGCTTGAGCGACTATTTCGAAGCCATTGAAGAGTCGGCTCTCCTCCCCATGCTGAATCTGTAATACAGGAACGCCCTTGGTGTCTGTCCCTTGGGCAGTTACAAGATCACTGTAGATGATGGTCACTTCATTACCGGATTGAAACTTCACACACTGATGCTGGGAAGATGGGACAGCGCCCGACTGATGTAACCATGGCCGGCCGAGGAGGAGTGAGAAGGTTGCGGGGATGTCTATGACGTGGAAGTCGGTTGGCAGGATCTTTGTTCCGATGGTAATGGGCAAGGTGACTTCGCCTATCACGGCGCGGCATGTAGAGTCATAAGCTTTGATGGTTTGTTTGGATGGGCGTAAATCAACACCATGAACTCCAACCACATCCCTCATCGTTGAAGGCAGGATATTAATAGCAGAACCATTGTCAATGAATACACGGGGAATCTTCTTGCCATTTACTTCGACAGTGATGTACAAAGGCTCATTATGATCAACTCCGAACACTGGCTTGTCTAGCTCCGAGAAGGTGATGATGTTTCCATAGTGGATATTACCAATCATGTGGGTGACGTCCTCCGGGGTAATAGTGGATGGTACCATGGTGGCGGCGAGGTTTTGCTCGAGCATGAGGCGATGGGCTAGGGAGGAGGTGAGTAGGGACCATAGTGAAATATGGGCTTGGGTTTGTTTGAGTTGAGTGAGGATATGGTCTTCTTTATCTAGGTCGGCTTGCTCGGGTTCCTACCCAAAGACTTTCTTTGCACCCTTCGGGTCGGATTGGTACACTTGACCGGATCTTGTAAGGAGACAAACTTCCGCACGTAGCTCCTCCAAAGACAATGGCGTGTCAGGACAAGGGGGCGAAACTTCGATCTTTTCGGCCTCCGCGAAGATTTCGGCCCAAGAAAGAGGTTGAGGGGGCTTGGGATTCTCCTCCTCTAGAGATTCGACTTCACTTACTAGTTCTTCTAAAGACAACAAGTAGCAAGAAGATTCTTTATTATTAGTCATTGAAATATAACCCATCTCATCACAGTCCGCCACAACAGGCTCGGCCGGATCAGTGATCTCACTAAGTTCTACCATGAGTACATTGCTAGCTACATAATCTCTAGGGTCTTCGATGACTCCCTTGTGGATGAGCTCTTGCACGGCCTTCTTGAGTTCAAAACATTCTTCGGTAGTGTGACCGGTGCACTTGTGGTAGTGGCAAAACTTCGACAAATCGCAACCAAGGCGGGGAAGGTGTCCTTCTAATGGTTCAAGCATTTCTAGCGTCACCAATGCCATGAAGATATCCACCATCGTGAGCCCTATCTTGTCAAGGGCATCCATGAGCTCTAGGATACTAATCTCGCATGTTTGCACCATATTCACCCCACCTCCATTGTTAGGAAGAGGGTTATTCACCACATTAGGACCCTTTGGCTTCTCAATCTTCTTGTCATTGATCAACCCTTGTACTACACGCTTCAATTGAATACAACCATCCGTTGTGTGCCCGATGTGCTTGTGATACTTGCAGAACTTGGAGGCATCCAAATCACTTCTTGGGTAGGCAGGTTGGTAATTTTCTAACGGCTTGATGAGACCTCTCTTGACTAAAACGTCAAAGACTTTCCCCATAGGCATTCCAAAGTCGTCAAAGTGCTCCCTCTCTCTTTGCGGCGGAGCCCCATTCCTTGTTACGGCTTGAACATCTAACGGGACCTCTTTCTGAACCATATTCACTTGGCCGACGGCCTCCTTTCCACCCCTAGGAGGCGCAGGCGCAGTAGGAGCCTTGTAGCGGAAGGAGTTGTTGTTGTTGGTCTTTGGACTTTCCTTTGGCGGCACAATCCCAGTGAACCCTGCTTCGTACCTTACTCCGGCGTCAACCATTTCCCGCAAATCAGGGAAGTAACCATTACCTATAGCTGCTTTCATCTCCGGTAGCAAGCACTTGTAGAAAATCTGTTTCTGTTCCTTTGCCTTTGGTGGGTATTGGACCTCACACAACCGATGGTTCCACCTCTTGTAAAAATCATAAATAGCCTCGCCGGGTTTTTGCATAGTGTTCTCAAGATCCGTTCGATTCACATGCCAATCCAAGTTAGCCTGATACTTCTCACAGAAAATAGCGCTGATCTGATCCCACGTTTGCCTCTCGCTTGGCTCTAACCCCAAGAACCAACGCAGAGCTATACCATCCAAAGTGCTATGAAATACGCGAGCCATTTGTTCGTTGGTGCAGTCACGAGTCCTCATGGCCAACACATAACTATCCAAATGAGTCTTAGGACACGAGTCACCATGAAACATTGCCACCTTAGGCATCTTGAAATCCTTGGGTAGAGCCCCCACTTGGCTAGGGTTGATTGTCTTGGTAGTCGGTGCACTTTGCTTATCTACGGTCTCAATCAACTTTCGCATTTGCTCTTGCATGGCAATAACCACAGGGTGATTGGAGATGTCGGGGATAGTTTCTGACAGAGTGACGGGAGGAGTAGTGGAAGCAGTAGCAACGGCCATCCCAATACTCAGAGGCAACGAGGGTGCGGGTAGTTTGCTAGCGGAGAGGTAGCCGCCAAGCAGTTCGGGGGAAGGTTCATAGACGGCCTTGTTCTTGCTCATGGTAGTGAAACCTTGTTGGGTGTAGAGAGAAGGAGGTGGAACATTGCGGTAGCTCGGGAATGGGAAGGCAGTAGCATTGGTGTTGGGGGGACAGTTGGTGTTGACTTCTTCATCCTCGACATAAATGAAATTCTCTCCATCGGGCACCAGTTTAGTTCCCTTTTGTTGAATGTGACCCTTCAACTGTTGGTTCTGGTCTTCCAGCACCTTGTTGCTTTCCTCGAGATTCTTGATCTTTGCTTCGAGAACGGCGAGGAAGTTCTGGAGTCTTGGGGGAATACCATTGACGGTAGCCTCGGTGTTGAGCTCGGCGGTACTGGCAGGAGGAGCAGAGGCTGAAGCTGAAGCAGGAGTTGACATTGCTGATGACGAGACTGAGAACGTGGACGGAGTAGAAGCTTCACGTTGTAGTCGACCACCCGAACGGATCCAAACTTGCTTTGCTGAAAGGTTGAAGGGCAATGGAGCTTTAGGAGAGGGGGAAGGCTCATGCAAAGTATATTTTAATTTACAAAAACATACATTATTTATATCCTAATTGGTTGGAAGGGATACCCCTTTTTCGCAACTAGTTAGAAGACTACGATCAGTGGAGGCCATCATTACGTCTATAGACCCCTCGTTTTTCACCTGCATTGCACACCCCCAAACGGACAATTTGGGCGAGGGTCCTATAGGGCAAGCGGCTTCCACCAACCATCGGATCCTACGACTAACCCTTCCTTAAAGGCATTTAACGTGATGTCTATGTTGCATCCTACGCAAGTTAATGATGAGCGGAGATCTTGACAATAAACACTCATCTCGCCATGGCACGTCCCTTGTAGGGAAATCACTTTTTTGTGCACTTTCTCTCAAAGATCTCGATTCATCATTGACTTGGGGATGGCTTGACATGGACAGCACGTTAATTGACTATTAAGAAAAAACTAGCCAAACCAACCGGTCAAAACCTAGGTGTGATACCTATACTAGTGTGGGTTGACACGGGTTAGGTAAAAGGTTCCCACCGCTCGCGGAACGTACACGGTGAGTGGAGTAGACGAGTGACTCGAAAAGAGGGCGACAGTAGCGCACAAATTCCTGCACATCGAATACTCCGGGTAATGGGGACCTGTGCAGTGCTGACACGGACTAGTGGTAGTGTGTGGCAAGAAACTAATTCTTTTTAAGGAGAAAGAGAGAAGTTTTTGATGTTAGGATGATGCAATGCAATGTATGAGAGAGAGAGAGGGAGAGAGAGAATAATGTACAAGGGAGCATAGCAGAGTTTTGTTTGACCCTAAAACTAAAGCGAAGATAACAAGGGTACATGGTACAAGGTACAAGGTACAAGTATTAACATGGCGGAGTGCGCGGGTGCATGTGTAAACATGGCAGGTGTGAGCACGTGTAAACATGGCAAGTGTGTGTGCATGTGTAAACATGGCAAGTGTGTGTGCATGTGTAAACATGGCAGGTGTGTGCATGTGTTAAACATGGCAAGTGTGAGCATGTGTAAACATGGCAAGGTGTGTGCATGTGTAAACATGGCAGGTGTGTGCATGTGTAAACATGGCATGTGTGTGCATGTGTAAACATGGCAAGTGTGTGCATGTGTAAACATGGCAAGCATCATGATGTGACGAAAGTTAGACCCACTAAGTTTGAAAAAGTTTCAAAGCAGTCCCCAGCAGAGTCGCCACTGTGAATACCCCTTTCCGATGAAGCGACGCATGGGAAGTATCTTGTGATTATTTTTATTTACAAAGGGAATATTCTTAACGACATTAAAATTATGAGAGTCGCCATGCCGTTTTAATTAAAGCCAAAACATTGAAAAAAGCATGTTTAATGGGTTCGGGGGTCAAATTACAACAAGAGAAGAATATTGAACGTTATCACTCCTATTGCCCGAATGATCGGTCTTTCTATCATGATGAATGTGTTAGTAGTGTGTTAGTGATTTAGACCGGATCCGAAGATTGCCTACGTTCCTCTCAATGTGAGAAGCTCAGGTCAGCGTAGTTCGCAGAGAATTAGAATAGGCAGAAGAATCGGGATCATGCATAATGAAGGGGAATTACCTAAAGATTAGGGTTTAGAAGTAGTTCCTAGATCATCCTCGGGTTGATGAACCCTCGATCATCACCGGCTATGAAATAACATGTAATTATGAAGATCGCAACCCTAAATATGGCATAAATAAGGTTTTAATCTATGAACACGAAGAACATATGAAGAACATATATGAACATATGAATGTGTATACAAAGAATATGAAGAAACTATGAATAAACATGCCAGAACATGAATATAAAAGATCTACATTAAAAATAATGCAAGAACACGAAGAAAAAGTTAGAAAACTTACCTATGTTGGCAAGAAATAAACCTTGGATCTTCTTGAGTGTTTGAATGCTAATTAGAGAGAAAAATAGTGTTTAAGAACTCTCAAATTCGGACTTAGAGCTCTCAAAATCCGACCCCAAAACCAATGGAATGGAGTGGTTTATATAGTAAACTGATGGGAGGATCTGATGGTCCAGATCATCCGGCGCGAGGTTGGCCGCCTGGCCATTGTTGATGCCGGTTACAATAGTGGCCGCGTGGCCAAGATCAACGCGGAGCAATGTTGGCCGCGTGGCCAAGGCTGCCGGCTGACTTGATTCTTAAGCTAGGGTTTCTGCATGGTTTTAAGGAAACCATTTATTACCTAATTTGATAGATTTTGCCATAAATGAGATATTTTGGGAATCCGGGACAAGTCTTTGCAAGGTTTCTAATTCCTATAAAGTCCTTGTATTTTGCGGAAACTCCTAATAAACTCATTTTCAGGTCGGGTACTAACACGGGGTTTTACGGAGTTTACAGGATGGGGGAGATGAAGAAATATTACTGTGCTTTATTTGAGGCGTTGGTCGAGCGGTGGCGCCCGGAGACCCACACTTTCCATCTACCTGTTGGTGAGATGACGATTACGCTGCAGGATGTGGGTCTATTGATGGGTTTGCCGATAGATGGATTGCCCGTCACGGGCTATCAGACATATATGACAGACGCCCAGTGGGCTGATTTTGTTTTGAGTTGTTAGGTGTCAGATCCGGTCCCCCGAACTTGAAAACGGGGATGTTGAATCTCAAGTGGCTTAAGGAGCATATCTTGAATCTTAATTTGGGAGAACATGCCACAGTAGCGGATATTGATAGGTACACACGTGCCTATATCTTGGCATTATTGGGGTCATATATCTTGGCAGATCGCAGTAATTCGAAGGTGAAGCTCATATATTTGCCACTTCTTAGAGACATCGATGTTGTAAGATCTTATAGCTGGGGCAGTGCTGCGTTGGCCATCCTTTATCGAGAGCTTTGCAAGGCGACTTCCCCCCAGACTAGTCAGTGTGGAGGATTCATGCCGATTGTGCAGGTATGACTATTTAAATATAGTATACATGTGCACCATTGTTGGTCCCAAAGGGCAACAAGGGTATGAAAAATAGCTAGAGGGGGGGTGAATAGCTGTTTTAAAAATCTTTTCGTACCCTTGAAAAACTCAATTGCAAATGCGCACTTTATCAAGTAAGCGTAATGAAATGCGCCTAAGTGAGTGAGTGAAATGCACAGCGGAATTTAGTAATGAAAGTAGGCGCAAAGTGATAAAGGGAGCGCAACACACACACTAAGTATTTTGGCTCAAAGTGAGTGAAATAAGGAACTAAGACAAATGATATAACAAACACAGCACAATTCAGATCAAACAATCTACAATGAGTAAACAAGCAAGTAGTGAGTGAAAATAATAACTTGAAAGAAATAACAAGATAATAACACAAGCTATTTGGAGAGGTTCGATCAAAGAAAGATCTATGTCCTCTACCAAGATGGTTAGTCTTGGATTTCTAATCGAGATCTTATATAATGAGAGAGTGTTACAAATTACAATGTTTGAGCTTATACACTAACTCAAGATCTATTACTATGAAAGAACAAATCCAAAACAATAACCGGTGTATCTCTAAAAGATGAATCTAAATGATTAATCTTCAAGAGGTGCGTGTGTGTTCTTAGTATCAAGGCTCTTTAGATCTTTGAGATGGAGAGCACAAGAAACTAAAGTGTTAAGGCTTGAAGATCTGGGCTAAGGATGAAGGTATGAAGATGTTCTTGAGAAATTTGGAAAAACGAAGGCAATCTTCAAATCTTCAACAAATGCTTTGAGAGAGAAATTCTTGAAATTCTTAGCAAAACTCAGCAGCTTCAAAATGTTGAAGTTATGGGGTATTTATAGTGAACTTCAAAAAACTAGCCGTTGGAAATCCTTGTGGATAAGATGAGCTGTCGCTCGTTGATTGGAGCATGCATATATTATGGCCATTTTGACACTCAACATAAAAGTGACCGTTATGGACACGTGTCAATAGATTAGGCGCATATGCATCTTTTAACCACCGTTGGATCATTGGCGTAATTTGAATTCTCTTCAAGTCTTTGAGTCTTCAATAATTCACTGAGTGTTGAATAAACACTTTGGGCGCGTTTGAGCCAACAGGCGCATTGTAAGCGTGCGCTTAAATCAAGGGGCGCAGAGGCGCGTAATCATAGCTTGTGAAGAAATCCTTATGCGTTCGCTCTAAATGGCGCATGGCGCGAATGTAGAAGGCGCGTGGCGCGTGGCGCAGAAGGCGCATAAGCGCGGCTCAAACTCACTGAGTGATTTTTCTTGAAACTTGATCTTCTTGCCCTATTTCTAAGCCTATTCTATAACAATGGACAACTTAAGAAATGAAGTATAAATACTTCTTACATGTGGGTCTAAAGTCCATGAAATAAAACTTAGGTGATGGATCAATCAAATCTAATAAAACCTATTACATTAAAACTGAGATATATATGGGCATACCCAACAATCTCCCCCTATTTGATTGATGCCATTACCTACTATATCAAGGACACACATTATACTTGATAAAAACATGTCCAAATGAATGAAATTGGTAATTCATGTCTCAAGTTTAATGCACACACTAGTCCAAAATATAGATTTCTAATCTATTCCAATAAGAATAAGGAGTTACATATGGAAAGATAGAAACAACATTTTAACACATTCAAGATGATATATGATTTTTTTAGTTTTGAAATGTGTTTAAACTGAGTTTAAACTTAATGCATGAAAGTATGAAACAATTCAATATGATGCATTATGAATTTAAACAATATTCATTGTTCTACAAACAACGAGTTTGAGTGAACAAGGTTTGATAATAAGTGATGCATTGTTCTCATTAAAACTTGGGGTGTAAGAGTTACAAATTACAAGTTTTGAATAGAACAAAAACAAAAGGTGCTAAAACAAGTAAGCACAAAATCACTATCACAAAAGAGATTTACTAACAAAAAAAATTCTAACTTATATTCAAAGAAAACTAAGGATTAGGAGGCGCGTCATCTTCCTTCAAACCTTCTTCAATTTCAGAAACGGAGCGCTGGATTTGTTTAGAAAGTTGATAGGCGCGGTTCACTAAACCATGAGTGTCTGTGACGCCATCTCTGAGGTAGCGCAAATGACCAACATTGATGTTTTGATATTCATCAATGGTGCGTTGAGTAATGGCTTGCTGATGAGCGACGTTTTCTGCAACGTTCTGAAAGTTAGCTTCAATAGCAGCCTGCGCTGAAACAATGTCAGAGGAAATCCTATCTGAGCGCCTGTCTGCGCTGGAGTGTGCGGCGTTGAAGTGAGTGACAACTAACTCCTTCAAAACATCAATCTTTGAAAGCAGGGAGTTAATGTCAACAGGCGCGCTGGGAGCAGAGCTGGAAGAGGGCGCAGGAGTTTTAGGAGCTGGAGGCGCAGGAGTTTCAGAAGCTTTGGGTTCTGCGCCAGGATCAGCACCATACACAGTTAAACCTAGGATTTCAAGCTCATCCTTAACTTCCTTGAGTTTATCAACCACACTCAGCAATTTTTGGCTATCTCCAGCCACCATTTCAAACAACTTCCTTATATCACCCGCTATGTTCAACTCTACCTCCCTTATAGCATTAATGAAATCTTGGCCATCAGTGAGTTTGATGCCACCATCTATGCGCTCATGAAGGGAGGCAAGAGTGCCTTTGAAGAGCTCATTCATTTGATCAATAGCGTTATTCCATTGTTGAGGAGTCAGGAAATGTTTGTCCTTGATGTTGTCATCTATGCGCTTTATCTCCCCCTTAATGGCAGCAATCTCATCAGCCTGCTGGGTAAGCATTGAAGTATGAAGCTCTAATTGTGAGTTCATTTGAGACTGGCCTTGCTGGAGTTGCTTTAGAAGAGAAATAACCACACTCATATCAGGAGTGGGAGGAGGAGGCGCAGGAGTAGAGGGGCGCGGAGTAGGAGCGCGAGGAGGAGATGGAATATATTCTGCGCTTGAAGAAATTTCTTCAGGATGAGGCGCAGGAGCCTTTGGGCGCACAGATGATGGTTTGCGCCTTAACTGATCTGGCTCCCCCTGAGGTTGATCCTCAATATCTTCACCAAATAAATCTGCAGAAATTTTATCTCTGACTTGTTGACGATCAAAAGATGGTGTTGAAGTAGGCGCATGAACGGTTGGAGGCGTATCATGGGCAGGCGCGCGTGCATCAGCGCTAGACCCTGCGCCTTTGCGCCTTTCAGATTTAGATAAATCAGCAGCCTGTTTCAATCTGAATTCTTCATCTCTTTTTAACTGCGCTTCCAGTCTACTGGCTTCTTTAGCGCGTTTCAGCTCCTTTTCTTCTTCAGTGTCCGTTCTGGGGCGCTTAGCAGGTCTGCTTGGTTCTTCAGCAATCCCTTTGCCTTTGCCTTTCACTGCGCCAGGAATAGGTTCTGCGCGTGGCGCTATTGTAGCTTCTTCTTCACCATCTGCGCCAGCTGCTTCTTCATCTGACTCAGTGGCTTCATCTACCAACTGAGAGCCTTTCACCCTTGGCGCGCGCTTGGCCATGCGCTTTCTGCGCCTCTTCATCACTAAACTGTCCTTACCAAAGATAGGGACATCAGTGGTCTGGTAGGCTGGGTTCTCAGCAAGAAAATTTGCAAGCGCGGGGTAGGAGAGGAAGATTTTAGTGAGAATGCGGCAGTGAGTCTTGAACTTCGTCTTGCCGTCAGCTTTGTTTTTATTGTACTTGTCAATCTGGTCCTGAAGATTAGTAAATAAGATCTGAGGCCAGTTGAGGATGGTTTTTGCCATGATGGCAGCTGTGAATTCCCACTGCTCCATAGTAAATCTGTTGACATTTCCAGTTTTGAAGATAATGGAAGTGCCAACCAGATGCGCAATATGCGCCAATAAGTCACCACCATCCCTAATTTCCACCGTTTTAATATTGTTTTGAAGCGTAGGAATACGAAGAAGGGAACGCGCCATAATGTTTTGAGCGGCGGCAGAATAAGAATTGACTTTGCCAGCTACACTCAAGGGGCCAGTTTTGTTGAAGTTGACAACGTTCTTTATAGTGCCGGCAGACATGGTTATCTCAACGTCTTGAACTACTGCGCGAATGCGATAGCGCACCATCCCTTCAATGTCTGTTGGAATTTCTACAAATTCTGCTGTAGAGAAAAATTCATCAACGAGGAGCGGAGAGTAGAAAGGTTGCTCCAGAGTGAACAAAGGGAGAAGACCAGCCAGTCTGATATAATCCATAATTTCAACACCCATAGGGTCAGCAGATAGCTCGTTTAAATCAAAAGTTTCACCAGGTCTGAAGTTAGATAGATCCTGAAAAATTAAACATTTAAAGGAATTAGTGTGAATCAGGCGCATAGAAGCATAAATAAGCAAAGTGTATACCAGGCGCATGAAATTTGAGGCGCATAGAATAATTAGGCGCAAAGAGTCATAGGCACATAAGAGAGCACAATGAATCTAGGCGCATAATTATGGTAGGTGCATGAAATTTATCAGGCGCAGATAAATACAAGGCGCATATTTATGGTTCTATGAAATATACTAAGAAAAGTTTGAACACAAGAATTGACTAAGTATGAATTGGGGCGCATAATAAGTGTAGGCGCATAATGATATTAGGCGCATAAAGGATTGAGCCGCAAACGCATGTGAGCGCGAGAGTCTCTTTGAGGCGCATAATGTCAATGTGCGCATAATCATACTAGGCGCATGAATTCATATATAGGCGCATTACTTATGTAGAAATGTAAACTGAGTATGAAAACACACAAACACATGCAAACATACATATGCAATTTTTCAGAATCAAAAAGTGAAAATTTTGAAAAACAAGTTTTGAAAATTTATGAGACCCAAGTCAAGCAAAAATAATGAAGAACACGAAGAACATGTCTTGAATGCTCGAAGAACACCAAGAACACTAAGAACACATAATTCGTGAGACTTCACCAAATCAAGCATACAATATATCAAAATGACCGCACGAAGACGAGGATAACAAATATGTAAATCAAAACAAGTAAAAATCAACAATGAATCCAAAAAATGGATTCAAAGATCTTAAAAACCGAAAAGTCGAAAATGGTGATTTTTCAGATTCGCACCAAATAGCGAATTGATCGTTGAAAAAGTTAGTTATAAAGACTCGAAATTGCAAAACGAACATAACCTAACGAACGATTTTGAAAACGGATCATCGAAGCAAGATTAATCAAGAAAAATGGGCATTCGGGTTTTTGAAAAAAAAAAAAAAAAAACGAACACAGGGAAAAAATTTCAGAAATTTAAAGAGTTTAAGAGTTAGAATTCATACCATTTCGTCTTGGGTAGATTTTGTAGCTTTCTTAGGACCCATAAACTTATATATATATATATATGTAGAAAATGAAGAAGAAAAAAATGAAGATGGAGAGAGAGAGATATAAATCTGGGTAAGAGAGTGAGACGAGGAGAGAGAGAGAAATAGAGTAGGTGAGAAGAAAGGGAAGATGATGATGTGTATTTATAGGTTAGGTTTAAAAATTTTGCACTGATATGGAAATAATACTGTCAAAAATTTAAAAAGATGGGAAGTTGAAAGGATGTGTATTTATGAGGGATTTTGAA
Organism: Campanula takesimana; assembly: GCA_026119855.1. Taxonomy (NCBI): domain Eukaryota; kingdom Viridiplantae; phylum Streptophyta; class Magnoliopsida; order Asterales; family Campanulaceae; genus Campanula; species Campanula takesimana. Next base: position 494,092 of record JAOWBW010000589.1, read on the forward strand.
AAACGGCTGCTCATCATGACATGTGTACGGCGCATTAAAGAGGGATTTATGGATTTGAAGGGCATTAAATGCAGAATGACATAAAGTGTCATGATGTGACATATTGGGTAAAAGAAAAACTGCTCCACTTTCCCTTTAAGTGTATGAGCAATTTTGACTAATTTTTGCACAAACCCCAAAACATCTATTTTGGTGTAAGTTTGGGGTGCAAGAAATAAATCCCCAGAAAATAAAATTTTCGAAAAGCGTAAAACGAGGGAAAAATTTAATTGCACAAGTACCCTTGAACAATTAATGGAATGTCAAAAGACATAGATTCCTATAATAAATGAACAGAATTAACATACCTGGTACTTGTGTATTTAATACGTTCAATCATTGAAATTGAATTTTGAGAAATGATTGAGCCGCAATAGTTAATGCGCGCATGAAGGGGTGCATTACTTCAGCAAGGCGCATACTCATCTAGGCGCATTATTCATCAAGGCGCATAACATCTCAAGGCGCATAAAGAAGGTTGAGGGCGCATAAGTGTTTGAAACGCGTGGATTGATAGGCGCGCATTTATTGTGCGCGCAGAAAATTAGAGATGGGCGCGCAGTTTGTTAGGCGCATAGATGGCGCATAGTTTCCTTGAAACTTTGAGAAATTGATTTAATCATTTGTACCTAAAATACTCATAACTCAACACAACATAAAATCATTAGTATTGACAAAACTATATTGAATTTAGTTGAGTTCTAGCATACCCATTTCACCTCTCAAAAACATGAACCGTTTCGCGTCGAGTGCTTTCGTTAGAATGTCGGCGATTTGATAGTCGGTTCCCACGTGTTCCAAATGAATATTGCCTTTCTCCACGTGGTCTTTGAGGAAGTGATATTTGATGTCGATGTGCTTGGTTTTTGAGTGCATGACAGGATTTTCAGAAACCGCAATTGTTGATGTATTGTCGCAGTAGATGGGACAATTTTCTTCGATGATATCATAGTCCACCAATTGCTGCTTCATCCAGAGTATTTGACAACAACAACTTCCCGCAGCGATATATTCGGCTTCGGTTGTTGAGACAGATACTGAAGCTTGTTTCTTACTCGCCCATGACACAAGTCTATATCCGAGGAAATGACAAGTGCCACTTGTGCTTTTCCTATCAATTGTGCATGCTGCATAATACGCATCTGAATAACCTACAAGTTTAAAGTTCGAATCTTTGGTGTACCAAAGTCCAAGGTTAACAGTGCCAGAGAGATATCTTATAATACGTTTCACAGCAATTAAGTGTGCTTCTCTAGGGTCGGATTGATAATGAGCACAAACACAAACACTAAACATAATATCGGGCCTACTAGCAGTAAGATAAAGGAGTGAGCCAATCATACCTCGATAGAGCGTTTGATCAACACGTTTACCTTTTAGATCTTTGTCGAGTTTGTTGCCGGTGGCCATTGGAGTATCGTATGATTTAGCGTTCTCAAGTCCAAACTTCTTGATTAAGTCCTTTGTGTATTTGGATTGGTTGATAAAAATGCCTTCACTCATTTGCTTGATTTGAAGCCCGAGGAAGAATGTGAGTTCTCCCATCATGCTCATTTCAAACTTGCTCTTCATTAGTTTCTCAAAACGCTTGCACAATAATTCATTAGTTGAACCAAATATAATATCATCAACATAAATTTAAACAAGTAATTTATGACCATTATGTTTGGCAATGAAAAGAGTTGTATCGATTTTACCGCGAGTGAAGCCTTTTTCGATGAGAAACTTGGATAGTGTATCATACCATGCTCTTGGTGCTTGTTTGAGTCCATACAAAGCTTTCTGGAGTTTGTACACATGATTTGGAAATTGTGAATCTTCAAACCCAGGTGGTTGAGCAACATAGACTTGTTCTTGGAGTTCACCATTTAGAAACGCGCTCTTCACATCCATTTGATATAACTTGAAGTTCTTGTGAGCGGCGTAAGCTAGAAATAATCTGATAGCTTCAAGTCTTGCTACGGGCGCAAAAGTTTCATCGTAGTCGATTCCTTCTTCTTGCCTATAGCCTTGTGCAACCAATCTTGCTTTGTTTCTCGTGATGGTTCCATTCTCGTCCATCTTGTTCCTGAACACCCATTTCGTACCAATCACTCCATGATCATTTGGTCTTGGAACAAGAGTCCAAACCTTACATCGTTCAAATTGATTGAGTTCTTCTTGCATTGCAATAACCCAATTGGGATCTTGGAGCGCTTCATCAGCCTTCTTTGGTTCAATTTGAGAGATAAAAGCAGTGTAAGCATCAAAGTTTGTAGCTCTCCTTGTACGAACACCAACTTGTAGATCACCGATGATATTAGCAATTGGGTGACCTCTAACTTCACGAATTTCAGGAGGTAAGTTAGGTTGAGTCGTAGAAACTTGAAGGTCTTCAATTTGTATATCTTCACCAGATTCAAAGTCATTGAAATTTGGGGGTTGAACTGGCTCAGAATTGAAATTTGGGTTTACACCAGATGCAGCAGTAGAAATAGGTGCGTGAGAGGAATCATGAGGCATCATTTGAGTGAGGCGCAATAGATGATTCACCAGGCGCATTATACATTGAATTAGGCGCTCTTGATGTGGATGGATTTCCTTGTGTTGATAGATTCTGATCTTGAGTGGGCGCAACATAAATAGGAGCACCTGTATCATTTAGCTCAATAGAATCATCAACGACATTTGGAGCCAAATGTGGCTCAAGGAGAGAATGTTCATCAAATGTAACATGTACAGATTCAACTATCACTAATGTAGTTCTATTAAAAACTCGAAAAGCTTTAGAGTGTTTGGCATACCCAACAAAAATACCTTCGTCGGCTTTGGCATCGAATTTACCTCTATGTTCGTTTCCGTTGTAGAGGATATAACATTTGCAACCAAAGATCTTGAAGAATGCAATGTTGGGAGTTCTACCACGCAAAAGTTCATACGGAGTCTTGTTGTGAAGTTTGTTGATGAGGGAACGATTTTGAGTAAAACATGCGGTGTTGATAGCTTCTTCCCAAAAGTACTTAGGCAATTTAGCTTCAGCTATCATCGTCTTTCCCGCTTCAATCAACGTTCTATTCTTTCGTTCAACAACGCCATTTTGTTGAGGGACTCCGGCGGTTGAAAAGTTGTGATCTATCCCATGATCTTCACAATATCGAGCAACACCGTTGTTCTTGAATTCTGTTCCATTGTCGGATCGAACACTAACGATGTCATCTTCTTTTTGGGTTTGGAGCAGTCGAAATAAGGTAGTGAGAATATCATAACAATCATCTTTTGTAAACATCATCTCTACCCATGTATATCTTGAATAATCATCCACCACAACTAGAGTATACTTGTTTCTTCGAATGCTTGCGGTGGAAACTGGTCCAAATAGATCAATGTGAAGCAGTTGCAAACATCTTGTAGTTGAAGGATTTGACTTGCTTGAAAATGACTGCTTCGGTTGTTTGCCAAGTTGACATGCGGCGCACTTTTTGTCATGATGGTCAGCAACTTTGGGAAGTCCTTTGACAAGATTATTCCTGCTGAGTTTAGATAGATACTTGAAGTTCAAGTGACTTAACCGCTTGTGCCACAGCCAACTATTTTCGTTCACACTTTTTGCTACAAAACAAAGATTAGTACTAGAGTTCATACTATGGAAATCAATAATATAAATATTTGTCTTACGATATCCCGTGAGTAAGATAGCTCCAGTTTTGCCATTCTTGATAAGACATTGCGTTGAAGTGAAATGACATTCTAATCCTTTGTCGCAGAATTGAGATATGGATAATAAGTTGTGCTTGAGCCCTTCCACGAGTGAGACTCTTTCAATGCACACTTTGTCTTTCTTGAGCTTTCCATATGCTACAACTTGACCTTTGTTATTATCGCCAAATGTTACGGAGGGACCTCTTTCTTCATGGACGTCTTCTAATAAGGATTCATCTCCAGTCATGTGTCTTGAACACCCACTATCGAGAATCCATTCGTAATTTCTAGCTTTTGAAGATCCAGCCATGAAACAAAGAACCTGAAATATAGACATTTAAGCAGGTCCCCTTTATTCCTTTTGGGTCCTAGGGTTAGCAACTTTTGACAACCCACTCTTGCTTGACCTTAGGATTTTTACGTCCTTTGGCATTGGGAGTGAATCTCAAAAGGCATTCCACGGCCTTGTGTCCAGAACAATCACAAATGGAACAATGATGAAAGCCACCAATCACGTGAGTTTTCACAAACTCTTTACTTTTCTTGGGGATGGCATTCTTCTTTGGGTCAGATGAACTAGACTTAACAAAATCTTTCTTTTGAAATTTTGGAGCGCTTTTTCTCGGAGGGCGCATAGGGCTAGGAGGCGCACGGCGATGAGGCGCGTGGCTCTTAGGCGCATAATGAGCACTCGGAGAAGGAGCGTGCCTATTTTCAAGAATGATTTTGCTAGGAGATGGTTCATCTGTAGCTATATCTTTCCCATTAGCTTTCCCAAATTGCTTCGTTGGGTAGACATAATGGAATGTTTGTCTCTTGACTTTTTCCTGTCCTTTACCCATTGAATTAGAATGTTTTTCCTTGGGAATTTCAAGAGTTTGTTGGTTGGTAAATTCACTCTCTCTTTCAGCACAGACATCACATTTAAAGTTGTCACTAGTTGATGAGAATCCCAAGCCACTTTTATCACCGCTGACTTTTTGGGACTCAAATATATTCTCCATAGTGACACGAGAATTGGACCACTCATTTGTAATCTTTTTAAGATCAGTGATTTGAGAAACCAATTCATCGTTTTGAACTTTAAGAAGTGAGTTCTGTTCTATTAGAAAAGTGTTTTTAACAGTAAGAGGAGTCATGCTCTTTATCTGCTCCTTAAGGAGGGTGAGTTCATATTTAAGTAGAGATTTCTCGGTCTTAAGCTGGGAAATTTCATCACATGATAATGCTAAAGCTTCCTTCATGCTATCAAATCTAGTGATTACCTTTTCAGCCTTTTTGAACAATTTTCTTGTTCAGCAATCACTTCATCATCATTGATTTTGGAGATTGGAGCAGTTGGTTCAACCTGTGGTCTAATGTATGCTCCTTTTCTCAATTTGTTCCTTGCTCCGAGATCACATCGAGAGAATAACAATCCACCATCGTTTTGAGCCAGAGTGAGAAATCCTTGTTCAACGAGCTCGCTGATGGTTGGTCCTTTCTTCTTTTTCACTTCTTGAAAACCTGCAGATTTCTTGATAGGTTTATTCAAGGCATTCATATCGGGAACATCCTTGGAGAAGTCATCATCAGAATCATAAGCATCAACTTCATCATCATTTGCCATCAAACAAACGAGTCCATCATCGGAATCTTCATCGCTCTCATCGGAGTCTGTTTCAATCCAAGTGTTGTGCTCATTTGCTGGTGCTTCTTCTTTAGCAACCATTCCCTTGTGACGAGTGAACTTGGGAGTGAATTTGGGAGTATGGCTGCTCTTCTTCTGCATATATTCAAATTTGGGGATCGGGCAGCTTGATGCAAAATGTCCGGGTTTCCTGCAATTAAAACAAACAAGATCTTCTTTTCTTTTTGAATCACTGCTCCTTGAAAACTTTTGAGGAGCTTTGCTGGTAGATCCTTGAAATTTGTTGGTTGAGCCGGGTCTTGAGAATTTTCTGAACTTTTGAAATTTCTTCACAAATAAAGCGAAGTCTTCATCATCCATGTCTAATAGCTCAGAAGTAGAAATTTTGGGATCGGAGCTTTTCTCATCTTGTACAGGCGCAGGAGTAGGCGCAGGTGTAGGCGCAGCTTCTCTGTGCGCCATCATAGCCATAGATTTTGACTTTCCTTCAGTTTCGCTGATTCGTTGGAGTTTGAGTTCGTAAACTTTGAGATTTGCATATAGGTTCCTTAAAGTCCAAACATCTAAAGTTCCAGCGTCTTCAAGAGCGCTAGATTTATGTAGATATCTTGATCCAAAAGCTTGTAGAAAATTTACATTCAAATCTTTGTTGGTAAACTTCATGCCAAGTGAAATACATAGATTGATAATTTCACAGTAGCGTTCATAAGTTTGCCTCAAGTTTTCACCGGGGAGTTGAGAGAAATTGTTGAATCTCTTCTGTACTTCGTATTTCTTGTTCTCCTTGCAAACGGTGTCTCCTTCAATATGATCTTCAATAGCATCCCATAGCTCATTTGCAGTAGCACAATGCATGACTTGTTGTTTCATAGCCGTGCTTAGAGTGCTTAGAAGAATGTTTCTTGCTTTGCCATCATTTGCAACTCTTCTAATTTCTTCCTCGGTCCATTCTTCCCTTGGTTTTAGGACAGTAGGTTGAGCAGCGTTGGTGCGTGGATTTGGATTCGCCTTCATCGGAATATAAGGTCCATAAACGACGGTGTCATGGAGCCTTTCATCGATTGAGTTGAGATGAGTCAATATGCTGAATTTCCACACGTCAAAATGATCTTCATCAAAGACCGGAACGTGAGTGTAGTTTGCAGTTGCCATAGGTTTTGAGTTTGCCATTTAGAATCGGCACCCAAGCTGTTAAGCTTGAAAAACGAAAAATGTTTTATAAAGGTGTTTGCTCTGATACCACTTGTTGGTCCCAAAGGGCAACAAGGGTATGAAAAATAGCTAGAGGGGGGGTGAATAGCTGTTTTAAAAATCTTTTCGTACCCTTGAAAAACTCAATTGCAAATGCGCACTTTATCAAGTAAGCGTAATGAAATGCGCCTAAGTGAGTGAGTGAAATGCACAGCGGAATTTAGTAATGAAAGTAGGCGCAAAGTGATAAAGGGAGCGCAACACACACACTAAGTATTTTGGCTCAAAGTGAGTGAAATAAGGAACTAAGACAAATGATATAACAAACACAACACAATTCAGATCAAACAATCTACAATGAGTAAACAAGCAAGTAGTGAGTGAAAATAATAACTTGAAAGAAATAACAAGATAATAACACAAGCTATTTGGAGAGGTTCGATCAAAGAAAGATCTACGTCCTCTACCAAGATGGTTAGTCTTGGATTTCTAATCGAGATCTTATATAATGAGAGAGTGTTACAAATTACAATGTTTGAGCTTATACACTAACTCAAGATCTATTACTATGAAAGAACAAATCCAAAACAATAACCGGTGTATCTCTAAAAGATGAATCTAAATGATTAATCTTCAAGAGGTGCGTGTGTGTTCTTAGTATCAAGGCTCTTTAGATCTTTGAGATGGAGAGCACAAGAAACTAAAGTGTTAAGGCTTGAAGATCTGGGCTAAGGATGAAGGTATGAAGATGTTCTTGAGAAATCTGGAAAAACGAAGGCAATCTTCAAATCTTCAACAAATGCTTTGAGAGAGAAATTCTTGAAATTCTTAGCAAAACTCAGCAGCTTCAAAATGTTGAAGTTATGGGGTATTTATAGTGAACTTCAAAAAACTAGCCGTTGGAAATCCTTGTGGATAAGATGAGCTGTCGCTCGTTGATTGGAGCATGCATATATTATGGCCATTTTGACACTCAACATAAAAGTGACCGTTATGGACACGTGTCAATAGATTAGGCGCATATGCATCTTTTAACCACCGTTGGATCATTGGCGTAATTTGAATTCTCTTCAAGTCTTCGAGTCTTCAATAATTCACTGAGTGTTGAATAAACACTTTGGGCGCGTTTGAGCCAACAGGCGCATTGTAAGCGTGCGCTTAAATCAAGGGGCGCAGAGGCGCGTAATCATAGCTTGTGAAGAAATCCTTATGCGCTCGCTCTAAATGGCGCATGGCGCGAATGTAGAAGGCGCGTGGCGCGTGGCGCAGAAGGCGCATAAGCGCGGCTCAAACTCACTGAGTGATTTTTCTTGAAACTTGATCTTCTTGCCCTATTTCTAAGCCTATTCTATAACAATGGACAACTTAAGAAATGAAGTATAAATACTTCTTACATGTGGGTCTAAAGTCCATGAAATAAAACTTAGGTGATGGATCAATCAAATCTAATAAAACCTATTACATTAAAACTGAGATATATATGGGCATACCCAACAACCATATCATTTTATAGTATATATTTATATATATTGATATATTTATAAATATTGATGTTGATTTTTGAACAGATTTGGGCATGGGAGAGATTGAGGTGTACCCAGCCGCGGTCGTTAGGCGCTGTATATGGGGCAGATGTAGATGACCCTTTGGGGGCTAGGTATGATAGGACAACTACTTATCAATGAATTGATATATTTTTTTTACGCTTTTGGAGTATAATTTTCTTTGATTTTCAATTTCAGATGGCGAGGGGCGTTATCGTTTGGTTATGTGACTAGACATAACCTGCGCGGCTATAGGGATGCGTTAGATAGTTTGACTGTGGATCAGGTTGTGTGGGAGCCATATGGAGAGCGTGTTGCTCCAGGGTATTGCTTGCAGGGGGAGGATGTTTGGAGGACGAGGTCGCCTCTTATATGTTTCGAGAGGGTGGAGTTGCACCTGCCTGATCGAGTTATGCGCCAGTTTGGCATGCGCCAGTACATCCCTGGGCCAGTTGACACTGATGTTAGATTGCATCAGATTGATAGACGGAGTAGACCCAGAATAAGTTGGGTGGATGACCATGCCGCCTATATTCAACAATGGGAAGCACGTTTGTTCAATGTGGTTCCTAGGTCAGAGGACGAGGTGGATATGGACTATTCATATACACATGAGTACATGCTTTGGTGAGTGTCTATTGTTTTTTGTATACTCTCTCTATCCCGGAATAAATGTTATAGTTGAAATTTATTCCTTTCTTTGCACCACAAATTTTTAATATTTTTAACATTTTTTTCAAAAGGTACAAAAGCATCACACGTTTGTTGATTCACAATCCTGCTCATGTAGAGGATGTGGGGTACCGGTCACATGCTAGCCTCACAGAAGGGATGGTGAGTTTCTAATTCTTTTTCAGTAAGGATGGTGGGTACCAGAATAAATGACGTTTTTCTGAATATATTTTTTTCAGATTCAAAACTTCCAACGTTTATATGTCGTTAATGAACAAGCAATTATTGAGCAAGGACCGGACCAGTCTCGACTTCAAACGCGACACATCATCACACATGCCCTGACCTATATTAGAGAGGAAGGACGACTTCTGGGTCAACCTCCTCCATCACTGGTTGACCGTACCCATGAAGATGAGGGTCAGAGACAACGTCCTCGTCGTCGTCGTCGTCGTGTGGATGATCAGGGACAGGGGGAGGGGGAGGGAGAGGGACATCAGGGACAGGGTGAGGCTGAGGGTGATGATCAGGGACATGGTGGGGGGGAGGGGGAAGGACATCAGGGAGATCAGGGACATGGTGAGGGTGATGATCTGGGGGAGGGGCGATGGGGCAGATATTCACAGGGATGGGGTCATAGTAGCAGACAAGGGGAGGGATCTTCACATGGTGGTGAGGGGGGATGGGGCAGTCATGCACAGGGATGGGGTCATAGTAGTGGACAAGGGGAGGGATCTTCACATGGTGGTGAGGGGGGATGGGGCAGTCATGCACAGGGATGGGGTCATAGTAGTGGACAAGGGGAGGGATCTTCACATGGTGGTGAGGGGGGATGGGGCAGTCATACACAGGGATGGGGAGGGGGAATGGGGAGGGGGTGGGGAGGGGGAATGGGTATGGGAGGGACACCTCATTATCCACCTATTCTACCATTTGGTGAGGATGGGGATTCAGATGATGATCAGTCTTACCCTCCTCCTCCGGCATCAACTCAGTCTACTGCTCGACCACCTATTCCTCCGCCATTTGGACAAGCCGGGCCTTCTAATATTTTTGCTACTCCGTCTAGGCCATTGCCTAGGCAAGGGTCTAGGACAAGAAATCCTACAAATAGGTTTACTCCTTCTGACTATTGACCACTGATTTATTTTTAACATTATTAGTTCTCTTATATGATCGGGATGTGATCATTAGGCCGAGAACTTTTTTTTTAGTTGTTGTTGCTTCTATTTAAATTCTGGACAAGGGTTGCAGTTAACAAGGGTTGCAATGTTGATTTGTGTTTGCTGGTAAAAAAGTATTGTTTCAGTTCAAACAAATAAATCAGTTTTATGTTGATTGTGTTTGCTGGTATATTTGGTTTTGTTTGCAGGTGGAGTGCCAGAAAGCTTGATGAATCTGGCAACTGGGCATCTGGTATAATTCGCTTCCGGGTCTAGCGAATTATGCTTCTGGTATAATTCGCTTCCGGGTCTTGCGAATTATGCTTTGGCATAATAAGCTACTGAAAGTAGCGAATTACACTTAAAACAGATTAAATACACCCACCATACATTTGCAGAAGACAGTACACAAAACCATCACCCCCTCTCTTCTCAGGCGATTCAGGCAATTTTCTTAGTGAAATCCTACATTTCTTCACTCATTTGACTACATGTAAGTCTTCTTTTGTTATATAAGAATACTGTTTATTTCGGTTCAAATTCTTTGATCTTAACCTTGTTGATTTTGAAGGCTGTTTTTGACATAATTAGACTAGGATTTGACGAAAAGTGTTAAAACAAACTTTGTTGTACTTTGTATGATCTCTCTTTAGACAGTTTATTTGGTTAATTTGGACTTAAATTGAATGAGTTATGGTTGGTCAAAGCTTAGTATTTAATCAAAATCTTGATTTTTTGTTGATTTTGAAGGCTGTTTTTGACATAATTAGACTAGGATTTGATGAAAAGTGTTAAAACAAACTTTGTTGTACTCTGTATGATCTCTCTTTAGGCAGTTTATTTGGTTAATTTGGACTTAAATTGAATGAGTTATGTTTGGTCAAAGCTTAGTATTTAATCAAAATCTTAATTTTTTGTTGATTTTGAAGACTGTTTTTGACATAATTAGACTAGGATTTGACGAAAAGTGTTAAAACAAACTTTGTTGTACTCTGTATGATCTCTCTTTAGGAAGTTTATTTGGTTAATTTGGACTTAAATTGAATGAGTTATGGTTGGTCAAAACTTAGTATTTAATCAAAATCTTAATTTTTTGTTGATTTTGAAGGCTGTTTTTGACATAATTAGACTAGGATTTGACGAAAAGTGTTAAAACAAACTTTGTTGTACTCTGTATGATCTCTCTTTAGGCAGTTTATTTGGTTAATTTGGACTTAAATTGAATGAGTTATGGTTGGTCAAAACTTAGTATTTAATTTGTACTAGATATTATGTAAGGAGTAATTATTATGTAATTTAATTGACACAGATGGATCCATCACTCCCCCGCTGGTATCGTGGACGACAACCTCTTCCCGGTCATCCTGGTCAAACCTCCAATCCTCAATCTAATCTCTCTCAGATCGAACAAGAGTTAGAATCTCCACCACCTCATAATGTGCCTGGTCCCGCTGGTGTCGCACAGGCCGCCGTACGTCGGTATCACTCCAGAAAAGCTCATGTCTCTCAGGGACCCCCTCAGTCGACCCAAGAGGCCATAAGGAGAAAGCTTGAAGAGCCGGTGGAGGATGATCATTTCCAGCGCAGACCTTGGCTATCTGCAATGGACTATCTCACTGCAGAGGGTACATATTATCCATTGAAGGCCATCAAGGAGAAATGCCATAACTATGATAGGGTGGATCAGGTATGATATCAACATTATTTATTTTTAAGGTTAATATTTAAAAATAATTGGTCGTTATTTTTTTGGTTACTACTACAGGTTGTTGTTGTTGTCACGGAGTGCACACCACAAGATACTGGCTCTCTTAAGGTGACTTTAAAGGATCCTACTGATACAATTGAATCTATCATTGGCCCCAAAGTGATTAACGGAAGTGAGTATGGAAGTGACATAGATGTTGGTGCTGTTCTGATTCTTAAGCAGGTATGAAATATTTTCCTTAACATTACACTCCCTAAGGATATTTTCCTTAACATTTTGTTCTAAATATTTTGTTTTGTTGATGATATTAGGTTGTTGTCTTCGCCCTCGCACGCTAAAAAAAAGTACTTAACATTACACTTTCCAATGTTTTTAAGGTATTCCCTAACGATTGTTAAGTTAATTTGTTGGACATGTAATATTTGGATTTATGTTATATTTCCTATGTGACCGGGATGTGGTCACTGAATTTTTTGGATTTATGTTATATTTCCTATGTGACCGGGATGTGGTCACTGAATTATTTTATTTATGTTATATTTCATTAGCACTACAAATGATAGAACAAACACAATTCAAATATCTTACAACAATACAAAGTCTTTAGCACTACAAATGATAGAACAAACACAATTCAAATATCTTACAACAATACAAAGTCATTAGCACTACAAATGATAGAACAAACACAATTCAAATATCTTACAACAATACAAAGTCATTAGCACTACAAATGATAGAACAAACACAATTCAAATATCTTACAACAATACAAGTTCATTAGCACTACAAATGAAAGACAGACACAAGATAAATATCTTACAACATAATCCCATTGAAATGACGTGGAATTTGACCCAATTCAAATCTATTCCCTGTTAGTTGGACACCTCCGGCACGTGTGTCCTTCCTTCTTACAAGTTGAACAATGGATTATTCGTTTTCCAGATTGCCAGTCCATACTATTTCGAAGCCGTCTTGATTGTGGTCGTCCCTGCTTTGCATCGCGTCGAAGCATATCATTTGGTTCAAATATTGGCACCCGACCATCCACATTCCAATAGTCCTCATGCTGCAATGGTTCAAAAGTCCCTGACCATGTTTTGTAGTATGACCCGAGAGTGTAAAATTGATCAACGTAACTACGACCATCGACATTCATGAATGCGCAACATGCGATTGCATGGGAACACGGCAAGTGATATGCGACCCATTTTCCACATGTGCATGTACGCTCATCAAATCTCACAATTTGAGTATTTCCACCTTTTTCACCACGACGTCCGGTTGTCACTTGAAACACTCCCCTGTTATTTACGTTGAACGGTCGAACATGGTGTGACCCAGCCTTTTTGGTGTTGTAGTTGTATCGACGATGGATCCTTTGGCTAAATTTGTATAGTGCATTAGGGTTATTAGTAACACCCCCTAATGCATTCATTGCAAACCCCAGTCTGCTGTGAAAGTATTCCACACAATGGTAGAAAGAAGTCTCAACAATAGCTGTTATTGGCATACCACGTGATCCTTTCATGACCCCATTAAAGACCTCAGATAAGTTTGTAGTCATAATACCATATCTATAACCACCATCATGCGCCAGTGTCCACTTCTTCTTATCTATATGCTCAAACCACTTGATGGCTTCTGGGTCAACTAAACGGATCAACTCTAAAGTATTTTTCAATTTTCTATCTTGGTGAGCACAACCAGCAACCCAGAACAGACGCTTCAAATCACTACCATGATGCTTCTTCAGAAAATTTGCTCTCATATGCCTCAAGCAATATCGATGATGCACATTTGGCCACCAAGTATCTTCTGCAACTGTAGCAAGAATGCCATTATGACGATCAGAAAGTAAGCATACCTCACGACCCTTGATAATATGTTGACAAACAAGGCGTAAAAACCAACTCCAGAGAATATGGTCCTCTTTTTCAACAATAGCAAAAGCAAGAGGAACGATGCTGTCGTTGGCGTCAACACCCATAGCAATGAGTATCACCCCTTTATAACGTCCATGTAAGAACGTTCCATCAACAGACACGACAGGCCTACAATGAGTGAAAGCTTGAATACAAGGCCCGAATGCCCAGAAAACACGATCAAACTTTTTATATACACCAGGTGGAGGAGGATTATAATACTCAACAATAGTTCCAGGATTGTATTTCTGAATAGCACCTAGGACACGAGGTAACCGAGCATAAGATTCCTTCCAGTCTCCAAACACTGAGCCAATGGCCTTTTGTTTCCCACACCATGCCTTCTTGTAAGAAATTGTCCTACCGTATTTCTCATTTATATCTGCAATAATAACTTGAACATTCAAATCAGAATCAGCCTTGACCTTATGGAGAATATGCCGACCAATAAACTTAGCATCTAAGTTGGGGTGATCAAGACTAAGTCTAGAATACAAACAACAATGAGGGCCTCTATACTTGGTCACTTCCCAATATCCTATCTTCTTCTGACTCACACGAGCATAAAAAGGGCATGGATAGTCTTTCAACAAACACTCAATGACCCACGTTCGGAGTGTGCTCTTTCTTACCTTAAAACGTCGATTGGAATGTATGTGATACTTCTTTATCTCATATTGCACCTCAATTTTCTTAGAAAATCGTATCCCTTTAGCCAATCCACCCTTCTCTCCATCCCATATCGGAAAACTACATTGATTATTAACAGCAATCACATCAACTTCTTCTCCAATATCATGATAAAGAGGATAGTCTGCTCTCTCATGCATTCGATTCTCTCTCCTTTCGTACGCTACTAAATCTGATTCAATCCCATCATTCGGCCCATCGTCACCCTCGCTAATCTCACTACCGGTGCTGTTTTCTTCATCATCATCATCATCATCATCAGGAAACAACAAACTATCTATTTGTGCATCATAGTCTTCATCATCTTCATCATCTTCATCTAAAACATCATCATCAGCCGGAACATCCTCACATGGCACTCGTCTACGACGCGGTCTCTGGTTACTTGGACCCTCGTCAGGCTCTCGGTTGTAACTCTGCGAATTATCATAGAATGTCTCTGTACTTGGACCCTCGTCAGGCTCTCGGTTGTAACTCTGCGAATTCACATAAAGTGTCTCTGCCTCTGCATAACGTTCATTCGTCTCTTGATTATAACCAATGTCAGTCGCACCCCCACGGATATCAAACACCTCAATAGCCTTCATGATAATATACAACTGCAAGTTACTCAACCCACCAAATTGAGCATTAACATCAAACATTAACGCCACACCATTATCGTTTTGGATGTGAAATGGAAAGTAATTTGCAATTCCATGGTCAAAGGAATGAGGAAACCTACAAATAACTTCCAGCTGAAATCTTGTTCGATCTACCCCAATATGTTCATACAACTGATCAATCAACTCAGTGTAAGTCCATCTATGTATCGCTCTAAGACCAAATTTTGGTCCTTTTTCAAAAAGAGGACCATTAAATGGATCTTCATCATCCCCTCCCCAGTAGCACATGAAAATAAGCGGTAACCCACTCATCGATACCCTAGAACCCTAGAAAATGATAATAACAGTCAAAATCTTAAATTTATCATTTCTCTCTACAAATTCACTAAAAAACCTAAAATAAATAACATCAAACACAAAAATGACATATAGATAGAGATCTTGGTGTACCTTTTTGCCTGATCTGAGTATTTCAAGAAATGGATTTGCAAAATCCTCTCCTCTTTGCGTCCCTTCTTCTTTCTCTCTCTATTTTCAGACAAGATGGAGATATAATGAGCAGCACATACTGAAACCTTATCTTATTGTGTGGGTTTAATGTAATTCGCTACTTGAAAAAGCGAATTAACGTAATTCGCTACTGCAGGAAGCGAATTATCTTAACCTTAATTAACCCCATAATGCAAAGCGCGCCTAATCTGGTCAAAGAGTAATTCGCTTTTAGCATTAGCGAATTACTTAATTCGCTTTTTCTAGAAGCGAATTACTTCAAAGTTGGTCATTTTGGTACATACTTTGAAAAAGGTGATACTTTGGTAAATACTTAGAAATAAGGGAATTATTTGAGAAAAAAATCCCGAAGCCATGTGGGATTTGTTATGACATCACGCATCCTACGGATTCGTGTCATTCTCTGCAGACGGGTGAGATGGAGGATGTTAATGCAGTTGGGTTTGCGCAGCAGGGACAGAGACCGATGGGTAACACCTATAACCCCAACCGGAGAAATCATCCTAATTTCAGATGGGGTACAGGTCAGCAGCAGAATCAGCCGGGTGGTCAGGGACAACAGTTTGGTAATCAGCAGGGTTATCAGCAGCAGCAGCAGTACCTAGGGATGGCCAAAACCGGTTCCGTTCCGGTTCGGAACCGCCGGTTGCGGTTCGGCAAAAGGGTGACCCTGAACCGGCCCGTGCTTACCCCGATTCCGGTTTCGGTTTGGCACAATCCGGTTCCAGTTCCGGTACGGTTCCGGCCCAGTTCCGGTCCTCCCCTTTAAAATTATTGAAAAACAAGGGATTTTCGGTCCGGTTCCGGTCCAGTTCGGCATATATGTGACCCTGAACCGGCCCGAATGCCTTACAGTTTCGGTCCGTCCGGTTCCGGTTTCCTCCCCGGTTTGTCCGGTTCCGTGCTTTTTCGGTCCGGTTTCGGTCCGGTTTGGCCATCCCTAGCAGTACCAGGGTAATCAGTTCAACTCTTATAGACCACCATATGGGCAGCAGCAGCAGCAGCCGCCGCAGCAGAATGCTCCGGGACAGTTTATAGAGGCATTGCTGAATTCTTTGGCTTAGAGTGTTAGCACCATGAACCAGAACTTTCAGCAGTATCAGCAGCGCACAGATGCGAGCATAGGTAACTTGGAGAAATAGATGGGTCAGGTAGCTGATGCAGTGGGACGGATAGAGGATAGGGATTCGAGGAAGTTGCCACACAGACCGAACCGAATCCTAAGCAGAGTGCATGTGCGATCACTCTTCGAAATGGTAAGGAGTTGCAGGATAAGGTTGTAGCTGAGGAACCGGAGGTTGAGGTTGAGATTTCAGAGCCAGTACAAAAGGTACCAGAGCAGACAAAGACTAAACTAGATGTTAAGGCTCCGGTATATGAGCCTGAGGTTCCATTCCCTGAGGCCTTGAAAGAACATCGAAAGCCGGAGCCTGACAAGGCTATTTTCAATACTTTCAAGATGTTAGAAGTGAATATTCCTTCCTTGGACCTTCTTCAGACTGTCCCGAGGTACGCGAAGTTTTTGAAGGAGTTGTGTACTCTGAAGAGAAATCAGATGGAGAGGAGTAAGAAGAAGGTTAAGGTTAGCGAGCATGCATCTGCAGTGTATCAGAGGAAGTTACCTAAGAAGTGCAATGACCCAGGGATGTTCGTGATTCCACTTACTCTAGGGGATGCTTCTGAGCATAATTCCATGTTAGACTTGTGGGCTTCAATCAATGTCATGCCCTATGCGTTGTTTGAAACTCTTAAGTTGGGACCACTGCAGGACACCAGAGTTGTGATACAGTTGGCGGATAGGTCGAATGCCTACGCGAAGGGATTAGTAGAGGATGTTCTTGTCCGGGTTGGGAAGATGATATTTCTCGCGGATTTCTATGTGCTTGAGATGGAGACGGATCCAATGTCTCCCATACTGTTGGGGAGGCCTTTTATGTCAACTGCTCGGACCAAACTTGATGTGGCTAATGGTTTGTTGACCATGGAGTTCAATGGGCAAGTAATGGAGTTCAACATCTTTGACTCTATGAAATACCCTAAGGACTCAGAGTCACTATGTTTCTTCGATGTGATCGAGCCATTGGTAGAGGAGGTGTTTGAGGTGTCTAATGGAGATGATGATATCAAGACCACATTAGAAAATGCTTTGGGGTATGCTAATTTGGAGTTTGACATCTCGGATTCTATGAAGGAAGCAGTGATGGGTCTTACAGAGAGTGCTATGTTTCTACCGCGTCGGGTCATGGTCACATGAAGTTAGAGGTTCCGGTGGAGAAGCTTGTTCCATCTATAGAGAAGGCACCGGAGCTTGAGTTGAAGGTCCTCCCTGAGCACCTTAAGTATGTTTATCTAGGTGAGGGAGAGACGCTTCCGGTAGTGATTTCTAACAGTTTGACCGAAGATCAAGAGAAGAGGTTGATTGAGGTTATCTGGGAGCGAAAATCTACGATTGGTTGGACTATTGCCGATCTCAAGGGCATTAGTCCATCTTTGTGTATGCACCGGATCAACCTAGAGGAGGGTGCGAAGCCAGTGAGGCAACCACAGAGGAGGCTTAACCCGCCGATGATGGAGGCGGTGAAGAAGGAGGTCCTGAAGCTACTACAGATGGGGATCATCTATCCCATCTCTAACAGTGAGTGAGTGATCCCCACACAGTGTGTGCCCAAGAGGGGTGGGATCACAGTATCCCATAATCAGAAGGGAGAGATGGTTCCAACCCAGGAGCAAACGGGGATTCGTGTGTGCATTGATCTTCGGAGGCTAAATGAGGTAACTCGTAAAGACCATTTCCCCTTCCCCTTTATTGATCAAATGTTGGAAAGGTTAGCCGGAAGGGCGTATTTTTGTTTTCTTGACGGTTTTTCCGGGTATTTTCAAATAGCTATTACCCCGGAAGACCAAGAGAAAACTACATTTACTTGCCCCTTCGGCACCTTTGCCTATCGGAGAATGCCGTTTGGATTGTGTAATTCACCTGGGATTTTTCAAAGGTGCATGATGAGTATTTTCTCCGAGTATGTTGAAAAATTTATGGAAGTTTTCATGGATGACTTCACTGTCCATGGAGACTCGTTTGATGAATGACTTGCTCATTTAGGACTAGTGTTGGATAGGTGTATTGAAACTAATTTGGTCCTAAACTTAGAAAAATGTCACTTTATGGTCGAGCAAGGCATTGTGTTGGGTCATGTTGTGCCGAAAAAGGGTATCGAAGTTGACAAGGCTAAGATTGATGTCATTTCTTCACTTCCTTACCCTACCAATGTGCGTGAAGTCCGGTCTTTCCTTGGTCATGCCGGGTTTTACCGGAGGTTTATTAAGGACTTTTCTAAGATTGCTTCACCTCTATGCACCCTGTTGCAAAAAGAGGTTGATTTTAATTTTGATGATAATTGCAAGCAATCTTTTAATGATTTGAAGTCTAGGTTGACAACCACCCCCATTATTCAAGCGCCCTATTGGTCTCGTCCATTTGAGATCATGTGTGATGCTAGTGATTATGCTGTGGGGGCGGTTTTGGGTAAAAAAGTGGAGCGTGCCTCGCATGTGATTTATTATGCGTCTATGACCTTAAATGGGGCACAGAGAAATTACTCCATTACTGAAAAAGAAATGTTGGTGGTAGTCTTTGCACTAGAGAAATTTAGGTCCTACTTGTTGGGTACTAAAATCATTGTTTACACTGACCACGCTGCTCTTAAGTACTTGATGTCTAAGAAAGGGGCTAAACCGAGACTCATTCGGTGGATTCTCGTGTTGAGTGAGTTTGATATAGAGGGTAAGGATAAAATGGGGGCTGAAAATTTAGTTGCAGATCATTTGAGTCGCCTTGTAATGGAGGAGGACAAGCCTTATAAACAAGCCCCAATACGGGGTGAGTTTCCTGATGAGGTTCTTTGGGCTGTTAATTCAGTTGCCCCTTGGTATGCGGACTTGATCAATTTTCTCGTCTCTAATAAATTCCCTCCGGGGATGTCAAAATCTAAAAGAGACAAAGTCCGCAGTGATGCCAAGTATTATGTGTGGGATGAGCCCAACTTGTGTAGATATTGTGCCAACCAAGTCATTTGTAGGTGTATTCCCGATAGTGAGGTGGCCTCTATTCTTAAGTTTTGACATGAGTATGCGTGCGGTGGTCATTTTGGTGCGAAAAAGACCGCAAGGAAAGTCTTGGATTGTGGTTTCTTTTGGCCAACTTTGTTCCGGGATGAGGTCCCTTTTTGTACGTCTTGTGATAGGTGCCAAAGGGTTGGTAATATTGGGCGCCGTGATGAAATGCCACAAACCCTCATTGTGAATTGTGAAATCATTGATGTGTGGGGGATAGACTTTATGGGTCTGTGTAGACACCCCGATCTCGCACCTCCTAAACCCTCATTCAATTGGTCTAAACCCGATAATTGACCTAAACCCCCAGATTTGGCCGTACGGACACCGTACGCCTTATCGGTGCATCTGATGAATGAACCGAGTCCATATTTGCAATCAGGGCTCAAAACCGAGTAAATAGGCATATTCTCGAAAATCACGCGGGCGGACCCATCGCTGGGTCCCGCGCTGCTTAAAAAGCCTTTTAACCGGTTATCTAATGCATTAAATATTATTATGCTTTTCCTTGCTCTTCGATTTAATTACAGATACACCAGCGTGACCACAAAAATCATATCGAGCAACTTTCATGTTGGACCCGCGGACAACCGGGACACCGGAACGCGCCCAACAGAGCAGTTGCGGAACCGAAAGCCGGAGCCGGAAGAAACGTGTGCTGAGCAAGTAAAGCACCAGTCAACAATGCCACGTGTCACATCATGGTTGGCCGGAAAAATAAAAGAAAAATGAAAAAAAATATTATTTTGGCCGGGTAGCACGGCCGTGCTCCTTAAGCCGCGCGGCTGTGGACCCCTTATTCCAGCTTTTTCGAGTTTTCAACCATGGCTGTCATTTCTTCCCCATTTTTCTTCACTCTTCTTCTTCACTCTTCAACCCTCACCACAACTTTACTTCCTCCCTCCTCTACCCCTACCTTAGGGGTAGATTAGTCACAAATCTCACCTCCCTCCTCCCTCCAAGAAAGGCCTAAGTTTGAGCCAAACACAAAATACCAACACTTGCAACACAACTCTCACATTCAGCCCTCTCACTCTTCTCCTCCCAATTCTCTCTCAACTCTCAGCCCTCTTGCTCCACCACTCTCCCACCATATCTCCACCATAGCACCACCATCAAACCACCATTAAACCACCACAAAACTACCTCAAAACAACCCAAACTCAAGCAAGTCTTCAAGCAATCCTACCATCAAACTCAAACAAAACAAAAAAGCCTTCCCTTGGAAGCAAAGGAAGCACACTCTCCCCTATTAACTAGGCAATCTTCTTCTTGTAATTCTTAAATATGCAAGTATGTAGGTGATTTGAGTATTTGTATAAGAGTCTAGCCACTAGTTGGCTAGACTCCCATATTTCTTGGAAAGATCATGTAAAGAATTCATAATATGATTATGTAAATGATGCTATCAATGTTTAGATCTGAATCTTAGCATGTTTATATATGTTTGTGATGGCCATATGTCTATTTCTTGGCCAAGTTTTAGGTTCTACATGCTTAAATATGCTTCTTGTCCTTAAATACCATGAATCTGTCCTCTTTCCCTTTCTATCATGTGTATCCATGCTTAGATTAGCTTTTGATGAAAAGTAATTCTTTGATAATTATCTTAACATGTTAAATAACATTATCCTTGCGTTTCATAGCTTGGTATTGAGTTTTGATTATGCTTTGGAATCCATTTTTGTGGGTTGTGCAACCAGTTTCTGCATCCTATTTCGACCAACGATTTTCATCCCTCAAAAACCCCATTTTAAAGTGATTTATGGGCTTGGGTAAAAAGATAAAAGTTTTTCCTTGTATATTAAATTTCATGATCGTGAAGTTTCATGTTCATATTCCATGTTTAGATTAGGTTTTCGTGCTCATTTTTGAGTCCCAGATGTGCTGTCCAGTGTGTCTTTCTCTGTACCATGTTGTATTCTTGTATCTAAAACTCTGTCAAAAAGTGGTATTTTGGTTCAAGTAAAAACACAAATTTTGTTTCCGACAAACTCAGGAAAGTGTACATATTTTTTTATATATTTTTTAGATCTATGAAAGTTCTCCTTTTACTCTCTTGTTTAAACTTCCAAATTCCAGATTCTGCACTTTCAGCTTCAGACATCAAAATGTCAGAGCTTATTTGAACCACTTAAACTCATTTTCTGAACCTAAGATTTTGGGTAATCCATTTATCAAATGTTATCTTCAACTTTCATTCTTTGTTCTTATCAATATTCATGAGTTTTGATGTGGTAAACTGGTCCTGATGTATGATAGTCATGACTTTTCTGTGCTGAATGCTTTTTGTGATTATTGCTCTTATTATCATTTGAGTCTAAAGAACTAATCCAAAAATTCCATAAAAAGTCATCAAAGATCTCTAACCTTTTGGTATTAAGTCCCAATTTCTAGTTTTGTGTTTGGATTAATTTAGGACTGGTACATTACCTCGGGGACGGAAAATGACGGCGAATCCAATGACCGAACCCGTGGCGCGGACGCTCATTCTTCCAAGGAATTTGTTGTATTTTGTATATAATGTATTCATTCCCCTCCCCGTTCTATTTTTTATTCTTTTGAAATGTTCAAAACCATTTTCTAAAACCGACCGGGAATCCACCCAAGCCGATTCCAGGTCGTGACTTAAATGAACATTCCTAGATTAGGAGACACCATTGTTTATAAATAAACATTCTTTCAAGTTCAGGCATAAAATCAATCTTTCGAGTTAAGGCATTAAAATGAAGCGTAGGCGGAAGTATGATAGAGTCCGAAAGGGCGAGCGGAGTGCTGCTTATCACCTTCTCCTCTCGTAACTTAGCCCCCGAACCCACTTCAAATCTAAAAAAGGGTTTTATCTCTATTTTCCCTAATAAAATGAGGTGGCGACTCTCTGCTTTTCAAAAACCAAGGTAGAGAAACAGCTATGAGAAACCGAGCGGATTCGAACCGCATTTCGTATGGACCCGTTTCGAAAAGGTTCGCGCGTGGGCTCTCACAGTGGTGACTCCGCTGGGGATATTTTCAAGTGGGCTAAACTCAATTTGCGTGCTTCTGCCATTATTTGCCTTTTGCCCTATGTATATATATATGCCTTAACGTTTGTTTATTTTGTAGGTACATTCTCTTTATTCTTTATGTGAATAAAATCAAAACAAATAAAAACATAAAAAATGTGCTTTTCCTTTTTCTTCAAAAATATATTTTTTCCTCAAAAATTAGATACCTCACACACAATCACATTGCGAACTTATAACGTCTCTTGTTACCGTACAAACCCTTGGGGACTTGGAGCCCGAGGATGATGGGGATCTCTTGCTCCCCTGAATTGATATCCGTGGTTGCCTTTCCCGACTCGATGCTGCGTCTCACTGCCGTGGTTGAGAGGTTAGGCCCCCATCCAACTAGCCATATCAAAAGCCGCATCTGTGACTATTTTTCAAAAAATACACGTCCTTGACTTTAAGCCGGTTCTTGTCTAAAGAAATTTTTAGTCAATCCTATTTACTTCCAAAAATCATAAAACAATTTCGAAAGTAGATATTCAAATTAAATGAGTGGGATTGATTCAAAATTTCCAAAGACTCTCACATAGACCGTAACGAGAGTGGTGGATTCCCGAAAGAGTATGGGCCCTTTGCTAGAGGTCTATGACGGCCGTAGGTACAGGTGAAATACATTGGTCTCATACTCGGGAGAAGGAATCCACTATTCCAGGATTTAATCAAAGACAAAGTGTCAAAACTAAGCGATGTGCTTGTCCGGCTTTCTAGGATTTTTTGTGCGTTGCTTGCTTTTCAATCATTCCAAATAAAATCATCTTTGCATTCTTTTATTCTTAAAACAATCATTCTTTCATACATAAAATTCCGTCCCCATAAAAGCTAAAACATTTTCCTTTCAAACAATCTTTTAGAGGGAGAATCCCGTCCGTTCTCTAGTGCGGTATTCAAGGTTCGTTCCGTGCATCCCTTTGATCAAAGTCTACTCCGAGTCTCTCCAAATCAGTAATGGCAAACAAAGGACAGACATCGAAAATGTGACTAGGGGCTCGTCCAAATTCAAGCCGAATCCAAGGTTCGAGATGTGGCTAAAAAAGCGCTTAGACGCTCACACAGAGAATTTGCTGCAGCTCTTGAACATGTATCAACAAGAAATGCTCGGGTATTTGGATGCCTTCATAAAGCACCAATCTAGACCAAATCCTATTTGGGCAGCGAGACTATATGGGCCGATCGAAACGATCCCTCCCGGTGATCTTTACCCCAATGCTAATGTCCATCAAACTCCGGCGCGTATGTCCACTCGTCGCGACGTTGCCACCCCAGATGATTACCCTGAGCTCCCGGCCACTTGGGATGAGATAATGGCTTCCGAGCTTGCTAGTCAATTGAAGATCTCCCATGGAAAAGATCTTTCTTCCGAAGAGTCAAACCCTAAGATTTCCTCGCATCGTGATCCGAGGAAAAGAAAAACTCCAATGATCAATTCTCAATCAACACTCAAGTTTGGAACAGTAGGAGAACCTATCGTGAAAATCGCTGAGCAGTCTGTGCCCTCAGAAAAGGATTATGTCCCCAAAGCTGAGAAAGAAGTTTGACACTTTGATAAGTATGACATCCCACAGTCTGCGATGTTTCATCACTTAATGGAATGCGGAGTGTTGTACCCCCTCGAAGATTATCAACCACCGCAAACCTTACCGGAAGATTGGGACTGCTCCAAGTTTTGTGACTATCATAGATTCACTGGGCATACAACAGATGGGTGTTTCTCTCTCCGCCATGTGATTCAAGACCTGTTCGACCTAGGGGTAATCCAGAAACCCCTCAAGAAAATTCATTGAGAGTTCGAAGATGGTATCCTAGGGGCTCCTCGACCCCCGAGGAAAATGTTCCTTTTTGCTACGATGACCGCAGCCCGCCGACACGAGGATCTGTGACTTTTTATGAATGAAACTTCAACGACCTGATGGGATAGTTTTCTTTTGCTGTGAATAGGGCACACAGTCCAACTCTAATCCATTTTGTTTTCGGGCCCGTCTTAAAATGTGCTCACAATTCTTTTGTCCTCCAAATCTAATTTGCGTGTCAATCCTTTGTATTACTTTTAATTTCTTGCCTGTCTCGTTAATAAAAGTTTTCAGTTAATGAATTCGCCTTATAGTTAAGTGCTTCTTAATCGCGCATCTTTTTAAAATCACTTTATTAAGAGCTAAATATGAAAATGGACTAACCTTAGACTGCGACTAATCGAGTTGAGAACTAAGTCCGCGAAGGCGATCAAAGAATTCAACGAAGGCGATCGACGAACTCAACAAAGACGATCAATTAAACAAGACTCCAAAGACAATTCGACGCAGATTTGAAGCGGCTAATCAAAGGCCGCAGACCGAAAATTTTTGTTTCAGCAATTGCACACTTTTCTCTAAATAAATGTGTACATTGCAAAATTTTATTTTCCTTTCTTCTTCTCCCCTTTCTAAAAAAAATGAATATGAGTGCAAAAAAGGAGAGGGTGTGTCAAAAAAAAATCTATTCTTTTCTATCCCTTTATATAACTTCATTCTTTATACATACCTTTTACATTATCAAAATTATTTTCGACCCCTTTGAGCGAGCACCATCAACGACGGCAATTGGTGACTCATGCTATTTGATGGCCTCTTACACTGAGAGGTTAGAGACCTAAAAGGTGAACGGCTTTCAAAGACTCCATCAGTATCAAAAGAATGCAAGGGCGACATGGGACTAATCTACACCGAAGGGGATCTTGACCTTTTGACCCTGGGCAGACATCACCAACGACGACAACTGGTGTCTTGGTTGGAATACCACATGCTATGCCAACCCCTTACACTGAGAGAGCCAGCGGTCAAAGGTCGCGCAACTTCTAAGTCAATCTCAAAAGGCGCAACGACGACGATGAGGACGTCTCACCCACAAGGTCAACAAGCGACTTTAACTATGACGATTTTGGTGTTCTCATCTCGAGCTATCGCGCTCTAATTTAATTCCGAATGAATTACCTGCTTTTTCTAAAAAGTTGAAATTAATTAGATTGCATTTGATTTTGAAATACTTGACCATTAACGCGAGTTCTAATCTTGAGTCATTGATTTCGAACATGAGTAATTTCCTCGAGTCTAGGGGCTTCCCCCTACTCTCGTCCTTCCGTCAATTCATTCTTGTAAACACAATGTCGAAGATCTTACGAGATTTTCCTTTGCTTTCTCAAAATACTGGCCTCGTGCCTTCCCTAGTTAATTCTTGTAATCTATCACAGCAAGAGAGACCAACAAATGAAAGTCTCTAAAGTGCACATCCTCGAATAAGCGGTTACTCTCAAATAAAAAGACTTAATCTGGGGCTGCATACCGTCAGTCTGGGGCTTGCTTCGAATGAAAAAATTAAACTCCCAATGGTTGAACATGGTCTGTTTTGGTTCACATATGTGTGTCCGAAAGAATGCCGGGTTTGGGACAACTCTTCAAAGCAGTTTGGTCCTCGTCAAATGAGCATTGATTGTGAAGCTTATTCCCGGGTAACACTGGGGCTTCTTTGAAACTTGGCAGTGAAATATCAAACTCTATGAAAGATTCTCGAGAACAGTTCAGTTCTCCACCAGAGGACGTCAGAACAATTTGCTAGTCAAAAGCTCAAACCCGTAAACTCGAGATCTTCTCCGAGGTCACATCAAAGGCCCTACATCTAGAACACATGGATATGCGTCAAGTGATATGGACAACTCCTCAAAGAAGTTATATCCCTCGCAAGCAAGAAATTTCAAGATAAGCAACCGCGAGCGATGTCAAAGGTTCCCGCTCCTGAGTCACATAAATGATTCTTGAATGAATAGGACCGCTCTTCTAAACAGTTGAGTCCTTGGCAGTAACGCATTGAAATACTGGGGCTTCGATGGCCGACGTCTAAATATCTTCCATTAAGACACACTGGGGCTTCTGCGATAAAAAACTGGGGTGTTCCGCTGTTGACATCCGGGTCTTTATCATGAAAATACACTGGGGCTTCCGCGATTGAAAACTGGGGCTTCCTTATCCACCAACTGGGGCTGGTCTGAGCATTGTTCCTTGAGAGCATCGTTGAGAAGACTTGACTAAATGTGTTTCCGGAATTGAACTTTCGAGTGCTTGCGCTAGGCTTTCGCTCTCACACCACCATTCATCTTCATCATGACTCTCATTTCCCGCAAAACCTTTCAAAAGAAAAAATACATACATAGACATTTCTTTCCTTTCCCGATTCTCCCTCTTTGCACATATACATATTTTGTTCATTTTACAAAAAAGAGTGAAGTTTGAAATGCAACAATGCACGCGTGTCAATAAAATCAAAAAGGAAAAAAAATTCTCAAAATAAAAGTGAGGTTCAAAATGCATTCATCAAAACGAAAAAATTTGTGAAAAGAGATCATAATTCTTCAAAGCTTTCCAAAGAAAGAGAGTGCGTTCTTCTACCTCTCCAAAATCTCTAAATCATGAATTCCCTTGCTGCACGTGTATGACATTTCCAAGCACATGATGTCACGATATATTGTGCATTGCTTGTGAAAAACTCTTGCAGGTACGCATCATGCACCCCGCCACATCATGGTCCCCACAAGGGAATTCTCCGAAAACACAAATGCTCATGTATTGATCAAGGAACGAAACTTCCCGACGCCATCTTTGCAAAATCTGTTCGAGTTGCCAGACCCGAACTACGTAGGGTCTGATTCCCGCAAGGGATACGTAGGCAGCCTGTCACCTCAGGCACGGCCACACACGCGTCAAAACGTTGCAAAGGCAGCTTGTCAGCACGAGCCCAAACACAAGCACATCAAAAGCAACGGCAAAGCAAAAGGCTCGAGCATTGCAACAACCTACAGCCCCGCACGCTTAATCCACCAACCAAATCACTGAGGTTTGCAGTTATCATGTCATGTCATCTTATACTGTTTGAGCATGCCATAACATCTCCATGTCATAATCATTTCATCATGCTACAATCCTCACGCTCATTATCATGTCATGATCATTGTTATGATTTTTATCATGTTGCAATCTCCATCATGCCATAATCATCGCCATCTCATAATTGCTATCATGTCTATGATCATCATCATGCCTCAATCATTGCCATGTCATCTCATGATTCGATGCCATTCATTGACTGCCTTAAGCCAAAAGATTAGCATGCTAAAATTAAGTAAAAATGAATTTGTGCTCAAACAAAATGATTCAATTTACATGTGCAAATCATAAATATTACTGCATGCGGAGCTAACCTGCAGGTCACAAAACAACAAGTTTGGATTCTTCGCACATCTCCAGAAATGCGAGAGACTTCAATCAAAAGACAAGAGACCCGAACACAGATCCAAAGCGAAGTTTCCTCACTCAACACAATGAGAAATATCACACAAAGCAACGGTCGCTTTCGACCAACCGTCAACAGACTGCAGTGCACAGCACTCATCTTCTTATCAAAAAAAACTACGATGTATCCTTTTGTCTTCTCTCGACTAAAATGCTTTGCTTTTCATTTTAGAAATCTTGGTTACCTCCGGTCTTTTCGGTCATCCCCCGAATTTGACCCTCTATCTCTCCCCTCGACGTAGTTGGTTACCCCTTGGTCTTTTCGGCTTAACCGGATCTGACTACCCTCGACGTAGGTTTTTTACTTTTCTTTTTGGTCTGTGCCGGCGCCCGTGTGTGTAGCGACCCCAAAACCCGTCCCTATTTATTTTATATTTTTTGGGGATTTTTATTTGACTTATATGTGCATTTTATGTGTTGCATCATATTTTATGATTTGCATATCATACTTGATTATTTGTGTTATTTACTTAGTTAGTAATAATAAAGATTAAAGGAGTTAAATGATTAAGTTGAAACTTTAGGGTCCTAGTTGAAAATGTAAGTTTAAGGGCTAAAGTGTTAAAAATAAACTTTGGGTGACCAAAATGTAAAAAAGGGTTAAAGATATTTAAGGAAACTTACCTTTCTCCTTCTTTCTCTGTGTGAACATTTCTTCAGCTGCAACTTTCCTCGTTCTGTTCCTAGGGTTAAAGAAAAAGGTAAGTTCAACCCATTTCAATTTAATTCTTTTTATTTACTTACCCGTTTTAAAAACTAATTATATAAAAATGATCAGGGCGTCGAGTAGGTCATTTCTAGCCGAACAAAACTTATTTCAGCGATACTTTTTCCGGAACTAGGTAAGTTACTAATTCCCCTTTAAATGTTAAAATAGTCATATATGCTATATATGATACTCCTACTTGTTAATTTTGTAATTTGGGTAATATTTGCTATACTTGTAATTTTGGGACAACGGGAGTATATGAACTTGGTTATAGCTGTTGTTGTAATGGTTTAGAAACCATACTGAAATCTTAATGAAAGTTACTAATGTTGTGACTAATGTTGTGACTAATGTTGGGTAGTATCTGGTGTATATATGTTATGCTTGTGAAACAAAAGGAGTAAACTTTGGTTAAGTTTTAAGCCTGCCGGGTGATGTGGGCGGCCGCCCAAAAATGGGTGTGCGGCCGCACATCTATCTGAAGGGTTTTCTTCTTGGGGCAGAGCATTTTGGGCGGCCGCACAGCCCTGTTTGGGCGACCGCCCAGTTGTCTGAAAAAGTTTAGAGTTTTCAACTAAGGGTTTAGAGATCAACATTGGTCTAGTTTTTGGGTAGTGTCCTAAAGTGCTTAGATGATTGTTGTGGAATGTTAGTAATGGATTAAATGTCCTTTTTTTTTATGGACTCTTTATGAGAAATCTTTCGTGTGCATCTTGTGATGTATTTGGCTTAATTCCTTCTTGGATTAAATGCCCCGGGTTTTGTTTAGCAAGTATTTATTACTGTTCTTCTTGTTAAAAGTCCAGCTGGTCTTGTTGTGGAGTCAGCCAATGGAAGAATTATAGTGGTACAGGTAAGTCCACTATAAGGTTTTCCATTGGAGCTTGTGAGTCAGGCGGTGGGAGAATTATAGTGGCACACAAGCCAAGTTCACTATAAGGTGTCCACTGTGCCTTTTAGTTTCCCCAGTCCAGATTGGCCTTGGATGGGATGAATTGCTCCCTTTGGTGAGTATTTGGGTTATGACTTTGTGTCATATTTCCCTCTCTGGTTACTTGGTTCTATTGGTTATGATTTGGTTTTCGGGATCCCGACGGCTTCAGCTATTTATGCTGCTCAGATGGTTTTCTCTGATGGGTTTCTCAGTTGGTATTCTCATCAGTTATGGTTATTGGTTAAACCTTGGCTTTGGTATCCACCGGAGTGTGGGCAATGTGATATAAATGATATATGAGTTGATGTTATATGCTATATGCTTACTTGTTGATATTGTTTCTTTATGATCATCATATCAGCATGTAACGTAGTTGCATTTTAGTAGCTTACTGAGATTTATTCTCACCCTTATTTGTTTACTGTTTTAGATAAAGGCGGGTCCAGGGGATAGGACACTCGGCACGGGAGTACGTTGGTTTGGTAAGAGTTGGGACTTGCTTTGTTGAAGGTTACATTATGTAAATGTAAACCCTTTGGGTAGAGTACCCGTACTTCTTATGGTTCCATCTATTTTGGTAAGGGTTGATGTAGGTACATTTGTTTAAAAGTTTGTAAGCCTTCGGGCTAAGTACTTTCGTCGTGAAAGTGTTTGTAAAAGTTTGTTTCAAGTTAAGTGAAGTCTTTGAACTTCAAGTGTGTTTTTGTGCCACTTCTTAAAAGGACATTTTGAAAAATTTTCTAAAAGGTTTCATAACGTCTTCCGTTCGTGTCCCGAGCGTGGGGCCAAGTAGGACCACGGGTACGGGGCGCGACAGTTGGTATCAGAGCTAGGTTGTAGATGGTCTAGAATGACTAAATGACCTAGGAGGGTAATAGACTATAGAGTGAGTAACGTTGAGTGTTTGATGCAGGTATTCATTAAAAATGGGTGAAACTGACGGAGATCAGGCCGGTTCTTCGGGGCAAGGGGATGCCAGAGAAGAGGCTCGAATTATGTTTCAGGGAATGTTTGAAGCAGCGATGAAAACTTTAAGTGATCAGAGGCAAGAAAGGGAACAGGTACCACCAAGATATGGCCTAGAACAGTTTCTGAAAATGAAGCCTATGGAGTATGATGGAGAGCCCGATGTATCTAAAACTGAAAGGTGGATTGAATCGATGGAAAAGATCTTTGATGCTTTGAGATGTTCGGAGGAAGATCAAGTCAGGTTTCCTACCTATAAACTGAATGGAGCGGCTGAGTATTGGTGGAAAGCTTTGAAAACAAAATGGGATGAGACTCATGTACCTTACACTTGGGAGAATTTTCTGGGGAAGTTTAAAGAACACTTCATTCCTCGAGTAGACCAAGACAGGAAGGAGATGGAATGTCTTAACTTGGAGCAAGGTTATATGTCAATTGCTCAATATTCAGCTAAATTCTCAGAGTTGTCCAGGTATTGTACTCACCTAGTGGCAACTGAGGAGAGGAAGGCTTCGAGGTTTGTGAAAGGTTTGAAAACCGTGATTAGAACTCAGCTAGTATCCCATAAGTTGCATGATTTTCAGGATGCAGTGGATCGAGCTTACCAGGTGGAGCATGACATTGAGGAACATAAAAGGAAAATGGAATTGTTAGGCGCTGGGAAGCAAGTTAGGCAACAACCACGTGGTGAGAGTAGAGGAAATCAAGGTGGATCTTCACAATTCAAAGGGTCTTCTCAAAGACAGTCAGGTAATAGAAATCAAAGTAACACTTCAGGGAGTTAAAGCAGAGGAGTTTGTAATTATTGTCAGAAAGAAGGGCATTCAGAAGAGAGATGTTGGAAGAAGCAGGGCAAGTGTTTGAACTGTGGTCAGTTAGGACATTTTCAGAGGGATTGTCCTAAGTATGGGATGCAAGCATCGGGAAGTGTGGTTGGGTCCTCTCAGGGTCAGAAGAGGGATTCCTCAGGCAAGCCTAAGGTTCAGGGTCGTGTTTTTGCTATTTCTCAGCAGCAGGCTTCGGAGTCCTCTAATGTGATAGGAGGTATTATTTCTGTGTCTAGTTTGAGGGCACGTACACTTATAGACCCTGGCTCATCGCATTCTTATGTGTCTTTGCATTTTGCTTCTCGATTGCATATGTCTTCTGAATCTCTACCTTATGTGTTAGAGGTGTCAACTCCTATAGGGGAGTGTTTGGTGACCAATGAGGTGTTGCATTCTTGTGATGTGCATATACGTGAGCATGTTTTACCTGCTGATTTAGTTATCTTACCATTACAAGATTTTGATGTTATCTTGGGTATGGATTGGTTGGGTAAATATCATGCGTCTGTTGATTGTGCTAATAAAGTGGTCACATTTTCTATCCCAAATGTTCCTAAATTTTCTTTTGAAACTGTTCCCTGGGGTAGAGAGATTCGAATTATTTCTTATATGAAGGCTAGAAAGTTGTTGAACCGTGGTTGTGCGGGGTATTTGGCTAGTGTTTTGGATACTACTAAAAGGGTTCCTTATATTGAGCATGTGCCTATTGTTAAAGAATTTTCAGATGTATTTTCTTCTGAGTATGCTATGCCTCCTGACCGGGAAATAGAGTTCTGTATTGACTTACTTCCAGGTACGGCTCCTATATCTGAGGCACCTTACAGAATGGCCCCAGCTGAATTGAAAGAGTTGAAGGTTCAGTTGCAAGAGTTACTTGATCGAGGATTCATTCGTCCTAGTGTATCCCCGTGGGGAGCTCCAGTATTGTTTATTAAAAAGAAAGATGGGTCCTTGAGGCTGTGTATTGACTACAGAAAGCTGAATCAGGTAACTATAAAGAATAAATATCCGCTTCCTCATATTGATGATTTATTTGATCAACTTCAAGGGTCAGTTGTCTTTTCAAAACTTGATTTGAGGAGTGGGTACCATCAGTTGAAAACCCGTTCTGAAGACATTTCTAAAACTGCTTTTCGTAGTAGATATGGCCATTATGAGTTTCTTGTTATGCCTTTCGGGTTGACTAATGCTCCGGCTGTTTTTATGGATATGATGAACAGAGTCTTTAAACCTTATCTTGATACCTTCGTGGTTGTATTTATTGATGATATTCTGGTTTATTCCAAGTCTCGGGAAGAGCATGAGCAACATTTACGAATGGTTTTATCTATTCTTCGTGAGAAGCAGTTGTTTGCTAAATTCAGTAAATGTGCTTTTTGGCTCAATGAAGTATCTTTTCTTGGGCATGTGATCTCCAATAAAGGTATATCAGTTGATCCATCCAAAGTTGAGGCTATTGTGAATTGGAGGAGGCCAGAATCAGTTACAGAAATTCGAAGCTTCTTGGGGTTAGCTGGGTACTACAGAAGGTTCATTGAGGGGTTTTCTAAGATTGCAACTTCCTTGACTCAGTTGACTCGAAAGAATATTCCTTATGTGTGGGATGAAAAGTGTCAAGCTAGTTTTGAAGAGTTGAAGAAGAGATTGACTACAGCTCCTATTCTCGCCCTACCTAATGGTAATGATGATTTGGTAATCTATAGTGATGCTTCTAAAGAAGGCCTCGGGTGTGTATTAATGCAGAATGGAAGGGTGATTGCATATGCTTCGAGGAAGTTGACTCCGAGTGAGCAGAATTATCCTACCCATGACATGGAGCTTGCAGCTATTGTCTTTGCATTACACAAGTGGAAACATTATCTTTACGGAGCAAAGTTTGAGATTTTCACAGATCATCAGAGTTTGAAGTATCTTTTCTCCCAGAAAGAGTTGAATAATAGACAACGAAGATGGATGGAGCTGTTGAAGGATTATGATTGTACAATTTCCTATCATCCGGGCAAGGCAAATGTGGTAGCTGATGCTATTAGCCGGAAGTCTTATGTAGCTTCATTGATGGTGCGGGAATGGAAGATGTTGGAGGATGCTCGAGATTGGAGTCCTTATGAATCAAAGCATGGAGCTATTTTTGCGAACATTCGAGTATTTCCAACTTTAGTTCAACAAATAAAGGAAGCTCAGAAGGATGACCCGGAATTGGTAAAGATTATGGATAAAATCAAAGATGGTAAATTTAAGGATTTCTCCCTCAGTCCTGAAGGGGTATTAACTTTCAAGGGTCGTTTGTGTGTACCTAATGTTGATGGGATTAAACGCCAAGTTCTTGATGAAGGCCATAAATCAAGGTATACTATTCATCCCGGGAGTACTAAAATGTATCAGAATTTGAAGCAACACTTTTGGTGGAATAATATGAAGAGAGAGATAGCGGATTATGTATCCAAGTGCTTAACATGTCAACAAGTTAAAGCTGAACATCAAAGGCCTGCAGGATTGCTTCACCCGTTAGAGATTCCAGAATGGAAGTGGGAACATGTTACCATGGATTTTGTGACGGGGTTACCTCGTACTCGAAGAAGGTTTGATGCAGTTTGGGTGATTGTTGATAGATTGACAAAGTCTTCTCATTTTCTATCTATTGAGATTGGTTATTCTATGGAAAAGCTTGCAACTTTGTACATTAATGAGATCGTGAGGTTACATGGAGTTCCAGTGAGCATTGTATCTGATCGTGACCCTAGATTCACATCTCGGTTTTGGCAAGTGTTTCAGAAGGCTTTGGGTTCAGAGTTGAGATTTAGTACAGCTTTTCATCCTCAAACAGATGGCCAGTCCGAGAGAACTATCCAGATTCTTGAGGATATGTTGAGGGCTTGCTCAGTTGATTTTTCAGATTCGTGGGATATTCATTTACCTCTCGTAGAGTTTGCTTATAATAACAGTTTTCAGTCCAGTATTGGGATGGCTCCTTATGAAGCCTTGTATGGAAGGAAATGTCGATCTCCTATCTGTTGGGATGAAGTGAGAGAAGCCAAGATTTGGGGTGTTCAGATGGTTAATGATTCAGTTGAGAAGGTTAAACTTATTCGAGATCGTTTGAGTACTGTCCAGAGTAGACAGAAAAGCTACGCTGATCATCGGAGGCGAGACCTTGAGTTCGAAAAAGGTGACTTTGTGTTTTTGAAGGTTTCCCCTAAGGTTGGTATTCGAAGATATGGGAAGAAAGGTAAGCTTGCTCCGAGGTTTATTGGTCCATTTGAGATTCTTGGAAGAGTGGGGGATCGGGCTTATCGTCTTGCTTTACCTCCTTCTCTTGATAAGATCCATAATGTGTTTCATGTTTCTATGCTTCGGAAGTACGTGTATGATCCTTCTCATGTTTTATCTGAGGTTCCCGAGGATATTGAGCCGAGTATGTCTTATGAGGAACATCCGGTCCAAGTCATTGATTCGAAGGTGCAAGAATTGAGAAACAAAAGTATCCCTCTTGTTCGAGTTGTGTGGAGGAATCACAATGTGGAGGAATCGACTTGGGAACTTCGGGAAGAGATCGAGAGGAAGTACCCTTGGTTGTTTTGAGGGCCTCGGTAAGTAACCCTAAAATTCGGACGAATTTTATTTAAGGGGGAGTGATTGTAGCGACCCCAAAACCCGTCCCTATTTATTTTATATTTTTTTGGGATTTTTATTTGACTTATATGTGCATTTTATGTGTTGCATCATATTTTATGATTTGCATATCATACTTGATTATTTGTGTTATTTACTTAGTTAGTAATAATAAAGATTAAAGGAGTTAAATGATTAAGTTGAAACTTTAGGGTCCTAGTTGAAAATGTAAGTTTAAGGGCTAAAGTGTTAAAAAAACTTTGGGTGACCAAAATGTAAAAAGGGTTAAAGATATTTAAGGAAACTTTCCCTTTCTCCTTCTTTCTCTGTGTGAACATTTCTTCAGCTGCAACTTTCCTCGTTCTGTTCCTAGGGTTAAAGAAAAAGGTAAGTTCAACCCATTTCGATTTAATTCTTTTTATTTACTTACCCGTTTTAAAAACTAATTATATAAAAATGATCAGGGCGTCGAGTATGTCATTTCTAGCCGAACAAAACTTATTTCAGCGATACTTTTTCCGGAACTAGGTAAGTTACTAATTCCCCTTTAAATGTTAAAATAGTCATATATGCTATATATGATACTCCTACTTGTTAATTTTGTAATTTGGGTAATATTTGCTATACTTGTAATTTTGGGACAACGGGAGTATATGAACTTGGTTATAGCTGTTGTTGTAATGGTTTAGAAACCATACTGAAATCTTAATGAAAGTTACTAATGTTGTGACTAATGTTGTGACTAATGTTGGGTAGTATCTGGTGTGTATATGTTATGCTTGTGAAACAAAAGGAGTAAACTTTGGTTAAGTTTTAGGCCTGCCGGGTGATGTGGGCGGCCGCCCAAAAATGGGTGTGCGGCCGCACATCTATCTGAAGGGTTTTCTTCTTGGGGCAGAGCATTTTGGGCGGCCGCACAGCCCTGTTTGGGCGACCGCCCAGTTGTCTGAAAAAGTTTAGAGTTTTCAACTAAGGGGTTTAGAGATCAACCTTGGTCTAGTTTTTGGGTAGTGTCCTAAAGTGCTTAGATGATTGTTGTGGAATGTTAGTAATGGATTAAATGTCCTTTTTTTTTATGGACTCTTTATGAGAAATCTTTCGTGTGCATCTTGTGATGTATTTGGCTTAATTCCTTCTTGGATTAAATGCCCCGGGTTTTGTTTAGCAAGTATTTATTACTGTGCTTCTTGTTAAAAGTCCAACTGGTCTTGTTGTGGAGTCAGCCAATGGAAGAATTATAGTGGTACAGGTAAGTCCACTATAAGGTTTTCCATTGGAGCTTGTGAGTCAGGCGGTGGGAGAATTATAGTGGCACACAAGCCAAGTTCACTATAAGGTGTCCACTGTGCCTTTTAGTTTCCCAGTCCAGATTGGCCTTGGATGGGATGAATTGCTCCCTTTGGTGAGTATTTGGGTTATGACTTTGTGTCATATTTCCCTCTCTGGTTACTTGGTTCTATTGGTTATGATTTGGTTTTCGGGATCCCGACGGCTTCAGCTATTTATGCTGCTCAGATGGTTTTCTCTGATGGGTTTCTCAGTTGGTATTCTCATCAGTTATGGTTATTGGTTAAACCTTGGCTTTGGTATCCACCGGAGTGTGGGCAATGTGATATAAATGATATATGAGTTGATGTTATATGCTATATGCTTACTTGTTGATATTGTTTCTTTATGATCATCATATCAGCATGTAACGTAGTTTGCATTTTAGTAGCTTACTGAGATTTATTCTCACCCTTATTTGTTTACTGTTTTAGATAAAGGCGGGTCCAGGGGATAGGACACTCGGCACGGGAGGACGTTGGTTTGGTAAGAGTTGGGACTTGCTTTGTTGAAGGTTACATTATGTAAATGTAAACCCTTTGGGTAGAGTACCCGTACTTCTTATGGTTCCATCTATTTTGGTAAGGGTTGATGTAGGTACATTTGTTTAAAAGTTTGTAAGCCTTCGGGCTAAGTACTTTCGTCGTGAAAGTGTTTGTAAAAGTTTGTTTCAAGTTAAGTGAAGTCTTTGAACTTCAAGTGTGTTTTTGTGCCACTTTTTAAAAGGACATTTTGAAAAATTTTCTAAAAGGTTTCATAACGTCTTCCGTTCGTGTCCCGAGCGTGGGGCCAAGTAGGACCACGGGTACGGGGCGCGACAGTGTGGACCTCCCTCAGAACTACGCCCCGACTTGATTCCCGAAAGGGATACGTAGGCAGCTCGAATAGGAGCTCAGTCGCCGATTTCTTCAAAATATCATGTTTTCTTTTCTTTCTTTCTCATCCCCAGCAAAGAGAATTCGAATTCTCGATGCTCCCCCTGGCTCAGAGATGTGTGATCTTACCCAAAGCCATTCCTCCAGCCTGTTGCCCCGCTAGAGAAGTTTACTTCTCAATCTTCATCCCCAGCATTGAGCTGAACTACGATTGGTCTGATTCTCGAAAGAGATACGTAAGAAACTTGGAAGTCCAGGTTCGACCATATGCTTGCTTGATTTGCTTGAGTAGAACTACGAAGGCTTGATTCCCGCAAGGGATACGTAGGAAGCCTCACTTTGGGCTCAGCCGTTAAACCGAGAGGAGATTGGTAGTCTCTTAGTGATCGTCGAATTCCCTTTACTTTGCAAGTGAATTCGACGAGGGGCTCTGTAGACACCTCGATCTCGCACCCCCTAAACCCTCATTTAATTGGTCTAAACCCGATAATTGACCTAAACCCCCAGATTTGGCCGTACGGACTACCGTACGCCTTATCAGTGCATCTGATGAATAAACTGAGTCCATATTTGCAATCAGGGCTCAAAACCGAGTAAATAGGCATATTCTCGAAAATCGCGCGCGGACCCCTCGCTGGGTCCCGCGCTGCTTAAAAAGCCTTTTAACCGGTCATCTAATGCATTAAATATTATTATTCTTTACCTTGCTCTTCGATAATTACAGATACACTGGCGTGACCACAAAATCATATCGAGCAAACTTTCATGTTGGACCCGCGGACAACCGGGACACCGGAACGCGCCCAACAGAGCAGTTGCGGAACCGAAAGCCGGAGCCGGAAGAAACGTGTGCTGAGCAAGTAAAGCACCAGTCAACAATGCCACGTGTCACATCATGGTTGGCCGGAAAAATAAAAGAAAAATGAAAAAAAAAATTATTTTGGCCGGGGTAGCACGGCCGTGCTCCTTAAGCCGTGCACCCCTTATTCCAGCTTTTTCGAGTTTTCAACCATGGCTGTCATTTCTTCCCCATTTTTCTTCACTCTTCTTCTTCACTCTTCAACCCTCACCAGAACTTTACTTCCTCCCTCCTCTACCCCTACCTTAGGGGTAGATTAGTCACAAATCTCACCTCCCTCCTCCCTCCAAGAAAGGCCTAAGTTTGAGCCAAACACAAAACACCAACACTTGCAACACAACTCTCACATTCAGCCCTCTCACTCTTCTCCTCCCAATTCTCTCTCAACTCTCAGCCCTCTTGCTCCACCACTCTCCCACCATATCTCCACCATAGCACCACCATCAAACCACCATTAAACCACCACAAAACTACCTCAAAACAACCCAAACTCAAGCAAGTCTTCAAGCAATCCTACCATCAAACTCAAACAAAACAAAAAAGCCTTCCCTTGGAAGCAAAGGAAGCACACCCTCCCCTATTAACTAGGTAATCTTCTTCTTTTAATTCTTAAGTATGCAAGTATGTAGGTGATTTGAGTATTTGTATAAGAGTCTAGCCACTAGTTGGCTAGACTCCCATATTTCTTGGAAAGATCATGTAAAGAATTCATAATATGATTATGTAAATGATGCTATCAATGTTTAGATCGGAATCTTAGCATGTGTATATATGTTTGTGATGGCCATATGTCTATTTCTTGGCCAAGTTTTAGGTTCTACATGCTTAAATATGCTTCTTGTCCTTAAATACCATGAATCTGTCCTCTTTCCCTTTCTATCATGTGTATCCATGCTTAGATTAGCTTTTGATGAAAAGTAATTCTTTGATAATTATCTTAACATGTTAAATAACATTATCCTTGAGTTTCATAGCTTGGTATTGAGTTTTGATTATGCTTTGGAATCCATTTTTGTGGGTTGTGCAACCCGTTTCTGCATCCTATTTCAACCAACGATTTTCATCCCTCAAAAACCCCATTTTAAAATGATTTCTGGGCTTGGGTAAAAAGATCAACGTTTTTCCTTGTATATTAAAGTTCATGCTCGTGAAGTTTCATGTTCATATTCCATGTTTAGATTAGGTTTTCGTGCTCATTTTTGAGTCCCAGATGTGCTGTCCACTGTGTCTTTCTCTGTACCATGTTGTATTCTTGTATCTAAAACTCTGTCAAAAAGTGGTATTTTGGTTCAAGTAAAAACACAAATTTTGTTCCCGACAAACTCAGGAAAGTGTACATATTTTTTTATATATTTTTTAGATCTATGAAAGTTCTCCTTTTACTCTCTTGTTTAAACTTCCAAATTCCAGATTCTGCACTTTCAGCTTCTGACATCAAAATGTCAGAGCTTATTTGAACCACTTAAACTCATTTTATGAACCTAAGATTTTGGGTAATCCATTTATCAAATGTTATCTTCAACTTTCATTCTTTGTTCTTATCAATATTCATGAGTTTTGATGTGGTAAACTGGTCCTGATGTATGATAGTCATGACTTTTCTGTGCTGAATGCTTTTTGTGATTATTGCTCTTATTATCATTTGAGTCTAAAGAACTAATCCAAAAATTCCATAAAAAGTCATCAAAGATCTATAACCTTTTGGGATTAAGTCCCAATTTCTAGTTTTGTGTTTGGATTAATTTAGGACAGGTACATTACCTCGGGGATGGAAAATGACGTCGAATCCAATGACCGAACCCGTGGCGCGGACGCTCATTCTTCCAAGGAATTTGTTGTATTTTGTATGTAATGTATTCATTCCCCTCCCCGTTGTATTTTTTATTCTTTTGAAATGTTCAAAACCATTTTTGAAAACCGACCGGGAATCCACCCAAGCCGATTCCCGGCCGTGACTTAAACGAACAGTCCTAGATTAGGAGACACCATTGTATATAAATACACATTCTTTCAAGTTAAGGCATAAAATCAATCTTTCGAGTTAAGGCATTAAAATGAAGCGTAGGCGGAAGCATGCTAGAGTCCGAAAGGGCGAGCGGAGTGCTGCTTATCACCTTCTCCTCTCGTAACTTAGCCTCCGAACCCACTTCAAATCTAAAAAAATGTTTTATCTCTATTTTCCCTAATAAAATGAGGTGGCGACTCTCTGCTTTTCAAAAACCAAGGTAGAGAAACCGCTATAAGAAACCGAGCGGATTCGAACCGCATTTCGCATGGACCCGTTTCAAAAAGGTTCGCGTGCGGGTTCTCACAGTTTGTTCCCTAATTCTTGTGGGTTTGTGTACATTTTGCTTGCGGTGGACTATGTGTCCAAATGGGTGGAAGCCATCCCTACCCGCACCGATGATTCAAAAGTAGTGGTCAGTTTCCTTAGGAGCAACATTCTTTGTCGGTTTGGGATGCCAAGGGCCATTATTAGTGAAAGGGGGACTCATTTTTGCAATAAGACAGTCGAAGTTCTAGTCAAGAAATATCACATCACCCATAAGGTGTCGACTGCTTATCATCCCCAAACAAATGGCCAAGCCGAGGTATCCAATAGAGAGATAAAATCCATCCTTGAAAAAACTGTGAACCCAAATAGGAAGGATTGGAGTCAAAGGCTTGATGATGTGTTGTGGGCTTACCGGACGGCATATAAGACACCGATTGGTATGTCACCATATCGATTAGTGTTTGGAAAACCTTGCCATTTACCTGTGGAGCTTGAACACAAAGCCTATTGGGCGGTCAAAAAGTTCAACTTGAACTTAGAGGGTTCCGGTGAGGAGCGGAAATTGCATTTGAGTGAGTTGGATGAGATTAGGAGAGATGCATATGAGAATAACCTTCTTTATAAGGAGCGAGCGAAGATTTGGCATGATAAAATGATCATTAGAAAGGATTTTAAGGTTGGTCAAAAAGTCTTTCTTTTTAATTCCCGTCTTCGTTTGTTTCCGAGCAAGTTAAGGTCTCGGTGGACCGGTCCTTATGTTGTGAGGGAGGTATCCCTGCTTGGGACGGTGGTCAACGGTTAAAACCGTATTTTGAGAACGAAGTCGTGAATACCGCGGATTTGGAGGTGATTGATCTCTAAGACCCGGTTTATGTTTGATAGCTTTGGGTCTGAGTCTTGTCAAATACTTTAAACTTTGATGCATGCCGGGTGCTTTCCCGGCATTTGGTCTAGCTAAAGATGGTAAAGAAGGGCGGCCAACCGGGAGGCAACCCGGATTTAATTTCTTATTTTATTGGTTATTGTGTATCGTATGTTTTTAATTTTTGTATTTTTATTCATGTCTAGAATCGGTGCTACTAAAGGTATGTTTTTATTTTTGATGGTGTGCAGGAAATCATGGCTGGAGGGCACCTGGGCTAGGCTTGAAAAAAAAAAGTGTAGCAAATTATACGACTCGTGTACCTACACACAAGTCGTGTAATGCAAGATACTGAGGGTGTGATTTTCTACACGAGGAGTGTACATGTACACAAGTTGTGTAAGGCCAAGATACTGGAAGGGTAAAAATCTACACGAGTCGGGCACCTACACACGAGTTTTGTAGATGCTGGGTTAAATGGTGCACGAGTCGTGCATTTCTACACGACTCGTGTAGATCTGGCATGCCAGCATATCCGCACCTTTGGACTCCCTTCACGCCATTCTTCCCTGTCTCTCTTACACGACTTCCCCCTGTAGACACCCCATTTTGGACATTCATTCATAATCACACTACTTCTGTGTCTCGCCTTTGATTTGGGTCGAAACTCGTTAAGTTGGACATGTGTCGTTAAGTTTCTAACTGACTCCGTTAGTCAGGGGCCAAAATGAACATTAAAACTACTGCAGAGGGCAAATAGTGAATTCCAGCACTGAGATGCCTCGTACGAGACATTGATGTCTCGTACGAGACATCCCCCTTGACAGTCGGGTTTTTGGTCAGTTTCCTTGTTGATCTTAACCCCTTTTCTTGGCAAACACTTAAGCAATCCGGGAAAACCTAATGGACGATCCTAGAGTCCAAAAATACCTCTGTGAGAATCAAGTCTTGGATTCCCACCGCAACTTACCTTCTTGGCCAAAACCCTAGGTCCAAAACACCTATAAATATGGTTGTTCTTGCCTAGAATGACTAATGGTCAACTCTAGAATCCTCATTCACCCAAAACCACTCCAAATCTGATCAAGGAGGTCTCCACAATTAGCCTTTCTCCCTCACCCACGAAATTCAAGCCTCCACAATACCACTCAAGCCAAGTTTATTGGAGATTCAAGGCCTTTAGTCAAGGCCATCCATAGGATTCTTGAAGAACGCTTAGGTAAAGCTCTTTGTTTTCTACCTTCTCATCTCCTTCTTTGTCTTTGAAGTAGTGTGATTCCATCAAAAGGATCAGCCTAGAGCCTCTCTAATTCATGGAGATGGTCTCGAAGCACACGATCCGACATCCCAAATAAATAAGCAATTATTTATTTGTTTGTTTTCCTTTTACATACATTTTGCATAATTTTGAAACGATGATGATGATTTCTTAGGAAGACCAATCCTAGATTGGGTGAATTGGGTGCTCCTTGACCTTCCCAATTCATAACTTAACCCCTGAATCCAGATATCTTGGTCCGTGTTCCGACAACAACATGGTGGCGACTCTCAAACAATAAAAAAGGGTAAATCGAAGGACGAAAAGGAACCTCGAAAACAAACCGCAAAAAACCCGCGCGCAAACAGTGGCGACTCCGCTGTGGGCGATCACAGTAAGTGGTTTAGACTTGCGTCGAAAGAAATCATCGTTGTTTCAAAATTCTGCATTCTGTACTGTAATCTGTTCCCCGACTGAGATGCATCGTACGAGGGATCCCTTGTCTCGTACGAGACATCTCAGCTCTGCCCGGCTGATCTGACTCTCTGGTTTGAAAAAGGACTTTTGTTCGGTTCAAACATGTACACAGGGTTTCAGATCCGCTCTCCCCTCTGTTTCTGAGTCTTAGGACCTTCCTAATGACAAAGAATCTCCCCATATATCATAAGGCTAACCTTTGTTTTGCTCACTTGCTAATTGTTTCATTCCTTGCTTTACATGCGTTTGCTTTATGTGTGAACTACAACGGCCTGACTTCCTCCACGAGAGGGAAACGTAGGCATCCACTTGGCCCGGCCATTGCATGTTTTTATTTTTACTTTAAAAAAAAAAACTCTCTATTTTATCTTTGACATCTAGAACTTGACTCTCACACACGTGCATGCATGTAGAATAATTGCACTACATACCCTATAAACCCGGGTCCCAATCGGAGGACGGATGTCGGTCAGCACCCCCATTCTAACGAATGGCCCTCGCCGGTCTCTCCAAAGATGGTGTACCCACTCCGTGACACGCTCCTAGACTGTGTTCATGGGGAGCCTTAGCCGTAAGCCTTGCATCAACCTCATGCATACATACTAGCTAATAAGACACTCTTCGAGACCGGTCGGTTCGATTCTTAGGGTTATTTTAATCTTTGCGCAAGATAACGCATCTTTACAATCTATAATCCTCCCTTGTGAATATGACGAATGTCCCTTCGGTAAAACGTTGAACAAAGGATTTTGAAAGAATGGAGAACCTCTCTACAGAAATCCGAGCTTGTGTGTTCCTACTTTCACTATTCTGTGCGGGATTGTGGATGCCATTTTGGCTTTGTTTCGACCGCACCGTTCAACATGTCCCTTTCGGTTGTCCCTTAAAATTCACAAGGTTTGGTTGCATTAATGCGTTGTTTAAGAAAGTGAAAAACAACTACGGAATCACTTAGGTTTGGTTAATTGAATGGTGGATTCCGATGAGAATATGGGACCTTTGCCCAAATTGTCCGTTTGGGAGACTGCAATACAGGTAAAAAACAAGGGGCTCATATTCTAGGGTGACAGAATCCGCTGTTCTAGGACGAACTAGTGTAGTAACCTCTTAAAATGGATTAAATTCCATCCGACCAATAGGATTAAAAACTGCAAATCTGACTGTTAGGCTAGATGCCTCATACGAGACATCCATTGTCTCGTACGAGACATCTCTCATTTTCTGTGAATCTGCCGTGTTGGTCAACCATGTTTCATAAACGCCGACTTTTTGGGACCCCAGCCTGGATTTGACACAGTTTCTGCACTTTAGGTCCGTCCGATCAGCAAAGTAGCTTCACACTCCCAACACAAAAGCGCCAAGTTTACTCAAGAACTCAACCTCGACTAGAGGGGGAAGTGGGTCAACTCTCCGAAGTATATGCTACGGTCCTATACGCCCGCTTCAAGAGAGAGATAAAAGAGGAATTCATGACCCTTCTGCAAACACAAAAAGGAATCTTCGACCGAGAAATTAAATTTCTCCAAAATCAGTTGCTAGCCCGAGAAGGGAAGGTCAAGGCACTTCGAAAGGGCTTACTCATGCAAGAGGAATACTACGAAAAGAAGGTCGACACGCTCCAAGCATGTTTACAAGCTCAAAGAGAATGTTACAAGATGGAAGTTGAATCCAAAGCTAAAACAAGACAGAGGACTTATAGCAAGCTAGAAGGTGTCACCCAAAGTCAAATGTTCGACACCCTTATAGAAGGCGGCAAAATCACACCAAGGAAGCCCACTGTTCCCAAAGACTTCCCTCTCAATCATGCTCATCATCTCTTCTGCAAGTTCCATAGGGCCACCGGTCACGACACCGACTCATGTCACCACCTCAAAGATGTGATCCAAGATCTCATAGACTCTAAGCAGCTAGGGATTCCTAATGTAGTGACAAACCCTCTCCCAACTGCGGGAGGAGGGATCAATGTAATAGAAATAGCTAGTGAGAAAGAGGAGACTACTCGCCTAGTCCCAAATGTGGGCGAGAGCACTCCAAAGTTTAATAATGAAATTTCTTTCTGTTACATGTTGTCTTGGGATCAAATACTAGTTAATCGACTCACCCGCTCCGGT
This sequence comes from Campanula takesimana, assembly GCA_026119855.1. Classification (NCBI taxonomy): domain Eukaryota; kingdom Viridiplantae; phylum Streptophyta; class Magnoliopsida; order Asterales; family Campanulaceae; genus Campanula; species Campanula takesimana. Next base: position 539,010 of record JAOWBW010000589.1, read on the forward strand.
CGAGTCAAAATCAACAAAGATCCAAGAGTAGAAGAGCCATCATCTTTGAAAGAGCCCGAACCCGTTGAGCTTGACGATCCACTTCTTAAACAATTAAAGAAAACTCAAGCCAACATTTCCAGATGGGATCTCTTAGGTGTTGGTGTTGGTGCCCTAGGCACGTTCGTTGAACGTTGTAAGTTATCATGATAATAAAGAGATAATAGGATTATTATTATGGCTCGTGTTTGCTTATAATAATCTCCGTCCCTAGAGCTTGTTAAGCACTAGTATAAAGGCTAAATGATCATGAGATGATCATGTTAGATTTATGGGTACTTGTTTGGAACAAGGTACTGGACATGACCCGCGATATGAGATTTATGTCATGGTCTATGTCGTACATATATCTCATATTAGTTATGTCATTTGAATCCTTAGACATGAAGTTATTATAGTCTTCCACTTGATGAACATTATGTTTGACATATTCAAACGCTGCCTTAACACGGTAGTTATAAAGGGTATGATTGGCATAATCGGATTCACGTAGGGAAGAATAATAAGCTAAATGGATTTGTCCCTCTTCAGAGAGATGTCAAGCTTGGGCCCCTCGAAGGAATGATGTTGATGAAATGTTTGGCCAAACTCAAATGGATTGATTGGATCAATGTCATTTGGATTATCAACATATTCGGAATCAAGAAAGTATTGAACAATACAAGTTGACTTGTTGACCATGACTTGTGTTCAATGACATCGTGGACAAAGGGATTATGACATGTTCTAAAAGGAATGCGAACTTGTATCTAGTTATACTATTTGAGTAGGTATGATGGTTTGCTAGAACCTAATCATATCTTATGGAATCATGTTTGAGCCCATTGCCAACTTAGTATAATCCTAGAGGGTCACACACAATAGAACGAATCTTAAATAAAAGGACTATATTGGCATTTAGGGTCGGAGGACTTCTAAGGAATTTCTGGAAAGCTCTGGGCCTCCTGGTCAACCAAGCGGGCGCTTGGGTTGCACCAGGCGGGCGCCTGAACAAGCTGGATAAAGAATTGGACTTTCTGCCCAAACAAGCGGGCGCCTGGGTAGGACCAGGCGGGCGCCCGGTATGCCGATTGGAAATTTCCTAATTCGATTAGGAATGGTTTTTGGCACAAGTTACCTATTTGGAATAGGTCTTAATTGTGTATAAAAGCACCAATTCGGCCAGACCATATGAACAAGTGCTTTTTGTGAGTCTCAAAGAGTTTGAGAGAGATTTTATTTTGTTCTAAGATATCATTGATTGAGGAACAAAATAATTCACAAAATAAATTCCATATAGTTCTTTATTAAATTGTGAAAGCGTGTTTTACAATTATTGGTCTAGCAACCAAGATCAAAGAAGCTCCTTTGATATTCGTTCGAAGTGTGGATACCGCTAGAGGGTGAAACTTATCATCTTCATAGTTCGTGATTCTTGCCTTGTTCATGATCAAGATTTCAAGTCTCCATCGAATTCAAGGTTGCAAAATCAAAGGCATCAAGGGTTAGTATTCTAGTATTCATTATGTTGTATTTGACTTAATCATATGAATGGATCTATGGGCTTTGGGTTTCATAAATTTTAAATGCTTAATTCCGCTGCGCATGTTACTACGAAACCCAACAGTGGTATCAGAGCCCCGTTCATGTTGATTATTTCAATACATAATCATGTTGTGTGTATATAAATTGTTTATGTGCCTAGCATGATTTGAATATTGGGATTATGATGTTTATGTGTTTTGTGATTTTATGTGGTTTATTGTTTTAGAAACTTTAATCGCACTATTCAATCGCAATAAAAATTATGGTGGATTTAAAATTGTTTGGATTATCAATTTTTGATTGGATCAAAGTTTTGATATTCTATGGATTCAAGAATAAATCGTTTATTCAAGGTTTTGATGATCATGGTGATTGGATCACCAAGAACACCAAATCCTAATTGAATCGGGAAAAACAATTTTGAGATAAATTTTGGAACTTTAAAAATTTAGATTTTTCGCAAGGGGTCCGACCGGGCCCAAGCCTTGACCCGGCCGGACCTAGGGTTTGGCGCGGGGGTAGGGTTTGGGTTTTGGGTGTGGATCTTGGGTTTAAATCTCCTATTTGTTTTAGTCTTGTGATTCTAAGATTAGTTCAAGGTTTGGATGGCTAATCTACGTTCATCGAGATTGTGTTTCCCAAACTTGATCACAATCAAGGTTTCAAAGATAAAACGAAATTAGAATTATGAAGAGTTCATAATTGCTAAAATTGAGAAACAAAGTTCTTGATTCAATGATTGGAGATCCATGTGGAATTGTGAATGCAATTGGCCTACGTTCATCGAGACCATCTATTGCTTAGTTTCGGCCACATGGACTACTTTCTTGGTTTCTTGAATTAGTGCGGAATTGTGGTTGCCAATGGCTTAGTTCGGCCGCACTTCTTGTTGTCTTGATTTGGAGATGATGACCAAAGTTCAAATAATCTCATCCTCATAATAATAGAGAAACTAATGACACATAAATATTATGCTTAAATTAATGGAGATTAATTTAGTGGCTAAACTTGATGCGTAACATGTTTATCTTGTGTGCTCATAAATATGTTGTATGCTATATGTGATGAACCTTCAAAGAAAGTTTTAAGTCCTCTTGCCATGCCATGATTAAAACACTTGTAAGTACACGGGTATTTTCATGTGGGCTCGCCAAAGCGAGGTGCATTGATTTTATCTTTGTATGAGCAAGATGAGTGAATAAGAGTTTCCTATGCGTTTAAAATGGTTGGACTTAATTAGGCGTCAAAACAGTTTTGGGCCTAGGCAAAGATGAGATTAAACATGCTTTTGAAATTGGATCACTAAGAATTATATTGGATATGATTGACAAGAAATTGTCTACCTAATTAATTTGATTTTGAGCGGTCCGCCAAAGCGGACTCAAGATTAAATTAAAGTTGGATCTTAGCCCAATTTAAGAGAATCTCAGAAAGGAATCTAAGAGTCATATGGGATATGATTGACAGGGTTGTCTACCTAATTAATTTAATTTTGAGCGGTGCGCCAAAGCGTACTTAAAATTAAATTAAAGTTGGATCTTAGCCCATTTAAATTATATTATACATTGGATGTATAAGAAGGTTATATAATTTAGTGGGAGTATTTTTGGAAAATACATTATTTATCTCTTTAATGAGATTGGTACTTGTAAAATTTTGGAAATTTTGCGTGAGTTGTAGATAATGACAACTAACTTCGTTGCGATCAATCCTTGTTAAGGATAAAGCTTCAAAAGAATGGTACAAACTTCATGGATTGGATCCTGAGCCTAAGAATGGTTCTAAGGCAAGAAGATGGGTTGTACATTCTTGATGGGCCTATTCCTAAAAGAACCAATGCCGGAGTAGACAATCACAAGAATCATGAGTATGATTCTAGGAATGTGAGTTGTCTTATTCTCGCGATTATGTGCTCAAAACTATAACAAAGTTTGGAACTTGTAGAAGCCTATTAGATAGGCGTGGAGTTGAGTTACATGTTTCAAAGAGCAATCTAAGCAAGAGAGGTATAAAACCATTATTGCATTCACTTCTTGCAAAAGGAGTAAAGGGCAATAAGTGGAACCTCACACGCTTAAGATAATGACTACGTAGAGTATCTTGAGAAACTTGGGAGTCCAATTGGATTGGAGCTAGCCATGTATCTTATTCTTGATTCATTTCCTAAGAGTTATAATCACTTTGTGATGGACTATAACATGCTTAGAATGAATAAGAATTTCTTCGAGTTGCATTAACATGCTGAAAAAACTGCGAAGATGAAGATATTGGAGAATGGTTCTCCAGAGCTCATGGTTCATAAGGAAAAGGGCCAAGTGCCAAAAGAAAGGTAAGACAAGAGTTGTCAAAAGAAATAATTATGGTTAAAATAATAACTCTAATTGATGCAATTTGGTAAAAATGGCAATTGGTTTGACCATTTAGAATTGTAGTCAAAATTCTGGATGATCAATAAAAGGAATGGTAGTGGGACTACCACTTGAGAATTTTATGTTATAAATTATTCTTTCTAAATTTAATTATTGGGTATTGGATACCAGAATAATTAGTAAGATGAAAGACTACTTATAGTAATGTTTTATCTACAAACAGTAATGATGCAATGGTTGCAACATTGTTCGTAGAACACTTGTAAAGTGACTTTACTGATGAAGTAGAAAACATTATTTTGTTAAAAGATAATGAAGGATATTAATTTCTTGTTTGGAATAAGAAAAGTGCTTTATTTATTATGATTCACTTCATTGTGTTATCATATAAATAAATCTTATATCCTAAATCTTGAAGAACAAAATAATAAAGACTATAACATAAATGATTAAAATTCTTTATGCATTATTGTTTTGATCAAATAAATGAGAAATGCATATCTAAAATTCTATTGGACGGAGTTTTAAGTCATATGATTTGGAATCACATGATTTATGCAAGTCTTATTTACTTGGATCAAGACATCTTTTACTATGATTGGTAAAAAGGATAATGTCTTAATTGACCTAATACATTTTGATGTGTATGGTGCATTAAGAAGAAATGCTAAAAGAGAATTTTGGTTATACTTGGTAAAACTATTCAAAAATTATGATTGGATCATGATGATGGATAATTAAACCGAAAATTTGACAGTCATCATTAAAGTTGTGAAATGGTTTCACAAAATTAACTTCACTAAGAATATCATTCTAAATGATATGTCTGCGTGAAAGTATAAGAACCTTATTGGATATGGTTCATTAAATGATAAAGTCAAATTGATCTTCCATTATTAATTTTGGGGTTATGTATTTGAAACCGCTATGATTATACTAATCTGAATTCCAGCTTGAGAGGTTAAAAGATGAAAGAAAACTCGGTTTGCCTTTCGCAAAGATTTAAGATGGTGAGACCTTTTGGAAAGGAGTTGTCTGGGACACACTCACATTTAAATCTAATAAATATATTTTCATGGGATATCCTAAGGAAACTTGAGGATATAATTTTACTCATAAGAAACAAATGGTTTGTTGATTATGATGATACTTTTCTAGATAAATGGTTTATCTCTAAAAGAATCAATGGGAGTAAAATGTATCTCGAATGGTTCGAGACCTAGAAAATATATATTTTAACCTAAGATGGAAGTTGAACAAGTTTTCACAAGGAGTCGTGAAAAGTCCGCTCAAAAGATATACAAGAACTTGCGTATGTGATAGGACACAATCTATTGCAAGAAATATTGGATATTTCGAAATAGAAAGTGTTGAGGTAAAGTTCATTTGGAATGAAGTATTTACCATCTATCAAAGATGCAATGTCAACTCCACATATTTAGATTTTAATGACTTGGAGTCATGAAATCTAAAAGGCAACACATGTGTAATAATCAAGTTTGGAACTTGATCATTCTAACCTAAGGTGTAAAAACCAAAGGAGAGGAATGAGTTTTCTTGGAGAAAATTTTACATGGATAGCAAAGAAATTTACTAGAATTCTCGTAGTCACATGTTCATATTTGGAATATGAAAATTGACAAAATGATGTCAAAACAAGTGTTCCTCAACGGGAACTCACTTAAGGATGTATTGGATACAACCTAAAGGTTTTGATAGTCAAGAAAATTCTAAAAGGTATGAAAGTTGCGAAGATTCATTGGATGGATTGAAGCAAGCTTTTGGGAGTTGGAATCTCCGTTTTGATAAGTCATAGAGTTTGACTTGATCAATAACGAAGATGAACCTTGTATATACAAGAAGATTAGTGGGAGCATAGTGATATTCCTTAAATTAAATATGTGGATGACATATTGCTCATTGGAAACGAAATTCCTATACGTTAGTCTGAAAATACTTTGTTAAGAAAGTGTTTCACAATAAAGAATATGGATGAAACTGCATATGTCCTTGGCATTAAGATCTATAGAGATAGATCAAGGAAGCTAAATGGTTTAAAGCCAATGTACATACATTGACAAAGTCATAAGAAGATTCCGCAAGGAAAATTCTAAGAGAAGACATTTGTCAGTGTTACATGGAGTTTCTCTAAGCAAGACTCAATGTCCTAAAGACAAAAGATGAGCATGAGAAAATGAATGAGATGCCATTTTGCTTCGGCAATTGGATCCATCATACCATGATAAGTACTAATCCGGATATATCTAAATGCTTGGAGCATGACGAGTAGATATTAATCCGACAACCGGTGAGAATCACTGGATGGCTGTGAAACAATTCTTAAAGTACTTAAGAAGGACTAAAGAATTGTTATGATCTGTAGAGGAATGGAAGATGATCTCAATGTATATGGATACATGGATGCATGCTTCCAAACCGACAAAGATGATAAAAGATCGCAATTGAGTTTTATAAATAATAGTGAAGCTGTAAGTTGGAATGGTTCCAAGCAGAGTCACTAAATTCTACATACTAAATCTAAGTATATTTTCGCATTGGATGCTGCAAAGGAAGTGGTTTGGATTAAGAAGTTCATTGTGAACTTAAGATGGTTCCTAGCATTGCTAATTCAATAGATCATATTAGTGATAATAGTGGTGCTATTGACCAAGCAAAGGAACCAAGAGCACATCCTAAATCCAAACACATACTTAGGCGTTTTCTTATCGTTCGAGAAATCGTTGATAAGGGAGACGTACATATATGCAAAGTACCTACTAATGATAACGTTACAGACACGCTAAACAATGGGACTTCCATAAAGCTAAACATGATGGTCATGTTAGGTCCATGGGTATTGGATACCTAGGGAATTGGGCCTAGGGCAAGTGGGAGATTGTTGGTGTTGGTGCCCTAGGCACGTTCGTTGAACGTTGTAAGTTATCATGATAATAAAGAGATAATAGGATTATTATTATGGCTCGTGTTTGCTTATAATAATCTCCGTCCCTAGAGCTTGTTAAGCACTAGTATAAAGGCTAAATGATCATGAGATGATCATGTTAGATTTATGGGTACTTGTTTGGAACAAGGTACTGGACATGACCCGCGATATGAGATTTATGTCATGGTCTATGTCGTACATATATCTCATATTAGTTATGTCATTTGAATCCTTAGACATGAAGTTATTATAGTCTTCCACTTGATGAACATTATGTTTGACATATTCAAACGCTGCCTTAACACGGTAGTTATAAAGGGTATGATTGGCATAATCGGATTCACGTAGGGAAGAATAATAAGCTAAATGGATTTGTCCCTCTTCAGAGAGATGTCAAGCTTGGGCCCCTCGAAGGAATGATGTTGATGAAATGTTTGGCCAAACTCAAATGGATTGATTGGATCAATGTCATTTGGATTATCAACATATTCGGAATCGAGAAAGTATTGAACAATACAAGTTGACTTGTTGACCATGACTTGTGTTCAATGACATCGTGGACAAAGGGATTATGACATGTTCTAAAAGGAATGCGAACTTGTATCTAGTTATACTATTTGGGTAGGTATGATGGTTTGCTAGAACCTAATCATATCTTATGGAATCATGTTTGAGCCCATTGCCAACTTAGTATAATCCTAGAGGGTCACACACAATAGAACGAATCTTAAATAAAAGGACTATATTGGCATTTAGGGTCGGAGGACTTCTAAGGAATTTCTGGAAAGCTCTGGGCCTCCTGGTCAACCAAGCGGGCGCTTGGGTTGCACCAGGCGGGCGCCTGAACAAGCCGGATAAAGAATTGGACTTTCTGCCCAAACAAGCGGGCGCCTGGGTAGGACCAGGCGGGCGCCCGGTATGCCGATTGGAAATTTCCTAATTCGATTAGGAATGGTTTTTGGCACAAGTTACCTATTTGGAATAGGTCTTAATTGTGTATAAAAGCACCAATTCGGCCAGACCATATGAACAAGTGCTTTTTGTGAGTCTCAAAGAGTTTGAGAGAGATTTTATTTTGTTCTAAGATATCATTGATTGAGGAACAAAATAATTCACAAAATAAATTCCATATAGTTCTTTATTAAATTGTGAAAGCGTGTTTTACAATTATTGGTCTAGCAACCAAGATCAAAGAAGCTCCTTTGATATTCGTTCGAAGTGTGGATACCGCTAGAGGGTGAAACTTATCATCTTCATAGTTCGTGATTCTTGCCTTGTTCATGATCAAGATTTCAAGTCTCCATCGAATTCAAGGTTGCAAAATCAAAGGCATCAAGGGTTAGTATTCTAGTATTCATTATGTTGTATTTGACTTAATCATATGAATGGATCTATGGGCTTTGGGTTTCATAAATTTTAAATGCTTAATTCCGCTGCGCATGTTACTACGAAACCCAACATTAGGCTCATCTCATAAGCATCGAATGATGATCTCAAAAGCTTTAGCCCAAGTCGAAGTGCCCAAAGAAATAACTCCTGAAGAGTTAACACAAATGGTAGGCCAAATCCAATTTGGCAATGTGATCACATTTATCGAATTAGATCTACCACAGTATGGTGGAGGACACACCGAAGCTCTCTACATAACCGCAAGGGTCCATGGGTATCGAATCCCCAGAATCCTAGTAGACAATGGGTCCGCCATAAATGTCTTACCAAAGAAAGTCATGGTAACGCTTGGCCTTACCCCTAGAGAGCTAAAACCATCAACTCTTACTGTACGAGGATTTGAATGCACTGCACGCTCACCTATAGGGGCGATCACCCTAACAGTTGTAGTGGGCGAAATAACTACAAAGGCGGAATTCCAAGTCATTAACATCCCCTCCTCTTTCAACCTTCTTCTAGGACGTGGCTACATCAAACGGGAGGAGTACCATCGACTCTCCATCAATGTGTCAAATTTAAACACAACGACACGATTGTCACTGTACTCGAAGAACTAGTCACTGCTAACCCAATCTTAGAAATTTAGCATGAGGCAACTGACCACCTCTTCAATGGATTCGAAATCCAAAAGCAAAGTAGTGTAGAGATGGTAGAAGTGCACAATGAGAATGACTATTCTAAAGCGATTCCATTCTCCGGAACACGCCCAATACTTAACATGATGCTAAAAGAAGGGTACTTCCCCGGTCTTGGACTTGGCAAGCATTTACAAGGGATAAAAGAACCACCACCTGTCGTTCTATACCCCCAGAATATGGTCTAGGGTATGTGTCACCACTCAAGGGAATCCCTAAAGAAGAAATGGATTGGACTTCATACATAGTACCACTAGCACCGCCCTAACGAAAGACTCTAAATGGGTACTTTGTGCGCGAGGGGGAAAACTTGCCATACTTCATGTTCCTTGAACCATGGATTGGCCATAGGGGGAAGCGCCAACCTGGATTTGAAATCTTCAGTGATTGTGATCCATACTCGCTTGAAACAGAACCGATGCAATTCTCGTGGCTACCTCGAGAATTAGGGGGTACCAAAGCCGAAGCATTCAGTGAGTGGGACTTTGTGTTGGGAGAAGACCTACTGCGCCAATTTCTCAACCTTTGCAAGCTAGAGGACACTTAGATTAATGGAATAGACAAGGGGAACGCTCCGAACCAAGACTACACCAAGCTCATCAAGAAGAGCGACAAGCCTATCCAGAATTGGTACACAATTGGGGAACCCATAGCAAGTGAAGGCTTCCTGATCAAGGGATTAGGATGTACTCCCCGTCCCCATAGAGAAAGAAAATTTGTAACTCTTACCTTAAAGTCAGATACAGCTACCGATGAGCTCACCCAAGAGGACTTGGATGCCATCGCGGAACATGTATTCCCCTACTTTCTTAATAAAAAATAGATCTTTCTGAGTATCCCGAGATTGCCAGCGTCCTAAATGATAAATTAACTAATAACTCTAACGAATTAGATAATAATGAGTCATATGACGAGATAGATCAAGAAAATGAACAAATCTTAAAAGAAATTAATAAGCAAGTAGGTCTTCGTGGTGGAAATGGTCCTATTGATGCCGAAGAAATGCAAACAGTTAATCTGGGGACGGACGACGATCCGAAAGAGACCAAGATTGGCAGTTTCTTCAAAGGGGAAGACCGACAAGCCCTCATAGCGATTCTCTGAGAATTCGTAGATGTGCTCGCTTGGTCCTACCAAGATATGCCGGGGCTAGCCAATTCGATTGTTGAGCACAAGATACCGCTGCTCCCCAATTCAAATCCAGTCAAGCAGAAACTCCGCAGAATTAAGCCAGAGTGGTCAGTACAAGTTAAACAAGAGATAGAAAAACTCCTGAGTGTTGGGTTCATCAAAGTGATAGTGTATCCAACCTAGTTGGCTAATACTGTGCAGGTTTCCAAGGCAAATGGAAAGGTCCGCGTCTGTGTTGATTTCCGTGATCTCAACAGAGCATCTCCGAAAGATGATTTTCCTTTTCCCAACATAGACATGCTCATTGACAATACTGCGAAATACGAAGTCCGTTCATTCGTAGATGGATTCGCCGGTTACAACCAAATCCTCATGGCCGAGGAAGACCAACACAAAACAACGTTCATCACACCTTGGGGGACGTTCTGTTATATGGTCATGCCATTTGGACTCAAAAATGCCAGAGCCACTTATTAGAAAGCTGTAACTGCATTGTTCCATGACATGATACATAAAGAAATGGAGGTATACGTTGATGACATGATCATATACTCCAAAGGCTCCGATGGGCAGCACTTTGTCGACCTCAGAAAGTTCTTTGAGAGGTTGAGACACCACAAGATGAGACTTAATCCGGCTAAGTGCACATTTGGGGTAGTGGAAGGAAAAGTCCTTGGATACATGGTCACTGAGCGTGGTATAGAAGCAGACCCCGCTAAAATCAAAGCCATCATTGACATGCCTCCACTTAAGACGCAAAGAGAAGTCAAGGGATTCATGGGTCGCCTTCAGTACATTAGTCGTTTCATTAATCAGCTCACGACGATGTGCGAGCCCATTTTTAAGCTCCTCAAGAAGAATGCATCCCCAGAATGGACCGAAGAGTGCCAAGAAGCCCTTAAAAAGGTCAAGAAGTACTTAGTGAATCCGCCAGTGTTGCTCCCACCACATAAAGAGAAACCGTTGACTTTGTACCTCACAGTCAATGATACTGCATTAGGGGCTATGCTAGCACAAGAGCAACCCGATTCGAAGAACGAGAACGCCGTGTACTTTGTCAGCCGTCGCTTCCAAGGGGATGAATTGAATTACTCTGCATTAGAAAAGTCGTGTGCTGCACTGGTATGGGTAGCTGAGAGACTAAAGCCGTACATGGAATCGTTCCCTATACAACTGATTGCCCGAATGGACCCAATGAAATATATCTTCGAGAAGTCGCATGTATCCTCTAGAATAGCCAAGTGGTACTTTATGCTCACGGGGTATGATATCACTTACATCACACAGAAATTCGTAAGAGGAAGAGCCTTTGCTGATCATTTAGCCGAATTTCCATGTGATGAAGCGAAGGGGGAAGACCCGCGATTCCCTGATGAGGACATCATGGCAATATCAGAAAATAAGTGGCAATTATTTTTTGATGGCACAGCCAATAAACGGGGATACGACATCGGCATGTTACTAGTAAATCCCTCAGATTTCTACACTCCACTTGCAATCCGCCTTGACTTCGAGGCCACTAACAATATAGCCGAATACGAAGCTTGCATAGCGGGGTTTGAAGCAGCTTTAGAATGAAATGTGATCGAACTAGAAGTGTACGGAGATTCACAACTTATAATCTATCAGTCACTCAAGAAGTGGAAGGTACAAGATCCTACACTCCAGAAATATAACGACCATCTCCAAGACTTGGTCAAATGGTTCAAAAAGGTCACTTTCTACTACCTTCCTAGAGATAAGAACCGCTTAGCAGACTCGCTAGCCATGCTAGCATCACTTGTGGAGATCCCCGAATGGACTGAGGTTAAAACCTTCAAAGTCACGAGGCGAACGACTCCCGCTTATTACTCAATCATAGACTTGCACGACTGCAAAGAGGAGTATGGCTCTGTCTCCGTAAATACCTTGGATGATAAACCTTGGTATTATGATGTATGGCGTTTCCTCCTAGACGGAACATTTCCATCAGACGCATCACCTAAAGCGAAGATAGCCCTTAACCGGTATGCCGCTCAATTCGTTATCATAGGTGATCGCCTCTACAAGAAACACCACGAGCAGTGTCTACTTTGTGCCGACGAACACGAAGCCGTAGAAATCATGGACCAAGTCCATCAAAGAGTCTGTGGAACCCACATGGATGGCAATATGCTAGCAAAGAAGGTCATCCGACTAGGGTACTATTGGGCTACAATGGAAGCCGACTGCACCGACATGGTTAAAAAATGCCATAAGTGCCAGATACATGCCAACTTGCAACACACACCACCGTCCGTGTTATACCCCATGACATCCCCTTGGACATTTTATACATGGGGAATAGATGTCATTGGCAAAGTCTCACCAACAGGCCATAACGGGCACTCATTCGTGTTAGTCGCCGTTGATTACTTCACTAAATGGATTGAGGCTCAATCCTACAAGGTCTTAAATGCCAGAAAAGTGGCTGAGTTCATTAAGACCAACATCATATGCCGATACGGGGTACCTTATGAGATGATATCTGATAATCGCACGCACTTTGAGAAAGAATGTTACCAACTACTTGCAGAGTACAAGATAGATAGACATAAGTCATCACCGTACCAACCACAAACCAATGGAGCAGTCGAAGCAGCTAACAAGACCATTGAGACCATCATTAGGAAAATGGCTAAGACTGGCAGAGACTGGCCCAACAAGCTACCTTTTGCACTCTGGGGTTATCGTACTTCAATCCGTACTGCCACCGGTGAAACTCCATACGCCCTAGCCTATGGGATGGAAGCAGTGCTACCAATCGAATTAGAAGTACCATCACTAAGGGTTCTCCTAGAAAACTAACTAAATGAAGTCGCATGGTTAGATAACCGTTATGAACAACTAGCCCTGCTAGATGAATGACGACTTCGAGCCGCCGAGCATATCCAAGCGTACTAATGGAGAATTGCTCGAGCATTCAACAAGAATGTCAAATCCAGAAACATCAAAGAAGGGGACCTTGTCCTGTGTGAACATCGTCCTGGACCATTCAATCCTATGGGAAAGTGGGGACCAAGATGGATAGGCCCCTACATAGTCAAGAAGGTATTCTCTGGAAGAGCGGTACAACTCGCAGACCTAGATGGAGATCAACTGCCGAAGCCCGTCAACTTGGACAAGCTGAAGAAGTACTATTCATGAGTCCGTCCCCTATTTCAAAAAAAAAAGAAGAGGAAAGCTCGCTAGGTTGAAAACCCGCAAGGGCGGCCTAGGCAAAAATTAGAGCAGAAAGCACGAGAAAAGAAGCCCGCTAGATTGAAAACCTGAAAGGGCGGTCTAGGCAAAAATCAGGGTGTGCATAAAAATAAAAAAATAATAATAATATAGGGGACAGTCTCATACGAGACACCTATGTCTCGTGCGAGGCATGTCAGTCAGCAGACATATTTTTCTCTTTCTTAAACAAGAACTACGATGACCTGAGCTCCTTATTTAATTGATGTAAAAGGAGAACGTAGGCAGCCTTTTGGTCCGGTCTATTCAATAAATAAAATCAAAATCTTGTCTTCTTATTAATTGAATGCATTTCAAGAAAGCAATAAGAATTTTTTTAACATGAATACCAACTTGCAAAAGAAAATAAATAAAATACTAAAAGTCTAAACATTGGTCTATCTATGGCAATCTCTCGATAATCCTAAGGATCTATTTCTTCCTTGACTTAGTAGGGGCTTGACCACGATCCGCCTTGTCATTCCTCTTCCCTTGTGCAAAGGTATCTCGAAACTGGGAGGAACATCAAGTCGACTGAACACCGAGGGAGTCAGTCTCGCAAACACATGAGGCCTATCCAGAGCTTGGAATTTGCCGGGAAGTCCGTTTGCTCTCTTCTCGTAAAAGTCACTATCCAGAAAGTCTTGAGTGGCATCTACATTGATATTATAAGGATCCTCCTTAGCTTCCTTCTTCCTCAAATTCAAGCTAGGCTCGAATTGGTCCCCCAACAGAGAGCGGCGGATCTCATCAATACCCTCGACACTAGGACGGACCTCCGAGAGAAACCAATTCAAGCATTTATCCGAAAAATAGATGCTTCCTCCATCATGACGAAGATTGGTCCAACGATCCATGGTGGTGCCTTGCCCCCAAGCTCGTAGAGAACTCCGAGTCCATGAAAGAGATATCTCGAGGCCATCCCCCTAACAAGAAAGTGTCCTGCTGTTGACCGAATTGTCGCATTACCCTCCGAGCAAAATAGAAAGAGGAGTCCCTCAAACCCGGAAGGACGACCTTGTCGTACCCAAAGGTATTAGCTACAAACCTCCTCACCTTCCAAAAGGATGGGCACCAAGCAATATCATTGGTCTCCGCTTTAGCAAAACTATGAGCCCACTCCTCAATGCTGAGACCCTTCACTAACAGTCTCCGCCTATGGAAAGCATAAGGTGAATACTCAATCGGAGAGTCCAATAATTTGAAATGTTCTCTAAGCCAAATAGTCAACAATAATGGACTTCCCCGAGTCATAGAGCCGGTTCGGAGTAGCTCATCAAGACCATGAAGGGTCTCCCCCAAGATAAGAGGAATTATGTTGAAGGCCCGTCCTCTAGCTTGCAGAACGATGTCCACGAGCTCCGTGTCCGCCATGCCACACTTGCTCATGAAAAGTACGCTTCGAAATAAGCACAATGCCAAGAGGCAGCACTGGGAATCCACACCGTGACCACGAGTCATCCGACCTTTAAATCTCCTAGGCAAAGCATGGAGATCGACATAGCGGTTATGAATGTAACTCTGCGCCTCGGGAAGGCCTATACTCAGTAGATCCCTGAGAGACTCTGCCGGTACCTTGTCACAATTATGAACCGTAATCACCCCGGTCAACGGCATATCCAAGATAGCCGCCATCTCCTCTACAGTAGGGACCACCTCATTAAGTGAAAAGTTGAAGAGGTGAGTCGATGGATCCCAGAAGCGTGCAACTCCCTTTAAAAGGTCCCATTCCGGTTTTAGATTCTTCAAGGTGAAAAGGATCTTGAAATCGAACATCTCCACGAATCTCTCTTAGCGAGGTTTATTGAATGGGCGAAAGAACGTTGCTAAATCACCCTTGTAGCGTTCTACTAATTCTAAGTCCAAGGAGAACTCATCAACAATTATTGATGAAGGGACGGACTTACTTAGGGCCATCGGGAGCAAAAGGTTGAGAATTTTACTCCAAAAGAGAGGTTCCCAGAACTGATTCAAGGTTGCATGGTATTCTAGGACGGACTAGAGGTGTTTATATACAAGTTTGGATACCAAATCCTCGAGGAAAAAGGAGAAACAGCCGCAGATTCAGAGGATGACTCGTATGAGACATTGATGTCTCGTACAAGGCATCTCCCCGTTCAGAACAACAACAACTCTGCACAAATCCTAGGTTGCTCGACAAGTCAAAACATGTCTCAATCACCTCAGAAACTCACCCGTAACAGTTCATACATCACATATAAATGGCCCAACGCGAATCCATCTCATAAAATTACCCCTCGGTTGACCAACCGGATATGAGTCAATACATTTACACAGTCAGAAATAAAACTAAAATTAACTAATGTATTTTGTATTAGAGTTAGGAAATAACTGTTGTATAGGTATAAACCAAAAAAAGGAAAAATTGTCTTCGCCTACGCCGAGGCAATAAGTACATCATCAACAAAAAGAGGGGACAAAGGGGATCCTATATACTCGGCATCAAAGGAAGGAGACGTCGCCATTGCCACGTGATCACTCGTCCGTCCGAGGTCTCTTCCCGCAAGAGGCTGACTCTGCTGTCTGATGAGCCAATCGGCCTAAGAGTTCTGCGGTCTCTTTCTTCACCCTCTTAGCATAGGCCATGAATTGGGCAAGCCGTCCCGCGACCTCCCTGTACTCAGCAATGGTCACCTGTTGAGAAGAAACAAATAGAGATATCAAAATCTTCAAATAAATGATAAACAGAGAGATGAAATGGTAGAATGACAAGAAATGATGGAAGAAGGGTCATAAATCATACCATAGTCGCGTCAGCTGGGGGTACGAGTCCTTCAGGCATGTCGTACTGTGCAGGAAGGTCCTCAGTACTCTCTATCCCCTCAGCCATGTGTAAGGATCCCGCCCCCGCGCGTAAAACGCGACGAGGTATGGGAGGCGAAAGGCCAAACGCGGTTAACATGCCAAAAAATAACAGAGTCGCCACTTTTGTTAATTATTTAACCCAACAAAAGAAAAGGTTAGAGATTCCATTAGTTCGGAGGTCAGGTTACGCCTTGGGAAGAGTTTCACGTCACCCAAGTCACCTCGGATAGGACCGAGTCTCCCTAGTCTTAGTTAACGAAAGTGCATGTGTGTGTGTGTGTTTTCAAAATGGGAGAAACTGACTGTTTTGACAAAACCAGTTAATTATTTAACATAAAAGGTTTATTTTGCAAACTTTCTGGTCAGGAAAGGAAGAAACTGGAAAATGCCCTCCCTGGCCAAAGTAGCTGTACGGATGGGGAGGGCTCTCCAGGGCATTTTTACAGTTTATCAGAAAACAGTCCAGTTTCAGTCAAAACAGAGTATCTTTGCTGAAACTGGACTGGAATGTTGATTTCCAGTTTATGATTAACAACAAAACTTTGAAAAGTTCATTCCTATGCACTTTGATCATAAAAGGAACCCCAAAAACAAAGATTTGGGTGTGATCAAAGGAAATCATTGGAGAAATTTATGAAAAGTTGATGAACATGGCATTTAAACCAAAATGACCATTTTGGTGGATAAAGATTGAAACTTTACCACCAAAATGGACTTATTATACAAGATTAAATATTTAGGGACACAAATATAACATAAAGATCAAATCTTTATGTCCCATACTTGGTGATTTATGGCTAGATCATGGTTGGGGTGATAAAGATTGGAACTTTATCCCCCAATCATGACTCTTATGGCCAAATGAAACAAAATCAACATGAGAATGTAACAAACCATGGTCATCTTTAGGTTTTACCCCATAATCACACACTAGGTGTGAAGGGAACCTTGAATCACATCATGATTTAGATCATATACATATATAATCATAATATATATAGCTTGAAAGGCCAAGATTTATATAATATATAGATATAATGCTTGAAAATGGACAAGACTTGCAAAAAATGTAAATTGCTTGAAATGGACAAGACTTTGCAAGAACAAGAAGAAGTAATCACAAGATAAATAAGTAATATGAACAAAGATAAAAGAGAGTTTGAGATGAAGAGGAAGATGGGGAGAAGGAGGCTTCACCTATTGTGGTTATGGCCTATCTTCCTCTCTAATCACTCAAATGTGTATATTACTCACTTTTCTGCGCTCAAACTGGCAGAGTTTCAACTCACAAAACGTTTTCTCCCCTCCTGAAATGATCAGCATGGGGTTCAATTTATAAAGGCTGAGGGTGCCCAACATAGCCGTACGGCTAGGGACCTCATGTGCCCAAACCATCCGTACGACTCGACCTGGCGAGCTTCTGGCTTTTTCTAAGTTTAATTCCAGTTTAGTCCTTGAATATCAGGTTTATCCTAGTGAGGTCCTGGCCCATTGGTTTATCCCTAAATGGTACCAAGAATTCCTCTAAAGTAGGTCAGCTTCAGATTGGGGTACTTACAGAGCCCCTCGGCAACGTTGCTTTTGAAGAAAGCGGGGTTGTCGATAAAACAAGCAACCCAATATGATGGGAGGACGCCTTGGCCGATTTGGGTGAGAGATTTCAAGGCTACTCAAACCGATAAGCATCCCATTTTGATGGGAGGACGACATAGCCAATTTGGGTGAGAGATTCTAAGGCTACTCAAACCTATAAGCATCCCGATCCGACGGGAGGATGGCATAGCCGATTTGGGTGAGAGATTCTAAGGCTACTCAAACCTATAAGCATCCCAATCCGACGGGAGGACGGCATAGCCGATTTGGATGAGAGATTTCAAGGTAACTCAAACCTATGGGTCTTAGGTGGATATCTATTCATCCTTTCCTAAACAGGCATGGCTGAAGGCTGGGCTTGGTCAACTTGGCCCTATTCGTAGGGGGTTGACTAAAGGGGGCTGGCATGGCTCAGAGGCTCAAATGATGGGCATGTCTCAGAGGCTAGACTCGATCGACTTGGCTCTATCGGAGAGGGTCGACTTGAGGGTAACTGGTCTTACGTCCTACTAAGGACTGCCGGGACACATGGTCAATTTGGTCAACTTTTCTCATGACGGAGGGTCGACCACACAAACTGGTCAACTTATCTCATGACGGAGGGTCGACTACACAAACTGGTCAAGTTATCTCATGGCCACCGGGACACATTGATAGGTTTTCTTTAACCTGGCCACTCTCGGGGGCAAAGGTTTTCTTAACCTAATCATGACTATACTGGTCTTACACCCTACCAAGGGCTGCCGATGCGATAACATCTTAACTTTCGTCCTGGACTTACGAAGTACGGCCGGGACTTTCACGATTTCACTTTCTACCCTGGACTTACGAAGTACGGCCAGGTTAATTCCCACATTTTTAACCTGGGCTTACGAAGCACGGCCACGTTAACTTCCCAAATTCAAACTTTTAACCTGGACTTACGAAGCGCGGCCGGGTTAAATTACATTACTCTTAATCTGGGCTTACGAAGTACGGCCGGGCTAATTTTACACTCTTAACCTGGGCTTACGAAGTACGGTCGGGCTAATTCACATTCTTAACCTGGGCTTACGAAGTACGGCCGGGCTAACTCACATTTTTAACTTGGGCTTACGAAGCACGGCCGGGTTAATTTCCACATTTTTAACCTGGGCTTACGAAGTACGGCTGGGTTAATTCTCACATTTTTAACCTGGGCTTACGAAGTATGGCCGGGTTAATTTTACACTCTTAACCTGGGCTTACGAAGTACTTCCGGGTTGACTCACATTTTTTAACCTGGGCTTACGAAGTACGGCCAGGTTAATTTCCACATTTTTAACCTGGGCTTACGAAGAACGGCCGGGCTAATTCACATTCTTAACCTGGGCTTACGAAGTACGGCCGGGTTAATTTCCACATTTAACCTGGGCTTATGAAGTACGGTCGGGTTAATTTCCATATTTTTAACCTGGGCTTACGAAGCACGACCGGGCTAATTCTCATTCTTAACCTGGGCTTACGAAGCACGGCCGGGTTAATTCCCACATTTTTAACCTAGGCTTACGAAGCACGGCCGGGTTAATTTCCACATTTTTAACCTGGGCTTACGAAGTACGGCCGGGTTAATTCCCACATTTTCAACCTGGGCTTACGAAGTACGGCCGGGCTAAATCACATTCTTAACTTGGGCTTATGAAGTACGGCCGGGCTAATTTCCACATTTTTAACCTGGGCTTACGAAGCGCGGCTGGGCTAAATCACATTCTTAACCTGGGCTTACGAAGTACGGCCGGGCTAATTTTACACTCTTAACCTGGGCTTACGAAGTACGGCCGGGTTAATTCCCACATTTTTAACCTGGGCTTACGAAGCACGGTCGGGTTAATTTCTACATTTTTAACCTGGGCTTACGAAGTACGGCCGGGCTGACTCACATTTTTAACCTGGGCTTACGAAGAACGGCCGGGTTAATTTCCACATTTAACCTGGGCTTACGAAGTACGGCCGTGTTAAATTTCACAAAGTTGGTCTTACGTCCATCTAGGGACTGCCCGGTTTTTTATTTTCATTGGGAACCTAATTTTTCTAGGTTCAATTCAAGTTGCATGAGCCAAGAGGGGCATTTTTTCGGGGGTATTTATGACAAGGGGCTTTGAATGGGTAGAACCACAAAGCTATCTCTCAACAAGAAATCATTAATTCTGGCAGGGCAAAAGTAGCCGTACGGCTAGGGGAGGAGACACTCGTTTTTCATTCAATTTCATTCTAGGCCTGGTCATCTTCTTAAATGCCACAGTCTGAAGTTCATCATCTTCATTTTGAAAGCTTTCTCTTCCATGGAGCCTTTTCTCATGGAAAAACCACCAAAATTGTCCAAAATTCATCAAGAATGCTTTGAGGGCAACCTTAGGCTTTGGATGCGGTACCATATGAGGAATTATAAGGGAGTTTTCCTGTCCAAATTTGGTCTCCAATCACTTTGGTCCCTCAAGGAGTTCATCCCGGATCTTGAGTTATTTAAGAGCCGCTGCGTCCTTTTGGGATGTCAGGAGACATGTATATTGCTTCTCCTACAATGAAATCACTCCAACCTATGAGGATTTCAAGGCCTTGGTGGGTGGCGTGGACACGGAGGTCATTGCTCTCCCCTCGATTGATGACACCATGTGTGTCGAAAGGCTGGTCTCTCTTCTCGACATTCCTTTGGAAGAGGCCCAATGTATGGTCCTTAATCACACTTTCATTGACATTTCAGATCTCCCCGAGAAGTTCATGGATCGTACGGATGAGGCTTCTTGGAATGCTTTTGGTTTGTGCATTCTTGCCTTTTTCTACATGGTTGGCTCCAAAGGTACTTGTCATAGGGTTTTACTGAGTGTCCTTGAGGAGTGCCGTGCGGGGAAGGATATTGTCCCCTTGATCTTGGCGAAACCCTTCATGGCATGGACCGCTTGGCTTTGGGAGACGGCTTCATGCATAGCGGTAGCCCCGCCTTACTCACTTTGTGGTTGAGATAGAGGTTGATGGCCATTCCCGAGGCTCCTATCTCTCACAGACCGTGGTCTTATTCTTTGAGAGGCATTCTCTTGGATTTCATTCAGAGTGACTGGGAGGCTTACATGGCTCGCCTCACGACTGTCGAGATTCATTGGTCAGTCCCACATTGGCGTATCAGCTCGGTGCGGGAGTATCAGGATAATTCCCTTTTTGTTCGGGTGCCGGGACTCTTGGGATCGTCTTACTACATCCCTTCTTTAGTCCACCGTCAGTTTGGATTACTGCAGACTCCACTGTTGGAGTGGTCTGGTGTTAACCCGGAGCATTTGAGGCTTCCACCCTTGTCTATGTAGGATTCCTCTACTATTTCACTTCTTTCCTGATTGTGGACTTGTTCCCTCTTTCCGGTTTGGGTACTTCTTGGGCGTGCAGCCAGCATGGTTCTAACCACGGTCTACTTGGACTGGTATGAACAGACTATGGGACAGACTTAGAGGCTCATTGAAGAGAGGCGTGAGGATATTCTTGGTGGGACTCATGACCCTAGCAGGGTTTTGAGGGAGACCGAGGCCGTGGCGAGTGGCCATAACATTACTGGAGACATTTTCGAGGACTATCAAGCCTTGGCTGATAGAAGAATGGCTGCGATGCCTAGGGCATGGGCATGAATGGAAGATCTTTGAGCTCGGGCAATTGCCAATGCGGCTTTGAGGGCCACCGGGCTGGTTGAGGATGTCGGGAGGATACCCGATTATGGAAGGGGGGAGGTCGACATCTTTGAGGTGAAGAAAAAGAAGACTCGAAGAAGTCAGAAGAAGAAGTGGA
This sequence comes from Campanula takesimana, assembly GCA_026119855.1. Lineage (NCBI taxonomy): Eukaryota > Viridiplantae > Streptophyta > Magnoliopsida > Asterales > Campanulaceae > Campanula > Campanula takesimana. The sequence goes on from JAOWBW010000589.1 coordinate 560,543, forward strand.
GGGACGAGGAACAATGATAGTCCTACATTTCCATGTATCCACCCATTGCCTTTGCAGACACATTAGTTCATTTTAGGTGTCTTAATTATGTCTTAAGCATGTCAGTTGAGTCGAGAGTAGACCGTGCTTGAACTCATCAAAGAATTGTTTTACCTGTAATGAAAATGGTTACTTATGAAGCCAATTTGCATTCACATAGAGTTTTTTCTCAAAACCAAATTTGACTTTTATTCATTTTTTAGACCGGACCAATAATTGGCTGCCTACATTCCCCTCTTACGAATGAGACTGAGAGGCTCAGGTCATCGTAGTTCACTTCTTACAAATTTTGGGTGCGACCCTGTTTTTTCTCTAGACCGCCCAAACGGGTTTTCAATATAGGTGGGTATATTCTTTTGGCACCTACAAGTTTTTTTTTTTTAAACATAGCGACGGAGCTTGTCACCGTTGACCGGGTGCATGAAGGGGTTGCCATCCAAGTCCGCAAGCCTCATTGCACCTCCTGAGAAGATCTCCTGTACCACGAAGGGACCGCTCCACACGGGTTCCCATTTTCCGTCGGGGTTAGACCTCCCGGGGGGATTTTTCCTTAAGGACCAAATCTCCTACCAGAATTTCTCGAGGTTTTACCCTCCTATCAAAATCTCGCGCCATTCTCCCTTGGTAGGCGCGGATGTGCTCCATTGCCTTTAGACGACGTTCGTCCAATAAGGCCAATTCATCATGCCGGCTTCGAAGCCAATCAACCTCATGGATTTTGTTCTTCAACAAAATTCTAAATGACGGTACCTCCAATTCGGTCGGGAGCACAGCCTCCATTCCATAAGTAAAAGCAAAAGGGGTTTCCCCATTGGCGGTTCTAACCGAGGTCCGGTAGCCCCACAATGCTAGATGTAGATTTTCTGGCCAATCTCTTCCCCGTGTTGCCATTTTCTTAATAATCCTTTCGAGCGTTTTGTTGGCGGCCTCTACTGCACCATTGGCCTGGGGCCTCTATGGGGAGGATTTGTGGCGAGTGACTCGGAACTCTCCCAATAATTGGTCACATTCCCCTTCGAAGTGCGAGCCATTGTCGGTGACGACCTCGTTCGGGACCCCGTACCGACACGTGATGTTTTCCTTTATGAACCCCGCAACCTTCTTGGAAGTGAGGACCTTATAGGATTTAGCCTCTACCCACTTTGTGAAGTAATCCACGGCTACCAAAACAAACTCGTGGCCATTGCTCCGGGGCGGGGAAATTTTCCCAATGATGTCAATGCCCCATATTGAAAAAGGCCATGGTGTGGTCATACAGTAGAGATGGTGAGGTGGTAGGTGGTTGAGGTTAGAGAACCGTTGACACTTGTCACACCTTTTCACAAATTGTATGCAATCGGTCTACATTTAGATCCAAAAGTAGCCCATCCGTAAGATGACTTGCATTAATGCCCTCGCATTCATATGAGGACCGCACACTCCGCCATGAACTTCTTGCATGAGCTCTTTTGCCTTTTCCATGCTTATACACCTAAGAAGAAGGCCCTGATGGCGCTTTTTGTACAAGATGTCCCCCAAGATGACATAGTGGGATGCTAGCCGTTTGAGTGCCGCTATGCTTTTAGTTTTTTGCCGCATCCACATATTCTCCCTTTTTATTCATGAAGGAAGTTTCTCCTTCCTTGAGGAATCGGTAAATCTGGTTGTACCATGGCTCCCCCACCTTTTCTGGGGTGACCTCAATCTCATAACAGTACGCCGGATTTTCTTTCCTCCCAACTCGGAAAGGTTTTATTGACTTTCTCTCGGGGATTTCTACCAATGAGGCCAAAGTAGCTAAGGCGTCGGCAAAACGGTTCCGGTCCCTCGGCAAGTAGTGGAAGCTAACTTCTTTGAATTTTGCCATGAGCTCTTGCATGTAGGCATGATATTTTTGCAAACCAGGGTCCAGTGTTTTCCACTTGTTGGAGACTTGGTTGATGATCAAAGTCGAATCTCCGTATACCTCCAATTCTTTCACATTCCTTTCCAGGGCTGCTTCCAAGCCGGCCGTGCATGCCTCATATTCCGCGGCATTGTTGGTTACATCAAAGTTCAACTTGATGGCGATGGGGGTGTGCTCATATTTTGGATCAACCAAGAGCAATCCAATGCCATTTCCTCTTTTATTGGCGGCACCGTCGAAGAACAATTGCCACCTATTTTCCCCATCGAGGGAAAAAATCCCTTCATCAGGGAATTACGGCTCGGGCTCCTTTTCCTCATTACTAGGGAAGTCCGCCAAATATTCCGCTAAGACCCTTCCTTTGACTTCCTTTCTTGACACATAACTGATATCATACTCAGCTAGGAAGAAAGACCATTTGGCAAGTCTCATGGACAAAGATGGCTTTTCCAACAAGCACTTGATGGGGTCTATCTTGCAGATGAGCTGTATTGGGTGAGTATGCATGTAATGCTTCAACTTTCTTATGACCCATACCAATCCGGCGCAAGTCTTTTCAATTGGGGAGTAGTTGAGTTCGCTCCCTTGTAGTTTACGGCTCACAAAGTAGATGGCATTCTCTACCTTTGAATCCTTCTTCTCTTGGGCCAACATTGCTCCTATAAATGTATCGGTCACTATTAGGTAGAGCAAGAGAGGCTTGTCCTTGTGCGGGGGATATAGGATTGGTGGGTGGATGAGATAGGCCTTAATCTTGTCAAAGGCTCTTTGGCACTCCTCATTCCATTCAACCTCAGCATTTTTCTTTAGCAATTTGAAGATGGGCTCACATGTGGGAGTAAACTGGTTTATGAAGCGGCTTATGTATTGCAACTTTCCCATGAAGACCTTTACCTCTGTTTGGGTACGAGGTGGCTTCATTTCCACAATTGCCTTAACCTTTTGGGGATCAATCTCGATACCTCGTTCAGTGACCATGTACCCCAAAACCTTTCCAAGAGAAACCCCAAAAGTGCACTTGGCCGGATTGAGGCTCATGGAGTTCTTTCTAAGCCTGTCAAAGAACTTTCTCAGGTCTATCAAGTGTTGCCCGTCAGTGCTTTTGGAATGCACAATCTGAACACCTCTATCTCCTTATGGATCATATCATGGAAGAGTGCGGTTGCGGCCCTTTGGTAGGTAGCCCCATCATTTCGCAATCCAAAAGGCATTACGGTGTAGCAAAAGGTCCCCCAGGGGGTGGTGAAGGCGGTCTTTTCCTGGTCACAACTGTAGACACCCCGCCTTAGACCTCTCACCCCGATTGCATACATAGTATTTTTATTTAACTTGTTTTTGTTAATTTCTGTTACTTCCGTTAAGTTCCTAACTGATTCTGTTAGTCTTGGACTAAACTGCATAACAGAGTTAACTTTTAGAGTCATTCTGTTATTCTGTTATTTTCACCCGCGGGCGCTTCCGACACGTTTGTGGGCTGCACGGGCGTCTCGCCCCTAAAGCGGGACTCGCGCGCCTCCCATTATGACAGTAACGGATTGCACCTTATTTCCCTCCCTTTTCTTATTTACAACATCTCTTCTTGATCACAAAAGAGCCTCTTTTTACCTCCACAATCATCCCCCCTAGTTTTATAACCTCCAATCCCATTATTCTAGCCATTTCTTAAAAACAAAATATTTCTTTTTATTATTATTTGATTTTTTTTTTTTATTTTATTTATTATTTTATTTATCTTATTTTTTATTGGTCAATTCCATCTCACATGGATTGATCATTTTCCCTCCAACCTTTCCCTCTCTTTTCTACCTATAAAAACCTCTCATTTCTACCTTAGAAAAGGACTTCAACATTTTCTTTCTAACAAAAAACTCTAGACTTTTAGGACTCTCTTTTTGGACCTCAACTTTGATTCACAAACTACAATATACACAAATTCTCCCAACAAGAGTTCTTAACAACAAGACTCTAATTGTTCTACAACAATTTCCCTACAACAACACCATTTTCAAGTTCAAGTTTGAAGTCCTCCTTCTTAAGGTACTTTATTCTTCTTCTCTTATTTTACATGTCTTAGTAATGTATGCAATCCCCATCAATTGGGACATGACCAAATGACCATTTTATTACATTAAAGTTGGTTAAGGTTATCTCCCTACATTTTAATCTCTACTTTAATTTACATTCTCATTTCTTAATGTAATTATCTAGCAATAATTCGACATGTAATCTTTAGCATAAATCAATAAATAAACAATTCTCTTTTATCTTTCCCTTTCTTTTCACTTTAATTGTTAGCACTTTTTATTGAAGGACATTTAACATTAGAACACCAAAAGTAGCAAGACCCGCGTAAGCGGGGCGGAGTGGGTGTTTAAGTACTTCCCACTCCGTCACCTAACCCCCGAACCCCTCATCTCAAGAATCTTTGGTTTCGTAATCAATAAAAATGGCTATTTTCTTAGGTTTTCTCGCGTTCCTCTAAAACGTGGGTGGCGACTCTTAAAATCAATTAGACATCTTAGGATAATTCACCACTCTAGCCAAGCCGTGGTTCCCCGGGGTATCTACAGTAGCGACTCTGCTGGGGACATAGAGGGTTAAACTTGCGTTTTTCATTTTTGGTGTTCTTTTATTTTATTTTCTGGCCATTCTGGTAAAAGGGTAGGAAGCGCGCGCCTCTGGCCTTCTTGGCCTAAAGCGCGCGCGTCCGACCCTAATTACCAGAATCGCCCGCTTCCCATCTTGTCCTTCAATTCCATGTTTCTGTGCTAACATTTACTGCAGGGGAAAAAGTTCTATAATTTAGGGTCAAGGCAATCCCTTGAACCCGCTGATTTGCAGGTACTGCCCAGAAGCGGGCGCCTCCACTTTTCTCAGTCTAACGCGCACGCCTCCCGAGTAGGCTTCTGAATGCGCGCGCTTCTGGGCATTTCCCAGAAACAGAAACAGTGAACAGAATGGGCAGTTTTGACAGTGTGTGGGCACCGGGCCTGCATACACCCCCTTTTACTTTTGTTTATTCATTTTTATCGGTCACACGGGTGATTCGAAAGTTGTAAATTACGTGCTTATTTTTTTTTTTTATTTCCTTTGAAAAAAAAAAATATTTTGTCACTTGTTAGACCTCACACTACGCGCACAATTCTTATCAACTGCTCACTATCGAGTCGCACAAGTCCAACCCCAAACCCGTCGAGGCCCGTCCTAGGAAGTTTCAAGCTCCACTCGACCTTGACTCTTCCGAAGCGGTAAACCTCAGCCCGTGGCGTAGTTCACGACTACATTCCGGGGGTGACCTTTAAGCCTCTCTTTAGCCGAGCACAAACCACACAATTCTAGTTGGGGTCTAACACTCTGTGACTCAAGTCGGTTCCCATGTGCCGAGATTTCCCTAAACTAATGTCTTCAAATCATACATGCCACTCGTTGTTTTGGACGAAATAAAACTCCGTCCCCAAGTGGTTATTATGGACGAAAATAAAAATCCGTCCCCGCATGTATGCTTTGCTACATTAATTTAGTTTAATCCCGACACATGTAGGATTCACAAGCGTGGTGGAATCCGATGAGTATATGGGACCACGAGAAAGTCTATATACTAGTGTGACGATTCCACTATTTTTCTAGAAACCCCAAAAAGGACCACGTCCTTCCGACTGTTGTAAATAAAAAAAAAAGAGTCTTTTCTTTATGTGGTTTGAGTCTTTTACTTCTTCTTTTTTTTGTGGGTGCAATAATTTTATCCAAAAGGTGTTTGTGGGGCCATCCTAAGATCAACCGTGTTCTCTCCATAGGTCCAATGGCTTCAAGCGGCAACAACAACAAGGGTGAGAATACTTCCGTGTCCAACGAAAGGCTTTTCAACATAATAAGAGACATGGGGGAACAAATGGATAGACTTGTCGAGGATGCCCGCCGCAAGGATGATTTGTGGCAAGAACGTCTTGATCTCGAGAGGAAAATTCACAAGGAAGAAGTGTCCGAACTTAAGGCTCGTTTGCAAGAGCTCACCGACAGCAAGGCAAAGGTCCACAGTAAAGCACGCTCAAGTGGCTCACCCCTCAAAAGTCACAAAGGTGCCACCAACGACCGTGTCTATACCCCTCTCAATGGCATGACCATCACCGAAGCCTACGAAGCTCTCAAAACCAAGGGACAAGTTACTCCTCTCCAAGGGTACAAGCAACCACAACCGTTACGTCGCAACCATGCCCACACAAGAGGTGTGACTATCACCAATGCAGCGGTCTTCTCACCGAGGATTGCTTCTCCCTCCGCGACATCATCCAAGATTCGATTGACAATGGTGAATTTACCGTGGGTGAAGAACAACAGTCAGAGAGTGAGAACATGCAAGAACTCATCAAGGAAGGGGCTCAGATTTGAAATGGGGCCTCAACAAGAGATCATGACACAAAGAAGACTACAACGATAATGGGGACTACAACAACAATCTCCGTTTCTCTTTCTTTACCTAGAAATAGGGTATAAAAAAAAAGAAAAGAAAGAAAGAGTCAAAAGTCCTCTTAAGTGTGCATTAACGTTTTCTTTCGTCCCACTTGTGTGAATGTTCGAGTCAATTATCAAATTAAAGTCGTTCTTGTCCTCATACATTCGTCCAAGTTGTTCAATTTAATTCTTGGCAAAATGATGAAAAGATGTCTAAACACGTTTTAGAACTAAGGCCATCGCTTGAACGCCTAAGGGCTAAACATCAACGACGGAATCAACAACGAAGACATCAACAATGACGAAATCAAGACAAAGAAAGATGGAGCAACAATCATGAAGCAAAGTTTTCAAAAGGGGATTAAAAAAAAAAAAAAAGCTCGCTAGGTTGAAATCCTCAAATCAACCTAGGCAAAAGTTAGAGCACAAAAAAAAATTTAAAAAAAAAAAAAATCCCCCTCAATCAAAGAAGAACAACTACAACATCATTCCATCAAACGAAGGGCGAAGCAACATCGACAACAATCACGATGAAACAACAATTCATCACGGCGAATGGAGAATCCACAAGAACTACGGTGACCTGAGCCTCTACACTGGAGGAACGTAGGCAACCTTCGGGTCCGGTCTCATGCAAGAAAGAAGATATGTTTAGCCCTAGCGCGTTATGGTGATCGGCCTTCATCTCGAACTTGTCAAGACATCTTTGTACGATTCATTTGCCAATGAATTAATCACCTCAAGATTGAACAACTTTCCTAGATTTGGAATCACTTTTCGTTCCTTGTCAAGTCTAGGGGTTTCTCTTCTTTTTCGATACTCCCAGTTTCTTGCAATCAAACTGGGGCTTTCTTTCTCTTCTCTCTTAATGACTTACTTGCCTTCGTGAGTCATTCAAAAAATATACATACATGAAGTCAATACTAGGGACACTTCCCTAGTCGAGTCAATGTCACTCATCTTTAGTGACAAGAGGTCTTCACCGCAAAATCACATGTCTTATCTCCTCAGCAAGTCAATTCCCCACCGAGTCAACTTTTGGGATTGCAAAAGGCTCGACAAGATATGGCACCATCAAAGGTTGTCTTGGGTTATCGGCATCATTCTCCAGCAATGTGCATTTTTTGGTTCATGAAAAGAAGGCCCGTGGTAACCAAGACCCATCTGAGAACGAGTCCATCATAAAAGGGCACGAGGTTGCACAAATAATCCCTAGCTAGTCAATTGGCTTGGGTAGCAAACCGCAACAACATGTGTCTCAGTTTTCAAAGCTTCTGCAAGTATGTGCTTCGAAAGTACGCCGAAAGGCTCCCGAGAAATGGAGTAGCTCTTGCCATGTCCTCTCATGTTTGTTCCCTCGCACGAGGATGAGTCACTCTTGCTTTGCTCAACAAATGGTGATGCCCTAGGGGCTATGTGACTCAAGAACAAGGGCTTCTTTTGCTTCATTTAACAATAAATAAGCCCTAGGGGCTATGCTTAAGAAAGATGTGTGAGACTATCCTCAAAGTCTCTCAAAAGGGATGTTAAAAAGCCCTCTTGTCATGTGTGCCCGTACTCGTTCCCCCAATCAAGGATGGACCTTTCTCGCAATCAATGATGGCACTCTAAGGGCTATGGTCAAGTCTTAAAGGCTCCATCGGCAAGAAGCAATTCACTTCAATGTCCCCAGCAACATTTGAAGCTTCATACCGAAAGGTCTCAAGGGGCTTCGCAATCTACAAATCTTTTGGGCCACGGCTTTACAGTAATTCAAGTAAATGGCAATATTGGGGCTTCGCGACCGACAGTCTTTTGGGCAACAATACTCGAACAACGCAATTTGGGAGTAGTCTTATGGCTCCATGAAAGGGATCAAACTTCAATGGTTCCTCAACACTTATAGTCAAAAGGCCTCTTTGTTTTAAATTAAGGATCTGATGATATGAATAAATTTGATGATTTTTGTTAGAACTCACAGCGAGATTATGAAGGAAGTGTTAGAGAAAAGGAAAAGGATTCAATATGCCAGGGTTACGGCCAATCCCAATGTTTCTGCAATACAGTACCCCCTTCTCCAAGATCAAAAGCACAGGCTGCATCCGAAGATCCACCGTCGGTTCAATTCAAGAAGACTCAATCAAACATACCGTTCGAGGCTTTATCACACCAAGACCTTATCATCTGCAACAACATCACCATCTCCCACGAGACGTCTCCCGAAGACCGTACTACATTTTCACCATGGACCTTCCTCCATTTGGGTATCAACCACAAAAAGGGCCATCCATCTCCAAGCAAGATAAAGAAGGAGATCGCCTTCAAGAGTTCTTCCCAATAGCGCCATCCGCTCCCAACATACTGCTAAGCCGATTCCAAGAAAATTTGAGGCTTCACACCGAAAGGTCTCCACATCCCGCCATCTACAAACTTGATAAGCCCATGACATTTGGGGCTTAGCAATCTCTCAAAGCTTGGTATCAATGATCTTCTCTTGGGGCTTGCCCACATCGACAACAAAAGACAGTTTATTTGAATGGGCTAAGAGTTGATTCATCTTGGGGCTTCATAAGCCACTCAAAGTTCAGCATTCGAGGGGCTTTACAATCAGCAACCCCTTGGCATCTCGGCATCAATAGTCCCTTTTGAAGCCCCATAATCGACAAATCTCTTGGGGCTAGACATCAATTTTCATTGGACACCGCGGCGAAAACATTCAAGTGAGGCAATCCGGACTTCGATTGAACATGACTTGATCTTGGGTTGCTTTACAAACACACAATGGTTAAAATGGTTCACCCACGAACTAAAAAAAAAAAAAAAAAGTCTTTTTCCCACATGTGTACATATTCTATTCTTACAAAAAGACAAAAGGAATTTTCTTTTTCTTTTTTCCTTGTCCCCTTTCTTGCGCAAAATTATGTGTTTCCTTTTTGCTTTGCTCCTAGCATTCTCCCCCAGCATTCTCCATCATCCTTGAACTACGCTGGTCTGATTCTCTTAAAGGGATACGTAGGCAGCCTTTTGGCACGACCAACCTATCATCCAGAATACCATCTCACCAACACTCCATCAAAGGCAAGAACAATTCATCATCACCAACGTCATCATTCTCCAAAGCATGGACATCAAGGCATCCACCACCACAACACTAATCCATCCAACGGCAATGGTAAGTGAAGGTATGAATACATCTGAGGCTTCCCTCTCATGCAAAACTGCCTTCAAATCACATCACACCACAAGCACAATTTCTCTCATAACTGCCATTTCACATCTCATACATGTCACAAGCACATATACCTGCAAAGAACACACTTAACAGGTACCACCACAAGGTCAACAGCATCTGCAATTCAAGGCACTTCATCCCTAGCAGAAAGTGATCTGTCGTCAACTACGCCTGCATCCCACAGAGTCAAACAATTACAGTTCAATGACAACAACTCGGTCCATGGTGAGCCGCAAAATCACCACATTTCCATCAAGAAACACAACAATATCACATATAGGCAGACAGAGCCTCAGTTCTCGCCATCAGCAAACGGATCCCGCATCAGCAAACGGATCCCGCATTCAGCAAACGGATCCCGCATTCAGCAAACAGATCCCGCTTCAGCAAACGGATCTCGCACCAGCAAACGGATCCCGCACTAGCAAATGGATCCCGCCTCAGCAAACGGATCCCGCCATCAGCAAACGGATCCCGCATCAGCAAACGAATCCCACATTCAGCAAACGGATCCCGCAATCAGCAAACGGATCCCGCCTCAGCAAACGGATCCCGCTTCAGCAAACGGATCCCGCTTCAGCAAAACGGATCCCGCCATATCCTTTCTATATCAATAAAGCCGCTCACACAAGGAGCGCACCCCTATCATTCACAAATTTCAAATTCATGTTTATCGAGTCTTTGTTTTCTCTTGTCGATGTCCTCGGCGGTTGCCTTTCTTTCGTCGACGCGTTTTGCTTTGCAATTCACGTCGCCGAGGGGCTCTGTAGACACCCCGCCTTGGACCTCTCACCCCGATTGCATACATAGTATTTTTATTTAACTTGTTTTTGTTAATTTCTGTTACTTCCGTTAAGTTCCTAACTGATTCCGTTAGTCTTGGACTAAACTGCATAACAGAGTTAACTTTTAGAGTCATTCTGTTATTTTCACTCGCGGGCGCTTCCGACACTGTTTGTGGGCTGCGCGGGCGTCTCGCCCCTAAAGCGGGACTCGCGCGCCTCCCATTATGGCAGTAACGGATTGCACCTTATTTCCCTCCCTTTTCTTATTTACAACATCTCTTCTTGATCACAAAAGAGCCTCTTTTTACCTCCACATTCATCCCCCCTAGTTTTCTAACCTCCAATCCCATTATTCTAGCCATTTCTTAAAAAAAAAAAAAAAAATCTTTTTATTATTATTTGATTTTCTTTTATTTATTTCATTTATTATTTTATTTATCTTATTTTCTATTGGTCAATTCCATCTCACATGGATTGATCATTTTCCCTCCAACCTTTCCCTCTCTTTTCTACCTATAAAAACCTCTCATTTCTACCTTAGAAAAGGACCTCAACATTCTCTTTCTAACCAAAAACTCTAGACTTTTAGGACTCTCTTTTTGGACCTCAACTTTGATTCACAAACTACAATATACACAAATTCTCCCAACAAGAGTTCTTAACAACAAGACTCTAATTGTTCTACTACAATTTCCCTACAACAACACCATTTTCAAGTCCAAGTTTGAAGTCCTCTTTCTTAAGGTACTTTATTCTTCTTCTCTTATTTTACATGTCTTAGTAATGTATGCAATCCCCATCAATTGGGACATGACCAAATGACCACTTTATTACATTAAAGTTAGTTAAGGTTATCTCCCTACATTTTAATCTCTACTTTAATTTACATTCTCATTTCTTAATGTAATTATCTAGCAATAATTCGACATGTAATCTTTAGTATAAATCAATAAATAAACAATTCTCTTTTATTTTCCCCTTTCTTTTCACTTTAATTGTTAGCACTTTTTATTGAAGGACATTTAACATTAGAACACCAAAAGTAGCAAGACCCGCGTAAGCGGGGCGGAGTGGGTGTTTAAGTACTTCTCACTCCGTCACCTAACCCCCGAACCCCTCATCTCAAGAATCTTTGGTTTCGTAATCAATAAAAATGACTATTTTCTTAGGTTTTCTCGCATTCCTCTAAAACGTGGGTGGCGACTTTTAAAATCGATTAGACATCCTAGTATAATTCACCGCTCTAGCCAAGCCGTGGTTCCCCGGGGTATCTACAACAACATGAAACAAAACCATCAAACCGTGGTCCTCTCAAAATGACCAAGTTCCCGTCCCTTGGTCCCTTCAATGACCAATTTCCCAGACAATGACCAATTCCACCTTCTAAACACATCCTCCTCCCGATCTTGCCATTGATCGAATCTTAATATTAATTGATCACAACATTTATACATGTTAAGGCTAATTGCTTGCCATAATCCTGACTTAATGACAAACATGGTCCATTCAAGCAATCATTTGATGATATTAACTAAGGAAAAATTTCAAATGTCTCAACAAGTCTTCTTTTCTCCATCTTAGGAAAGAGCTAAACACTTGTATTCTGTCAAGCAAGGGCTTCCTCCCATTTCATGATATATTGCTCAAAGAGCTCACCAGCATAAAGTGACTCTCTCCCAAATAAAAGGCCCTTGCATGTTTCCGCCAAGAAAATACTTTAAAGTCCCCGTTCTATCGAGTCGGATGGATCACTCAAAAAAAAAAAACACAAAAAAAGTAGCCCGCTAGGTTGAAAACCCGTAAGGGCGGCCTAGGCAAAAAATAGGGTGTGCCATAAAAGATGAAAAAGAGATGCCCGCTAGGTTGAAAACCCGAAAGGGCGGCCTAGGCAAAAGAAAGGGTGGTGCGTCATGAAAAATGGATGGGTTCCTAACCTCACCTCAAATGCCGAAAGGCGACAACGGGTCCACGTCAAAATTCGAAGGATGACATTGGGGCTACCTCCACAACAACGACAACAAGGACATGGGGCTACCCCAACACCAATGACAAAGAACTGCCCCACAATAGTGACGAGCAGATTTCCTATCATCAGTTACTTCTCAACGAATGAACAAAATCCAAAGGACTTTATGCATGACAAACCTCACGGTTAAGTTAAAATCAAAAATTTGACTAAAATGCTTTTTAAAAGACTTTCCTTTAGGAATAAGCATTTCCAAAATTTTCCCTTTTGGTATCATTTATCAAAGACCATGTTTCAAGTAAAATGCTTTTGATCTCCTCTCAAAATGATTTTCCCAAAGTTTTGAACTTTTTCGTCCACAATGTGTCTTAACGGTTGGCCCTAGGATCTTCCCCGGTATCAAGAAAATGTGTCAACCGTCCCGTAGAGTAGTGTTGACCCAACCCAAGCTTTGACCCAGAGTGGTCATTTCAGGTCAAGCCTTTGTCCCGGCAGTCCTTAGTCGGACGTAAGACCAGTTTTCCCATCAAACTCCCCAAAGATGGATTTGACCAAGCCTTGCCCCAGAGTGGTCATTTTAGGTTAAGAAAACCTTTGTCCCCCAGAGTTGTCATTTTAGGTTAAGAAAACCTTTGTCACGGCAGTTTTTGACGTAAGCCCAGTAAAATTTGTGAAAATTACGTAGCCTGAGAATACGCTTGAGTCTAGTAAAAAAATCTCACGTCCTCTGGCAGTCATAGACGTAAGCCCAGTAAAAATTGTGAGAAGTTTGCCTAGTGTGAACCATACACTAGGCGGTCCCCACGCGACGTAAACCCTTTGACTCTTCCGCCCGGCCATTTGTAAGCCCGTCTTTGCCTAAAAGCCCCCGGCAGTTTGTAAGCCCCTATTTTGCCTAGAATGAGCATAACCTTAGGCCGTCCTTGACATAAGCCCAGTAAAACCTTAGGCCGTCCTTGACATAATCCTAGTGAAACCTTAGGCCGTCCTTGACATAAGCCCAGTGAAATCTTAGGCCGCCCTTGACATAAGCCCAGTGAAACCTTAGGCCGTCCTTGACATAAGCCCAGTAAAGTCTTAGGCCGTCCTTGACATGAGCCCAGTGAAACCTTAGGCCATCCTTGACTTAAGCCAAGTTGACCAGTCTTAGGAAGTGTGACTCTCGGGGTCAAAGGGTTGACTTACCATGTCCCGCCTCTAACCCCGAGAGTCACACCTTTTTCCTTGTGTAAGTCAACCCTCTCCATAAAGCCAAGTTGACCTTGTCCCGCCTCTGAACTCGTCAAGAGTCATGCCCACTCCCCTAGGAAAGGATGACAGATATCCGCCTAGCCCTTAGGTTTGGATAGCCTTAAAACTTCTCTCCTTTTCTGAACTACGTTAGGCTTGATTCCACGCAAACAGGGATACGTAGGAATCCTATACCTCTAGGTCCAGCCACATAACCAAATCGGTCAAGCCGTCCTCCCATCAGATTGGGATGCTTATTTTTATCGACAACCCCTCTTTTCCAAAGCGACGTTGCCGAGGGGCTCTGTAAGTACCCCAATCTGAAACTGACCAACTTAGAGGAATTCTTAGCACCATTCAGGGATAAACTGATAGGCTGGTACCTCACTAGGATAAACTAAAAATTCCAGGACTATTCTGGAATTAAATTTGGAAAAATCCAGAAGCTCGCCATGCTGAGCCGTACGGATGGTTTGGACGCGGGAGGGCCCTAGCCGTACAGCTATTTTAGGCACCCTCAGTCCCTATAAATTGAGACCCTTGCTGATCATTTCAGGGGGGGAGAAACATAGTTTTATAGGTGAAACTCTGCATAAATACAATCTGAGTGAAACACCACCAAATACTTGAGTGAAAAGAGAGGAAGATAGTCCATAACCACCATAGGTGAAGCCTCCTTCTCCCCATCTTCTCTCTATCTCAAACTCTTTTGTTCTTGTTCATGTTATTTATTTACTTGCATTTCAAGCCTTGCCCTTGTCAAGAACCTTTATATTGCAAGTCTTGTCCTTTCAAGCACCTTATATTCTTGTTATATGTATCTTGGAACCAAATCATGAGATGATTCAAGGTGCCTTCACATCCATGTATGTGATAAAGGGTTAAAACCTAAAGAAGATCATGATTTGTTAATTTCTTGTCTTTAAATAGCTTGATGATCCATTTTTATGGTGAAAGCATGCATCTTTATGTCAATATTGTTCATATTTGGCCATGATGATCATGTTGGGTGATAAAGTTCCAATCTTTATCATCACAACCTTGATTTAGCCTAAAATCCCACATTTGGGTCATAAAGATTCAATCTTTATGTCATTTTGTTGTCTCTAAAGGTTCAATCTTGATGAAGATCCCATTTTGATGGTAAAGTTTGCATCTTTACTCAACAAAATGGCCATCTTGGCTCAAAGGCCACTTTCATCACCTTTTCTAATTTTTCTCCAATGATTGCCTCAATCACACCCAAGTCCATGTATTTGGGGTCCATTTAGTGATTAATGAGCATAGGAATGATGTCAATCAAAGCTTGTTTGTTAGAATGCAAACTAAAAATAAACAGTCCAGTCCAGTTTCAGCAGAATGCTCTGATTCTGCCTGAAACTGGACATTTTCTGGACAAACTGTAAAATCCCCGGGAAGACCTTGCATAGCCGTATGGCTGGGTTGGGTCAAAGGGATGATTTTTCTTTTCTGACTTGTTTTGTCAAGACCTGTACAAATGAACCCCTTTTGTTCTGTTAAAACCGATAACCAGTTAACTTTGTAGTTTTTTCGTTAAATACACACACACACATGCACTTTTCGTTAACAAACAAAAAGGAGACTCGGCTTTTCTGAGGCAGCTTGGGTGACGTAAAACTCTTCCCAAGCCGTAATCTGACCTCTGAACTCATAAATCTCTAACCATTTTCATTTGTTGGGTTAAAAGTTAACAAATGTGGCGACTTCGTTATCTTTTGGAATTACACCGTGTTTGATTCTCGAGGGGAAACATTTCCATTTTTCCCGCGGGTATCTCACAAATACTCGTTCGGAGAATCCAACAGTTTAATATGTTCTTTGAGCCAAATAGTCAACAATAATGGACTTCTCCGAGTCATGGAGCCAGTTCGGTGTAGCTCATCAAGACCATGAAGGGTCTCCCCCAAGATAAGAGGGACTATGTTAAAGGCATGTCCTCTAGCTTGCAGAACGATGTCCACGAGCTCCGTGTTCGCCATGCCACACTTGCTCATGAATAGCACGCTTTGGAATAAGCACAATGCCAAGAGGAAGCATTGAGAATCCACACCGTGACCACGAGTCACCGGTCCTTTAAATCTCCTAGGCAAAGAGTGGAGATCGATATAGCGGTTATGAATATAACTATGCGCCTCGGGAAGGCCTATACTCAATAAGTCCCTAAGAGACTCCGCCGGTACCTTGTCATACTTAGGAACCGCAATCACCTCAGTCAATGGCATATCCAGGATAGCCGCCATCTCCTCTACAGTAGGGACCATCTCATTAAGTAAAAAGTTGAAGAGATGATTCGAAGGATCCCAGAAGCGTGCAACTCCCTTCAAAAGGTCCCAAGCCAGTTTTAGGTTCTTCAAGGTGAAGAGAATCTTAAACCCGAACATCTCCACGAATCTTTCTTGATGAGCTTTGTCAAATGAGCGAAAGAACGTTGGTAAATCAACCTTATAGCGTTCCACTAATTCTGAGTCCAAGGAGAACTCATCAACAATTATTGATGAAGGGACGGACTTACTTAGGGCCATTGGTAGCAAAAGGTTGAGAATTTTACTCCAAGAGAAAAGTTCCTAGAACTAATTTAAGGCTGCATGGTATTCTAGGATGGGCTAGAGGTGTTATATACAAGTTTGGACACCAAATGCTCGAGGAAAAAGGAGAAACAGCCGCAGATTCAGAGGATGACTCGTACGAGACATCTCTCGTACGAGGCATCTCCCAGTTCAGAACAACAACAACTCTGCTCAAATCCCAGGTTGCCCAACAAGTCAAAACATGTTTCAATCACCTCATAAACTCACCTGAAACAGTTCATACATCACATACAAATGACCCAACACGAATCCATCTCATAAAATTACCCCTCGGTTGACCAACCGGATGTGAATCAATTCATTTTACAGTCAGAAATAAAAACTAAAATCAACTAATGTATTGTGTGTTAGAGTTAGGAAATAACTGTTGCATAGGTACAAGAAGAAAAATTTTCTTCGCCTACGCCGAGGCAATAAATACATCATCAACCGAAAAGGGAACATGGGATTCTATCTACTCGGGTATCAAAAGAAAGGAGACGTCGCCACCACCACGTGATCACTCACCAGTCCGAGGCCTTTTCCCGCAAGAAGCTGACTCTACTGTCTGGCGAGCCAATCGGCCTAAGAGATCCGCGGTCTCTCTCTTCACCCTCTTAGCATAGGCCATAAACTTGGCAAGCCGTCCCATGACCTCTCTATACTCAGCAATGGGCACCTGTTGAGAAGAAACAAGTAGAGATATCAGAATCTTCAGATAAATGATAAACAGAGAGATAAAATGGTAGAATGACAGAAATGGTGGAAAAAGGGTCATAAATCATACCATGGTCGTGTCAGCAGGAGGTACGAGTCCCTCAGGCATATCATAATCAGCGGGAAGGTCCTCGGTGCTCTCTATTCCCTCAACCATGCTGTAGGAGAATGAAGCTGGTCTGAGATGTGGACGGAAAGGGATGTGGACAACTCCCTGGGCCTGAGCCTGATCACCCTCCAGAATCAACCGAGGCATGAGACGAGCAAAGAAGTCCTGATAATCAGCCTCCAAGGACATATGGTCAAAAGCAACCTAACCAATAATGAGGTCCCCTCTCTCCTCCTCCGCGATGGCATAAGAGTTGAGCATATGGGCCGGCGGGTCCAAGGGGACGATGACATCGAGTCTGCCACCACCTTGCTAGCGAGAGACTCTCTCTCCTAAATAGAAGCATCCCCTACCAAGGCCGATCATTAGCAATCTCATGCCAGTAAACCCGTAAACAAGGTCAATGCCCAAACTCCACCAAGGAAAGAAAGCGACAGCGGACTCAGGGACGGCCTCCCATCTGTCAAAATACAGCCGCATACGCTCTACCGTCATGTTAGCCCCCTCTGCATGCTCATCACGGGTATCCCTGTTACCCTGGCGCTATCTCAAAGTATCTGGGAACATAACAGTGTTGTCTCGAAGATTAAAAGAGAAGAGACCAAACATGGCGTAACCCTAAGCCTACAAAATGGGAGAAACATAAAGGATGTCAATACACAATAGCTAAGCTAAAAATGCTATCAAAGTAAACCGGGGCTTAAATAAAGGAGGAATACAGAAAAAGATGAGTATCGTACCTCCCAGGCATGACTGTAGCCGCCTAAACCAGCGTTCATCCGATCCCGCGAACTCTCATCCATGGCCACATAGCAGTGGGCCAAGCCAGCTAAACCCCAGCTAGCATCAGTGACATGTTGCATGTCTCTCAATACACTCAGGAGAGTGAACAAGGCTGTCAACGCATGATTAGCAAATAGCGTCTCAGAAAAGGCCCACCACAGAAAGCCGCGGACGACTGCGATACGGGTGTCAGTAAGGTGCATCTGACCAGCATTAACGGTAACATAGGCATCGACCTTGTCCCTCAAAGCTTTAAGAGGGACACCCTTTCCTAGGGTACGCACAGAGAGGCCCAGAAAGTTCCTCATATCATCCCCGTTGGGAGAGAAATCGATGTCCACCTCAAGTGGCTCATCAACAATAGAAAGCCCGGTAATGGCATAAAAGTCAGTAGGAGTCATGGTGACCTCCCCCCACCGCATATGCATAGTATGAGTGTTGTCCCACCAACGCTCTCGAATAGCCTGGAGCAAATGAACGTTCCTCCTCTCACCGACCAGGCCGTCAAAGAAGGGTTTCAACCCGAGATTCTCGATCTCTTCCTTCATCTCACCATTGAGAGTTGCCCACCTCTCGGAAACCGCTCGTACGCTGCCTCTACAGTTATCGACACCCCTGAATGACTGCAAACAACATAGATAAAAGAGACAAATGTCAGAAAATCGGTAAAATCCTCATTTAAGCATTTTACCCAAAAAGTCGCAGAATCGCCTAAAGCGAAAGTCGAAATCATGTACTACTATACTACAATGATTTTCAACAGCAATAAGGATGAAATTCCATTGAAAGATCAGCCATGCATGATAAACCCTAGCGACAATAATTCTAGGCAAAAGTTGATAAAAGTCGAACTGCGAAGGCACCAAATTGGGACATGCAACGACGAAATTGACATGGAAACTCAGTCAAAGGAAGAGATCCTTACCCGCCTCATCCGAACGGCGTGAGAAATATGATCATCAGGAAATGGGCACAACTCATCCGTCGCCCACACTTTGCCTCTCATGTGCCTACCGAAGAGGTGTTCCTTATGAGAACGATTTGCACCGGCCATTTGAATGGGTTAAGAATCACTAGAACTTGGTGAAAATGAAGATTTTGTTGGGTTTCGAGTAACATGCGCAGCGGAAAATAGCATTTAAAATTTTAATGAAACCCAAAGCCCATAGATCCATTCATATGATTATATCAAATACATGCAATATGAATACTAGAAAAACTAACCCTTGATGACTTTGATTTCTAGCCTTTGAAATTGGTGGAAATTTGAAGCTTGATCACAAAAGCAAGAACACGAACTTTGAAGATGATAAGCTTCACCCTCTAGCGGTATCCACACCTTGAACGAATATCAAGAACACTTCTTGATCTTAGTTTCTAGACCAAATTATGAAACACACTTTCACAATTGCAAGAACTATATGGAATTATGAATATACTTGTTCTTCACTTTTGGGATCTTAGAACAAGAAAATAACCTCTCAAAACCCTATGGAGGCACTCACAATAATGTGTCTAATGGCTGCTGAAAGGATCTTTAAATAGGTCCTAATCCTTAACCCTTAAGGACTTAGGAATCCTAAATCCCGTCACCAAATTAGGCAACAATGAATTATGGCCGACTTGACTGGCACGGTCGTGCCTTATAATCTGGCACGGTCGTGCCATCAGGTCCGCGTGATTTCCCCTAGTCGACCAATTTCGGCATGGTCGTGCTTGTCTATTTGGCACGGTCGTGCCAAACGTGTCGACAGATTTGCCTTGGTTTGGATTTATGGCACGGCCGTGCCATTTTAAGGCGCACGACCGTGCCAGAACCAAAACCTGACATTTTTCCATAATTCCAATTTAGTCTTTTATGATTCGTTCTATTTGTGTGTGACCCTCTAGGATTACACTAAGTTGGCAATGGGCTCAAACATGAACCCATAAGATATGATTAGGTTCTAGCAAACCGTCATACCTACCCAAATAGTGTAACTAGATACAAGTTCGCATTCCATTTAGAACATGTCACAATCCCTTTGTCCACGATGTCATTGAACACAAGTCATGGTCAACAAGTCAACTTGTTTTGTTCAATACTTTCTCGATTCCGAATATATTGATAATCCAAATAACATTGATCCAAGTTTGACATCTCTCCTAAGAGGGGCAAATCCATTTAGCTTATTATTCTTCCCTACATGAATCTGATCATGCCAATCATATCCTTTATAACTACCCGGTTAAAGGTAGCGTTTGAATATGTCAAACATAATATTCATCAAGTGGAAGACTATAATAACTTCATGTCTAAGGATTCAAATGACATAACTAATATGAGATATATGTACGACATAGACCATGACATAAATCCCATACAGCGGGTCATGTCCAGTACCTTGTTCCAAACAAGTACCCATAAATCTAACATGATCATCTCATGATCATTTAGCCTTTATACTAGTGCTTAACAAGTACTAGGGACGAAGATTATTATAAGTAAACATGAAAAACAATAATAATCAAAAAATCTCTTTATTGATATGAAATAAATGATAACAATTACAACGTTTATTAAACGTGCCTAGGGCACCACTACCAACAATCTCTCACTTGCCCTAGGCCCAATCTCCCATGTATCTAATACCCATGGACCTAACATGACCTTCATATTTAGCTTATGGAAGTCCCTTTGTTAGCGGGTCCGCAACATTTTCATCAGTAGGTACTCTGCATATGTTCACGTCTCCCCTATCAACGATCTCTCGAATGATATGAAAACGCCTAAGTATGTGTTTGGATTTCTGATGTGCCCTTGGTTCCTTTGCTTGAGCAATAGCACCATTATTATCACAATAAAGGTCTATTGGATTAGCAATACTAGGAACCACTTCAAGTTCAGTGATGAACTTCTTAATCCAAACAGCTTCCTTTGCAGCATCCGATGCAGCAATATACTCAGCTTCCGTTATAGAATCAGTGGTTGTACTTTGCTTGGAACTCTTCCAGCTTACAGCTCCACCATTTAACATGAACACAAAACCCGACTGCGATCGACTATCATCTTTGTCGGTTTGGAAGCTTGCATCCGTGTAACCACTTACAACGAGATCATCTTCCATTCCTCCATAGACCAAAAACGAATTTTTAGTCCTTCTCAAATACTTAAGAATCGCTTTAACAGCCATCCAGTGACTTTCACCAGGGTCGGATTGATATCTACTTGTCATGCTCAAAGCATAAGATACATCCGGCCTAGTACATATCATGGCATACATGATGGACCCAATTGTCGAGGCATATGGAACATCATTCATTTTCTTACGCTCATCGTTTGTCTTAGGACATTGAGTCTTGCTTAGAGAAACTCCATGTAACACTGGCAAGGTTCCTCTCTTAGAATTTTCCATGCGGAATCTTCTAAGGACCTTGTCAATGTATGTACTTTGGCTTAAACCAATTAGCTTCCTTGATCTATCTCTATAGATCTTGATGCCAAGTATATATGCGGCTTCACCCATATCTTTCATTGCGAAGCACTTTCCTAACCAAGTCTTTACAGACTGAAGTGTAGGAATGTCGTTTCCAATGAGCAATATGTCATCCACATATAAGATAAGGAATAGCACTATGCTCCCACTAATCTTCTTGTATACACAAGGCTCATCTTCGTTCTTGATGAAGCCAAACTCTTTGACCGATTCATCAAAACGAAGATTCCAACTCCTAGAAGCTTGCTTCAATCCATAGATAGATCTCTGCAATTTGCGTACCTTAGAATTATGTTCGAAACCTTCTAGTTGTGTCTAATACACATCCTTTTGAAGTTTTCCGTTTAGGAAAGCGGTTTTGACATCCATTTGCCATATTTCAAGGTCATGATATGCGGTAATGGCAAGCAAAATTCTTATAGACTTGATCATTGCTACGGGTGAAAAGGTTTCATCATAGTCAATACCACGAACTTGATAAGTATGCACCTTCCCATCCATGTCAGTCTTCTTCTTGAAGACCCATTTATATCCTATGGTTTTTACACCTTCAGGTGCATCAATCAAATTCCAAACTTGATTGTCTTGCATGGATTGCAATTCGGATTCCATGGCTCCAAGCCACTTGTCCGAATCAGGAGAAGACATCGCCTCTTGATAGGTTGTCGGTTCATCATTCTCAATGATTTCCACTTCATTACTATCCGTTACGAGAAATCCATATCTCTCGGGCTCGGATCGTAACCTACCAGATCTGCGAGTTACTTGTGTATTCTGAACAGGTTCCAAAACTCCATGTGGTTCTTGTTCTTGTTCCACTATCGATTCAATGTCATTTTCCGGGTCTCGAATTTCTTCAAGATTTATTTTACTCCCACTGATTTCTTTGGAGAGAAACTGTTTCTCTAGAAAGACACCAGTTCGGGCAACAAACACTTTGTTGTCTTCTTGGTTGTAAAAGTAATATCCTTTAGATTCCTTAGGATATCCCACGAAAATAGATTTATCAGATTTGTGTGCTAGTTTGTCAGAGACAAGTCTTTTGTAAAAAAAAAGCTTCGCAACCCCAAATCCTCATGAAAGACAAACTAGGTTTCTTTCCGCTCCACATCTCATATGAAGTCTTTGGAACCGATTTAGTTGGAACTTGATTTAGTGTGAAAGCAGCGGTTTCTAGAGCATAACCCCAAAAGGATATTGGAAGATTAACTTGACTCATCATTGATCGAACCATGTCTAACAAGGTCCGATTCCTCCTCTCGGACACACCATTCCATTGTGGTGTTCCGGGTGGAGTCAATTGTGAAATTATTCCACAATTCTTTAGATGATCATCAAATTCATGACTCAAGTATTCTCCACCTCGATCTGATCTAAGTGCTTTAATACTTTTGCCAAGTTGTTTTTCTACTTCATTTTGAAATATTCTAAATATCTCGAATGCTTCACTCTTATGTTTCGTTAGGTAAACATACCCAAATCTACTATAATCATCAGTGAAGGTTATGAAGTATTGAAATCCTCCCCTAGCATTGCTACTTAATGGTCCGCATACATCGGAATGTATCAACCCCAATAAGTCGCTTGCCCTTTCACTTAGCTTGGTAAAAGGTATCTTAGTCATTTTACCAAGAAGACACGACTCACAAGTATCATATGACCCAAGGTCATATGAACCCAAGAGACCGTCCCCATGGAGTTTTGAGATACGTTTCTCATTAATATAACCAAGACGGCAAGGCCACAAATAAGAATGATTTACATCATTAGGTTTAGATTTCTTATTTATATGATAGACATTTTCATTATTTTCATTCTTGAGATCCAAGACATAAAGGCCATTAAATGAATTAGCAATACCATAAAGCATATCATTTAAATAAATAGAAAATTTCTTATTCTCAATAAGAAACTTAAAACCTTCATTATCCAAACAAGAAATTGAAATAATATTTCTACTTAAATCCGGTACATAATAGCAATTGTTCAAAACAAGTATTAAACTGGAAGGTAGAGTAACTTCATAAGTCCCTACGGCTAATGCATTAACTCTTGCTCCATTCCTCACGCGTAGGTCTACTTCACCCTCTTTAAGTAGTCTCCTATTCTTTAGTCCCTGCACATTTAAACAAATGTGAGAACCACATCAGGTATCCAATACCCAAGAATCAGTGGTAGAAATGAGAATATCTATCATATAGATACCTGAAGTCGACGCAGCCTTGCTGCCCTTCTTTTTCTTTTGCTCTTCCAAAAAAGCCTTGCAATTACGTTTCCAATGACCAATTTCTTGACAATGGAAACAAATTGCATCCTTTTGTGTATCGGGTTTTTCCTCAGAAGCCTTGGCAACCTTTGCCTTGCTTATCTTGGGTTTGACAACTTTTGCCTTACCCTTTCCTTTGGCACTAGCCTTCTTCCCATCATGAACCAAGAGCACAGGAGAACCTTTCTCCAAAATCTTCATCTCCGTAGTTTTAAGCATCCCATGCAACTCGGAGAGATTCTTATCCATTCCATGCATGTTATAATTCATCACAAACTGATTATAACTTTTAGGCAATGAATTAAGAATGAGATCCGTGGCTAGCTCCAATGGAATTGGATAGCCAAGTTTCTCAAGATGCTCTACATAACCTTTCATTTTAAGCATGTGAGGACTCACTTGTTTCCCTTCATTCATTTTGCAAGAAGTGAATGCAACAATGGTCTTGTACCTCTCTTGCCTAGCTTGCTCTTGAAACATGGCTCTCAACTCCACGCCTATCTCATAGGCTTCCAAATGTTCCAAACTTTGTTAGAGTTTTGAGCACATAGTAGCAAGCATGAGACAACTTACATCTCTATAATCATTACGATGTTTCTTGTAACTGTCTCTTTCTGCCCTAGGGGCAGTAGGTTCTGGTTCAGCATGAAGAGGCCCATCGAGAATGTATAACTTATCTTCTTGCCTAAGAACAATTCTTAGGCTACGGATCCAATCCATAAAGTTCGTACCATTCTCTTGGAGCTTATTCTTCTCAAGGATCGATCGCAACGAAATTGATTGAGTGTTGTTAGTCATTATCTACAATTATGCAAAATTTCCAAAATTTAATAAGTACCAATTTCATTAAAGAAATAAACAATGTATTTTCTCAAAAATACTCCCACTAAACTATATATAACCTTCTTATACATCCAATGTATAATATAATTTAAATGGGTTAAGATCCAACTTTAATTTGACTCCAAGTCCGCTAAGGCGGATTACACAAAATCAAATTAATTAGGTAGACAACTCTTGTCAATCATATCTCATATGACTCTTAGTTCCTTTTATGAGATTCTTTAAGAAATCCAATTTTAAAAAATATGTTAAATCTCATCTTTTCCTAGGCCCAAAACTGTTTTGACGCCTAATTAAGTCCAACCATTTTAAACGTATAGTTAATGTGCCTCGCTAGGGCGTGCCCACATTATCTATCTTGCTCATACATAAATAAAGTTAATGCACCTCGCTAGGGCGAATCTACATTAAAATCACTCATGTACTAACAAGTGTTTTAATCATGGCATGGCAATAAAAGACTTATAACTTTCTTGAAGGTTCATCACATATAGCATACAACACATTTATGAGCACATAATATAAACATGTTACGCATCAAGTTTAGCCACTAAATTAATCTCTATTAATTTAAGCATAATATTTATGTGTCATTAGTTTCTCTATAATTATGAGGATGAGACCTTTTGAACTTTGGTTAACATCTTCAAATCAAGACAACAAGAAGTGCGGCCGAAACTAAGCCATAAGGCATCCACAATTCCACACTAATTCAAGAGACCAAGAAAGTAGTCCATGTGGCCGAAACTAAGCAATAGATAGTCTCGATGAACGTAGGCCAATTGCATCCACAATTCCACATGGATCTCCAATCTTTGAATCAAGAACTTTGTTTCTCAATTTTAGCAATTATGAACTCTTCATAATTCTAACTTCGTTTTATCTTTGAAACTTTGATTGCGATCAAGTTTGGAAAACACAATCTCGATGAACGTAGATTAGCCATCCAAACCTTGAACCAATCTTAGAATCACAAGACTAAAACAAATAGGAGATTTAAACCCAAGATCCACACCCAAAACCCAAACCCTACCCCCGCGCCAAACCCTAGGTCCGGCCGAGTCAAGGCATGGGTCCGGTCGGACATTTTGCGAAAAATCAAAATTTTTTAAAGTTTCAAAATTTATCTCAAAATTGTTTTCCCGATTCAATTAGGATTTGGTGTTTTTGGTGATCCAATCACCATGATCATCAAAAACTTGAATGAAAAATTCATTCTTGAATCCTTGGAATATTTATCAAAACTTTGATCCAATCAAAATTGATAATCCAAACAATTTTAAATCCACAATAATTTTTATTGCGATTGAATAGTGCGATTAAAGTTTCTCAAACAATAAACCACATAAAATCATATAACACATAAACATCATAATCTAATATTCATATCATGCTAGGCACATAAACAATTTATATACATACAACATGATCTAGTATTGAAATAATCAACATGAACGGGGCTCTGATACCACTGTTGGGTTTCGTAGTAACATGCGCAGCGGAAAATAGCATTTAAAATTTTAATGAAACCCAAAGCCCATCGATCCATTCATATGATTATATCAAATACATGCAATATGAATACCAGAAAAACTAACCCTTGATGACTTTGATTTCTAGCCTTTGAACTTGGTGGAGATTTGAAGCTTGATCACAAAAGCAAGAACACGAACTTTGAAGATGATAAGCTTCACCCTCTAGCGGTATCCACACCTTGAACGAATATCAAGAACACTTCTTGATCTTGGTTGCTAGACCAAATTATGAAACACACTTTCACAATTGCAAGAACTATATGGAATTATGAATATTCTTGTTCTTCACTTTTGGGATCTTAGAACAAGAAAATAACCTCTCAAAACCCTATGGAGGCACTCACAATAATGTGTCTAATGGCTGCTGAAAGGATTTTTAAATAGGTCCTAATCCTTAACCCTTAAAGACCTAGGAATCCTAAATCCCGTCACCAAATTAGGCAACAAGTAATTCTGGCCGACTTGACTGGCACGACCGTGCCCTATAATCTGGCACGGTCGTGCCATCAGGTCCGCGTGATTTCCCCCAGTCGACCAATTTCGGCACGGTCGTGCTTTTCTATTTGGCACGGTCGTGCCAAACGTGTCGACAGATTTTCCTTGGTTTGGATTTATGGCACGGCCGTGCTATTTTAAGGCGCACGACCGTGCCAGAACTAAAACCTGACATTTTTCCATAATTCCAATTTAGTCCTTTATGATTCGTTCTATTTGTGTGTGACCCTCTAGGATTACACTAAGTTGGCAATGGGCTCAAACATGAACCCATAAGATATGATTAGGTTCTAGCAAACCGTCATACCTATCCAAATAGTGTAACTAGATACAAGTTCGCATTCCATTTAGAACATGTCACAATCCCTTTGTCCACGATGTCATTGAACACAAGTCATGGTCAACAAGTCAACTTGTTTTGTTCAATACTTTCTCGATTCCGAATATGTTGATAATCCAAATGACGTTGATCCAATCAATTCATTTGAGTCCGGCCGAACTTTTCATCAACATCATTCCTACGAGAGGCCCAAGTTTGACATATCTCCTAAGAGGGGCAAATCCATTTAGCTTATTATTCTTCCCTACATGAATCCGATCATGCCAATCATATCCTTTATAACTACCCGGTTAAAGGTAGCGTTTGAATATGTCAAACATAATATTCATCAAGTGGAAGACTATAATAACTTCATGTCTAAGGATTTAAATGACATAACTAATATGAGATATATGTACGACATAGACCATGACATAAATCCCATGCAGCGGGTCATGTCCAGTACCTTGTTCCAAACAAGTACCCATAAATCTAACATGATCATCTCATGATCATTTAGCCTTTATACTAGTGCTTAACAAGTACTAGGGACGAAGATTATTATAAGTAAACATGAACAACAATAATAATCAAAACATCTCTTTATTGATATGAAATAAATGATAACAATTACAACGTTTATTAAACGTGCCTAGGGCACCACTACCAATAGATTTTTGGATGAAAAAATCGCCTAGGGCTGAGAATTCCCGAAATGAAATAAGAAAAGTGATTTGAAAATCACTTTCAGCGCCTGATATCACCTCTGATATGCGTAAAAACAGAGAAGTCTCGTACGAGACATCGCTATCTCGTACGAGATATCTCCAGAAAAACCTCAGAAAACGATGTTTTCCTGGGAAATCCTAGAAAAGCCCTGCTTTTAACAGAAAGGTCAGAAAAAGCCCTGCTTTTGACTGAAAGATCAAATCTGAACCCGGTTCAAGATGGAACATTGAGTCGTCAACAAATGGATATTTTCAGAATTGGAACAAGCAAAGTTGTTTCTCAGTACGAATTTATTCTCACCGTATCCAAAATCAGGGGTGAGCAACAAAATCTGCATCAGCAAACTCTAAATCTAATGACTGTCATCAAGACGTATGTTAGTGGCACAGGATTTACAAGCAGGCATCCCACGACTGTCATCCAGACGTATGTCAATGACACAGGATTTGCAACCGGGTATCGCACGACTGTTATAAAGACATAAGTTAATAACACAGGATCCCACCATTTAGAGTCCCACGATTGCCATCGAGACGTATGTTAATGGCATAGGATTCACTTTTCTGACGGAGAGACAATCTCGTTGGAAGGAGAAGCAAGGATCCAAGTAATTGGCGTCTCCACAACCAGTGATCCTACAATTGTTATCGAGGCGTACGCCAATAACATAGGATTCACACTGTAAGGATCCCGCCCCCGCGTGGAAAACGCGACGAGTATGGGGGCGAAATGCCGAACACGGTTATCACGCAAAACATAATGGAGTCGCCAC
This sequence comes from Campanula takesimana, assembly GCA_026119855.1. Classification (NCBI taxonomy): domain Eukaryota; kingdom Viridiplantae; phylum Streptophyta; class Magnoliopsida; order Asterales; family Campanulaceae; genus Campanula; species Campanula takesimana. Next base: position 588,740 of record JAOWBW010000589.1, read on the forward strand.
ATTTGTTAATTATTTAACCCAAAAAATGGAAAGGTTAGAGATTCTATTAGTTCGGAGGTCAGGTTACGCCTTGGGAAGAGTTTTACGTCACCCAAGTCGCCTCGGATAGGACCGAGTCTCCCTAACATTAGTTAACAAAGTGCATGTGTGTGTGTGTATTTTAAAAAGGGGAGAAACTGACTTTTAACAAAACTGGTTAATTATTTAACAGAAAAGGGTTATTTTGCAAACATTCTGACCAGAAAAGGAAAAAACTGAAAAATGCACTCCCCGGCCAAAGTAGCCGTACAGATGGGGAGGGAATTCCAGGGATTTTTGACAGTTTATCAGAAAACTGTCCAGTTTCAGACAAAACAGAGTGTTCTTGCTGAAACTGGGCTGAAATGATCATTTTCAATTATTTTCCTTAACAAAAACATGGATTCAATCATCCCTATGTCATTGATCACAAATTATACACCAAAAACAAAGGTTTTGGGTGTGATCAAGACAATCATTGGGGAAGTTTTTGAGTAAGGTGATGAACATGCCCTTTGGGCCAAAATTGTCATTTGATGAGTAAAGATTGAAACTTTACCATCAAAATGGACGTTTTATGAAAGATTAACCTTGAGGGACAACAAAAGCAACATAAAGATCCAATCTTTATGACCCAATCTTAGGGATTTTTGGCTAGATCAAGGTTGGGATGATAAAGATTGAGCCTTTATCCCCCAACATGATCATCATGGCCTAGTTTGTGGAATACTAACATAAAGACATGAGCTTTCACCTTGATAAAGAGATCTTTAATCCATTTAGAACAAAGAAATCAAACCATGATCATCCTTAGGTTTGAACCTCTTTCACACAAAAGTATGAAGGGCACCTTGAATCATGCTCATAGTTTGGTTCACATTATATATATATATATATATATATATATATATATATATATATATATATATATAGATATATATGCTTGAAATGGACAAGTCTTGTAGTAATATAATATATGTATGCTTGAAATGGACAAGTCTTACAAGAATGTAAATTTGCTTGAGATGACAAGTCTTACAAGTATGTAAACAAGAACAAGTAATATGATTAACAAAGCAAAATAGAGTTGAGATGAAGAGAAGATGGGGGAAGAGGACCACACCTATGATGGTTCTAGTCTATCTTCCTTTCCTTCACTCAATTATAAGGGTGATTTCTCTCTCAGACACGATTTCTGCAGAGTTTCTCCTATCTAAACAATATTCTTCCCCCCAGAAATGATCAGCATGGGGTTCAATTTATAGAAGCTGAGGGTGCCCAACATAGCCGTGCGGCTAGGGACCTCATGTGCCCAAACCATCCGTATGACTCGACTTGGCGAGCTTCTGGATTTTTCTAAGTTTAATTCCAGTTCAGTCCTGGAATATCAAGTTTATCCTAGTGAGGTCCTGGTCCATTGGTTTATCCCTAAATGGTACCAAGAATTCCTCTAAAATATGGTCAAATTCAGATTGGGGTACTTACAGAGCCCTTCAGCAACGTCGCTTTTGAAGAAAGCGGGTTTGTCGACAAAACAAGCATCCCAATCTGATGGGAGGACGGTATGGCCGATTTGTTCTATGGCTGGACCTAGAGGTATAGGATTCCTACGTATCCCTATTCGAGGGAATCAAGCCTAACGTAGTTCGGTGAGAGATTTTAAGGCTACTCAAACCTATGGGCCTTAGGTGGATATTCATTCATCCTTTCCTAAATAGGCATGGCTCAAAGGCTGGACTTGGTCAACTTGGCTCTATTCGGAGAGGGTTGACTAAGGGGGCTGGCATGGCTCAGAGGCTCAAATAATGGGCATGGCTCAGAGGCTAGACTTGATCGACATGGCTCTATCGGAGAGGGTCGACTCGAGGGTAACTGGTCTTATGCCCGACTAAGGATTGCCAGGACACACATTGGTCAATTTGGTCAACTTTTCTCATGGCGGAGGGTCGACTACACAAACTGGTCAACTTATCTCATGGCGGAGGGTCGACTAAACAAACTGGTCAATTGGTCAACTTATCTCATGACGGAGGGTCGACTATAAACTGGTCAACTTATCTCATGGCGGAGGGTCGACTACACAAACTGGTCAACTTATCTCATGGCGGAGGGTCGACTACAAACTGGTCTTACGTCATCACATACTGCCGTCACAACGATAGGTTTTTTCTAACCTGGCCGCTCTCGGGGGACAAAGGTTTTCTTAACCTAATCATGACTATACTAGTCTTACGCCCTACCTAGGGCTGCCGAGGCAATAACATCTTAACTTTCATCCTGGACTTACGAGGTACGGCCAGGACTTTCACAATTTCACTTTCTACCCTGGACTTACGAAGTACGGCCGGGTCAATAAAATCCAATGGTCTTACGCCACGCCGGACGGCCAAAGGATGAATCTCACCGAACCTAATGGTCTTACGTCATGCCAGACCGCCAAAGGACGAATCTCACCTAACCTAAGGGTCTTACGTCACACCGGACGGCCAAAGGACACAATCTCATGAAACCTAATGGTCTTACGTCACACCGGACCGCCAAAGGACATAATCTCACTGAACCTAATGGTCTTACGTCACGCCGGACGGCCAAATGACAGGTCTAACCTAATGGACTTATGTCATTCCGGACTGCCAAAGGATAATTTTTCAAAAAACCTAATGGTCTTACGTCACGCCGGATGGCCAAAGGATGAATCTCACAAAACCTAATGGTCTTATGTCACGCCGGACGGCCAAAGGATGAATCTCACCGAAACCTAATGGTCTTACGTCTCACCGGACCGCCAAAGGACACAATCTCACGAAACCTAATGGTCTTACGTCTCACCGGACCGCCAAAGGATGAATCTCACAAAACCTAATGGTCTTACGTAATACCGGATGGACAAAGGATGAATCTCACAGAACCTAATGGTCTTACGTCACACCGTACAGCCAAAGGATGAATCTCACAAAACCTAATGGTCTTACGTCAAACCGGACGGCCAAATGACAGGTCTAACCTAATGGACTTATGCCATTCCTGACTACCAAAGGACACAATCTCACGAAACCTAATGGTCTTACGTCTCACCGGACGGCCAAAGGATGAATCTCACCGAACCTAATCGTCTTACGTCACACCGGACGACCAAAGGACACAGTCTCACGAAACCTAATGGTCTTATGTCTCACCGGACCGCCAAAGGATGAATCTCACAAAACCTAATGGTCTTACATCATACCGGACGGCCAACTGATGAATCTCACCGAACCTAATGGTCTTACATCACACCGGACGGCCAAAGGATGAATCTCACAAAACCTAATGGTCTTACGTCACACCGGACGGCCAAAGGACAAGTCTAACCTAATGGACTTATGTCATTCCGGACTGTCAAAGGACAATTTTTCATATTTTTTAACCTGGACTTACAAAGCGCGACAGGGTTAAATTCATATTCTTAACCTGGACTTACGAAGCGCGGCCGGGTCAACAAAATCCAATGGTCTTACGCCACGCCGTACGGCCAAAGGATGAATCTCACCGAACCTAATGGTCTTACGTCATACCGGACCACCAAAGGACGAATCTCACCGAACCTAATGGTCTTACGTCACACCGGACGGCCAAAAGACACAATCGCACGAAACCTAATGGTCTTATGTCACATCGGGTAGCCAAAGGACATAATCTCACTGAACCTAATGGTCTTAAATCACACCGGACGGCCAAATGACGAATCTCACAAAACCTAATGGTCTTACGTCACGCCGGACGGCCAAAGGACAGGTCTAACCTAATGGACTTATGTCATTCCGGGCTGCCAAAGGACAATTTTTTTATAAAACCTAATGGTCTTACGTCACGTCGGACGGCCAAAGGATGAATCTCACTGAACCTAATGGTCTTACGTCACACCGGACGGCCAAAGGACACAATCTTACGAAACCTAATAGTCTTACGTCTCACCGAACCGCCAAAGGATGAATCTCAGAAAACCTAATGGTCTTACGTCATACCGGATGGCAAAGGATGAACTTAATGGTCTTACGTCATACTAGAAGGCCAAAGGATGAATCTCACAGAACCTAATGGTCTTACGTCACACCGGACGGCCAAAGGATGAATCTCACAAAACCTAATGGTCTTACGTCACACCGGACAGCCAAAGGACAGGTCTAACCTAATGGACTTATGTCATTCCGGACTGCCAAAGGATGAATCTCACAAAACCTAATGGTCTTACGTCATACCGGACGGCCAAAGGATGAATCTCACCGAACCTTATGGTCTTACATCACACCGAACGGCCAAAGGATGAATCGCATAAAACCTAATGGTCTTACGTCACACCGGACGGCCAAAGGACAGGTCTCACAAAACCTAATGGTCTTACGTCATACCGGACGGCCAAAGGATGAATCTCACTGAACCTAATGGTCTTATGTCATACCAGACGGGCAAAGGATGAATCTCACAAAACCTAATGGTCTTATGTCACACCGGACGGTCAAAGGACAGGTCTAACCTAATGGACTTATGTCATTCCGGACTGCCAAAGGACAATTTTTCATATTTTTTAACCTAGACTTACGAAGCGCGGCCGGGTTAAATTCATATTCTTAACCTGGACTTACGAAGCGCGGCTGGGTTAATGCTAATTCTCACATTCTTTACTGGACTTACGAAGTACGGCCATGTTAACTTCACAAATTCAAACTCTTAACCTGGACTTACGAGGCGCGGCTGGGCTAATTTCATTTTTTCTTAACCTGGACTTACGAATTACGACCGGGTTAAATTCATAAAGCTGGTCTTACGTCCATCTAGGGACTGACCGATTTTCATTTTCATTGGGAACCTAATCTTTCTAGGTTCAATTCAAGTTTTATGAGCCAAAAGGGGCATTTTAGACACTTTTCAAAGAGAGGGGGCCTAAGTTCTATTTCAGAAACCTAGGGGGAACCATGTTCGAGGCGTCAGGGGCCAGAGTGTAAATTGTGGGCTGAGATTCTTCCTCGCCCAAACTAGTCGGTACGGCTTAAGAAGGCGTCTCCTTCTTTTTCAAAACAGCAGCCATACGGATGGTTGCTGCATTTTTCAAAATCCAAGCCGAAAATCCTTGAGAGAGAGGCGATTTTAAGAGGGAAATTCATCAAAATTTTCCAGATTTCTTTCTCCAAATTGTTCAAAGTTTACTTATGGATGCTCGGGCGCGAAGGGGCTACCCAAGAGGGGCGGATAGGCGGCTCGACATGGTCCGCAATTTCCGGGGCTACACCATTGCCCTTAATGATGTGGAAGCGGGGTTCTATAAGTCCCCTACCGCTAATTTATGACATGACCGAGTGGTAAGCTTTCTTTCCCACTCGATCTTTGTCGATTGTGTGCGCTCCCTAGTCCTAGGGTTCATGTTCATACAATTTAGGGTTTTCACCTTCCTAGGTGCGTTTCCACAAAATTGGCTTCATTTTCATGTTATTGGGATCACTAGGGACATGGGCATGTGTTCATATCATCATTTGGACATGCCTAGCTATACTTTCTAAAATCAAAGTGCGCTGTCCCGCGATTTGTGCATAAACTACTTGTACCTTAGGTTCGACTAGTCATTTTGACACATTCAAGTGCATGCTAGCATTTCCTAAGATGAGATGTTGCATGTTTGTGGAAATTCGGGACACTAAGTCTCAAAATGGGGATGGATTTTGTTCTTTGGGACAGGGGAAATCCTTTCAAACAAAACCTCAGACATTCTTTTCATAAAAAACACACCCTTAAATGCCCAACGCGGTTTAAAAGGGTAAAATCACATTTTTTTTTCACAAGACACACCCTCAAATGCCCAACGCAATTTGAAAAGGGTAAAATCACATTTTTTTTTTTTTTTGCATGATTCATTCATCATATCCATTTATCATACGCATTGGTATCTTAAAACTGTGTTATTCATACCTTTGCTGTGTTTACCTGCAGGGCGGTGATCCCAAATCTCAAGGATCTCCCGACATGTGCTGTTCCTTGTGGGAGGCCATGCCCGAGGCTGTCGGCGATGGGCCCGGTCCGAGGGAGTGGGTAGAGGGCACCGGCTTGGTCCCATTCATTCATGCCGTAGACCAGCTGGTTAGCACTAACAGGAGCCTTGGACTCATCTCTGCTTTGGGCGAGCATTGGTGGGATACGACCCACACCTTTCATTTAAGCTGGGGGGAGGTGACCGTGACTCCCGCAGACTTTTCTGCCATTACCGGGCTTTCCTTCGGTGACCGACTGGCTCTCGGCCGCGGACATTGAGGCACTCATTGGCCTTTCGGGCCCTACCAAGGGTTTGGGGATCCTGGTGCAGGATGTTGACCGGGCCATTCGGGCCAGAATTCCGGAGTATTTGGCGGGTTTGGTGACGGCGGAGCAGCTTGGGCGAGCTTATGTGTGGCTCCTTCTCAGCAACACCCTCTTCGCCAATGTCGATACCACATGCATGTTCCCCCTACTGGGATCATTGTCTACTCGCGAGACCGTCCAGAGTATTGCTTGGGGAGAGGCTAGGTTGGCTGAGCTGTACATGGAGCTCGATAAATTTAGCCGAAAAGCGAACAAATCCTTGGCTTGCTTCCAGTTCGCCTTGGAGGTACATTCTTTTCCTTCCCCCATTTTTTTTTCTCTTTCTCATTCACCTTTTCGGTTTTCGGCATCTTAACGATTTTTGGCCTTTTCCGTTCAGGCTTGGTACTACGAGATCTTCGGTGGCTATCCATGGGAGCTGACCGTTGATCCCGCCATTACATTCCCGGCCATAGTCTGTTGGGCTCGAGAGGCCCGAAAGAAGAGGGGATCCAAGGGATGGGTCTCCGTCCGTCATGACGATGTCAGGGCAGTACTAAGGGGAGCTATGCCGGCTGAGTTTAACCTTTTTCCTTGGTCGAGGTATAAGGGGCAAGGGCTAGGCATTGACCTGTCTGATGCCCTGCGGGTAACCTGGGAGAGGAGACTGCTCGTAGGGTTCCGGGGAGAGGCCTTTTACTTGGGAGAGAGGGTGCTCTGGTAGCACGGGCTCGGGCTCATGCAGAGGGCTCCCGTCGACCCTCCTGACACCATGTTCGTAGCAGACCGAGGGGACGACCCCTACCTCATGGGGGCGAATGCATCCCATTTTATCACCGATGAGCCATACAGACGTTTCGTGGCCCGAAGGCTGAGATCACCGCAGGTAGTGGCTTCTGGGGCGGCTCCTCCGATGTGGCAGGACTTCTCATTCCTATACTCAGATAGCCGGGTCCACATGGTGGCCACATCCATGGCAGGAGAGGGAGCCCCACCTGAGGATGCTCCTGAGGGCGTGGTATGTTTTCATTCCTTTCTCTCACACTCACTCATCCCATATCCCTATCTTTTCCACTGAGCAGTTTAATTTCCCTGTGCAGGTTGCAGCGCAGGCTCTGTTGGATAAACCCTCCCTCATGAAACGGGCCAAAAGGTGCCTGAAGAGGTTTATTGGTCGCTCTTCCAAGGGGCCTCGGACCGAGTCCAGGTTCGCGCCGAACAGGAACTCGGTGAGTGGTGGGGAGAGGTCTTTTCGACGGGCCTCGAGCATAGAGCTTCCCCCATCCTTTGTCCGTCGCCATACCTTAGGCGGAGCTGATTTGGAGGCCTTTCGGGATTCGCTCCGTGACCCCGGCTATCACGAGCTCCCCCCGGATCCTTTTGCTAATTTGGCCTTGGAATGTGTGGAGCCCCAGCCGACCAGACACCCCGGTCCTCCTTCCCAGGTTCCCCCTTCTTTCTTTCCGGGCCAATCCTCTTCGTGTGAAGGCTCGAGCTTGGCAGAGTCCATCTTCTTCTTTGACACAACATGTACCCATCTCGTCCCTTGGAGAGGGTTCACTCGCCTCCGGAGGATCCTTACCCAGATTCTGATTAGGATGTACCTATGTGAACAATTTTTCTTTTGTTTCATTTTTAAAAAACAATGTATGAAAATTTGTTATCTTTGGTGTTTAGAACTTTGTCCCTTTTATTAGTAAACCCATCATTTATGCATGCTTGGGCCTCGAGAGGGCCTTATGGTCATTTCTGGACCGCTGGGGATTCCCGAGATGTGTTTGGACTCAATTATGCGAAGTTTGGCAGATATCTGACAGGTTTTGAACAAGTGAAAATGAGTTTCGCTTGTAGGAAATCAGCGGATACAGGCTGCTGACATGAAATTTTTCACAGGGACAAACCAGCCGTACGGATCGTAGAAGCATGGTTGACTTTTTGACTAAACTTTCTGAGGACTTTTAGGGAATTTTGACAGACGGGAGATCTTATTTGGCTCGAACCGTTTTACCCAAAGCATGACTTTTCGTTGGCCCTTTCATTGCACGATTATGGCTTGCCAGCCCCAGTGCTTTACCTTTGTCGGGAACTACTCCTCGGGTCTCACCCTATTTTTTTGGGTGCGTATCCTCCTTGCCCGGGACACGGTCTGCCTTTGCACGGGTTTCCTCTTCCCAAGCAATCCCAATCTATCATTTTTCCCTCTTCCACATATCCTATCATCTTCTGTTCCTAGGAGTGGCCTAGTTGACTTTGACACGGACAAGAGCAAATCATGCTTGCTCACACGAATGGACACACATAGGCATTTACGGGAGTGAGTCCATTTTCTGAGGAAGGAAGCCTATGGACAGAAATTCAAGTGTTTGTCTCTTTCCTAAGATGTGGAAAAGAAGACTTGTCAAGGCATTCGAAATCGGCCTTAGTTAATGTCATCAAAATGATTGCTCGAATGAACCGTGTCCAGCATTAGGTCAAAATTCAAGCAATTAGCCTTAACATGTATAAATGTTGTGATCATTTGAGATTCAGATTCAGATTCTACCTTGAGGTCGTCTTTTACTGAAGTTGGTTTTCTTTTGATGTCATCTCGGAGGACATTGTTGCTCGCTTCCGCTTTGCGGTGAACTCCTTGGGATAGACCTCTTGGGGGTGAACCTTCTTTGGTGTGAACTCCTCTTGAGGAAAACTTTCCTTTTGCCATTTTCCTTCCTTCTTTCGACACATTCATTTCCTTTTCTCATTCATTCATCATTTTCATTTTTTTTTTCGGGGGGGAGGTAATCATTAGCCTTAGCTTGCTTTCTTGGGCGTCGGCTCTCTTGCATCCCCTTATCAAGTCTAGCTTCGATTTCTAAGATCTGGGAAGCCCTTTGCTTGGTTGCACACGTGTGATTACAGTTGAATCTTGGCCGTTGAGCAACAACGTCCTCACTTTTTCACTGTCTCGGGATGCCTTCGATGTGTATCAGGAGTTTGTTTCAGAAAGGTGTATTGGGTTGTGTATCGGGGAAGTGTATAAGGGAAGATTTTCCATTAATGGTTTTCTTCATGCCAATTGATCACAACATTCATTCATATCAAGATTAATTGTTTACATTTTGTACTCTATTGCGTTTGGGTTCATTCATCCTTGAATGAGTCGTCGTTGACTATTATGTTTGGGAGTCAACTCATCATTCTGGGGATATAGCAATCATTTGACAACATTAATCAAAGCGGTTCCGAGATTTAATGCATTTTTCAAGATAATGCCTCAAGTCTAGAGAGAATAGAAGTAAAAACGATTCATTTCATGGGAGACTCAATTTTTACAAACATAGACTCGACTATTGACTCTATTGACTCGACCATTCTACCATTCACCGCCTTGACCATACATAACATTGCCTCGCAGGGCTTTTCATAAAAAGAAACAAAAGACTTTGTCCACAACGGACTTTTTAGGGACTCTCTAGAACCTACAATGCTAGACCACTCCCACTTTCTTTTTCTTCTTCCACCTCCTTACATTTCCACCTCAAACCCATTTGTCTCCTTGCTTGGTAATGACACCTTCGTCAATGAGCGCTTGGATATGATTTCTCAAGGTAAGGCAAGCATTCGTAGAATGACCCGAGGCCTGGTGGTACTTGCAGTACTGCTTTGGATCGTGGCGAGCTCCGATCGGTTCGGTCCATATCACGTGTCGGCTGAGGAGCTCGATCTTACCGATCTCGAGTAAATGATCCAACATTTGCTCTCTGGGCATTCCTAACTCATGGAACCAACAGTAGTAAGCTCCCTTGCCTTGGGGGTGAAATCCTCCCACAACTGCCGCGGGTTTCCCATGGGATACTGTGACGCGTTGGAGTTGATCACGAGGCTATTGCTCATCTTGGGCCAAGCGGTGGGGGATGGTCTTTGGTGAGGAGGACGATTTCTCCGAGAACCTTTTGATCTCCTCAATGGATTTCACAATTTCATGGAGACATTCTCGGGTGTTCCTTGAGTTGTGCCTTTCTAATTCGTCCGTCAATTCCGCTCGGCTATGCAGGAGCTCGTACCGGCGATCGTACTTTTCCTCAAGATCTTTCCTGAGTCTCTCACCACCCTTTTCCCATAGCTCCTCAACCTTTTTATAGAGCACCTCCTTGATCTCCCTCTGGAGCTGTTGAACCACCTTGATCGCTTCATTGTGATCGACCTCTGACTTTCGTATTTGATCTCTCATCGTGTTCACCGTCCTTTCTAGGAGTTTCACCCTGCCTTCCAGCCGGGCCTGTGCATCCAGTCGGATATCTACCTCAATCGCTTGGGATTTGCTTTCCATTACTTCCTATAGCACAAAGGACCGACAAGCCGTAAGGGCGCCGTAGAAAGAATCTCGAAAAGCTATGCTTTGAGTAAGGCGGGGACTCGACACAAACGATATTTTGACTTATTGAGAGAAGCGAGTTTGACCATTTGGGGGGGGGGAGCCCAGGCCATGCATTTTCGGATGAATTTAACAATTTTGGTTTTCAGAAAACGAATTTTTGTTTATTCTATGATCATTATTCGGCAGTTTCGTCACACGAACAAACGTTAGTGCACAGTTTAACGGCTTAGCATTTATTGTTCATGCTTACTTAAAACACGTCTTATTCCTAACTGGTTGGAAAAGATGTCTCTTCTTTTTCGCAACTATTCTACATTCTGGATCAGTGGAGGGTGGACTGTCCCAAGGATGGACTGTCCCGGGCGAGGGTCCTATAGGGCAAGCGGCTTCCACCGACCAAAAGAGACGAACCTATGGTCTAGTATATCGCAATATTCCCAATGGGTGAGCCATTCCAATCATGATTAAGCCCCGGTTAAGATCGAGATTCGTCTTAGGGACTTGAGGGGCTTCCAGTATAACCTCATCTTTGATGAGGGCTCTCGAATCTTATCCATGGGCTTAAGGATGATTAGTATGAACCATTCATTAGGGCTTGACAACACAGTGTCACCCTATCCTTAATACATGACTTAGGTTAATTACGGTCAACATTAACGCATAAGTCAAGGACTGGGTCAAAGTTGATCATGGTCACACTTGCTTTCACAAGGAGTCGTGACTCGAGCATTAACTTGGCCATAATTAATCTCAGACACGTATTAGGGACGTGGTAACGTGAGCTAGACCAAAAACCAACCAAAGTCTCAGTATTTGTGTGTCACGGACAAGTGTGGTTGACTCGGCTCGGAAGGGGAGGTGGAATGGACCCGTGCGCGCTAGAAGAGCACAAGAGCCCCAATCAAGCTGCATCGTGGTATCCATCCCGGGTTTAAAGGGAATTTGGAACGTGCAAGGTCAAGTACGCGTAGTGTGAAGCCATTCTATGTTCTCTTTTGAGTTAAAATAGAAATTTTCGATTCGTTTTAACATAATGAGCAATGTATAATCAACATATGAACAAGCATGAATAAGCATAATCGACAAAAATGAGCAAGCATGAATAAGCTATTTACATAAGCAATCAAGCAAGAATCATATGAAAAAACAAAGCCAAAACTTGTACATACAACAAATTGTGCACAACCAAAGGTCCTTTGAAATCAAGACTTCACAAGAAGAACAATCTTTTGAAAACCATTTGTAAAACAAGTTGTGCACAACAAAAGGATTCAAAAATTTTTACAAAATGGGTTATGCACAAGGAGGCTCTAAAAACCCAAATTTATGTCCAAAAAGACTTGGCCATAACCAAGCTTTAAAAACTAAGTTTTGGCTAGAAAAGAAGAAGGTAATGTGCACAAAAAAATATGTAAATTTGGAACCTGGATAAGCAGAAGCAAAAGGGACACAGAATGTTTCTGCCCTGCACAAAATTGTCAAATTTTGAAACATTCTGTTCCCTGCCCAACATAGCCGTACGGCTATAGCATCCTGGCTATTATTTTTTGCATTTTTTCAACCTTCTGATCATCAAGCCCCAGTTTATTGCACATCCAGAATAGTTTCCACTCTAGAAGATTCAAACAGAAACTCAGCACACACAAAACAAACACGAAAGTTAACGAAAACGGGGGACGGGAGTTTGACCCACACAAAAGTGTCCTCAAAGCTTCTAAAAAGAAGTTTGCAAACACTTTACTCCCCAGCGGAGTCGCCACTGTAAGGATCCCGCCCCCGCACGGAAAACACGACGAGTATGGGGGCGAAACGCCGAACACAGTTATCACGCAAAACATAACGGAGTCGCCACATTTGTTAGTTATTTAACCCAACAAATGGAAATGTTAGAGATTCTATTAGTTCGTAGGTCAGGTTACGCCTTGGGAAGATTTTTACGTCACCCAAGTCGCCTCGGATAGGACCGAGTCTCCCTAACGTTAGTTAACAAAGTGCGTATGTGTGTGTGTATTTCAAAAACGAGAGAAACTGACTTTTAACAAAACTGGTTAATTATTTAACATAAAAGGGTTATTTTGCAAACATTCTGACCAGAAAAGGGAAAAACTGAAAAATGCACTCCCCGGCCAAAGTAGCCGTACGGATGGGGAGGGCAATCCAGGGATTTTTGACAGTTTATCAGAAAACTGTCCAGTTTCAGACAAAACAGAGTGTTCTTGCTGAAACTGGACTGAAATAATCATTTTCAATTATTTTCCTTAACAAAAACATGGATTCAATCATCCCTATGTCATTGATCACAAATTAGACACCAAAAACAAAGATTTTGGATGTGATCAAGACAATCATTGGGGAAGTTTTTGAGAAAGTTGATGAACATGCCCTTTGGGCTAAAATTGTCATTTGATGAGTAAAGATTGAAACTTTACCATCAAAATGGACTTTTTATGAAAGATTAACCTTGAGGGACAACAAAAGCAACATAAAGATCCAATCTTTATGACTCAATCTTAGGGATTTTTTGCTAAATCAAGGTTGGGATGATAAAGATTGAGCCTTTATCCCCCAAAATGATCATCATGGCCTAGTTTGTGGAATACTAACATAAAGGCATGAGCTTTCACATTGATAAAGAGATCTTTAAGCCATTTAGAACAAAGAAATCAAACCATGATCATCCTTAGGTTTGAACCTCTTTCACACAAAAGTATGAAAGGCACCTTGATCTTGACCCCTTTTCTTGGCAAACACTTAAGCAATCAGGGGAAAACCTAATGGACGATCCTAGAGTCCAAAAATACCTCTGTGGGAATCAAGTTTTGGATTTTCATCACAACTTACCTTCTTGGCCAGAACCCTAGGTCCAGAACTCCTATAAATATAGAGGTTCTTGAACCAAAAAGGAGCTAGAATCCTCATTCACCCAAAAACCACTCCAAATCTGATCAAAGAGGTCCACATAATCAGTCCCTCTTCCTCATCAACGAAAACCGCCTCGAAGAAAACCCGCGCGCAAACAATTAAATTTTTCATTTTTAAAAATGGGTAAGAGATCATCGCTTAACCCCGATTAGTTACTCCTTTCTAGAATTGTTGACTTTAACACTAACCTTTTTTTTTTTAAAGAGACAGCAATTGAAACTTTAAAAAGTTAATAAGCCAACCTTTTATTAAATTCTTCCCCATCAAACTGTCAATGGTACAGGAAGTCAATATACATAGTTCTGTACAGCATGAGCTTAATTAGACGTGACCAAAAAAAACCGGCAACCGGCTAACCGCCGGTTGATAACCGGTCAAAACCGGGTCAAAACCGGGAAACCGGTTAACCGGAAACCGGCTCAACCGTCAACCGTAATTCCCCGGTTCGGTTTCGGTTAGGCCTTTCTCAAAACCGGTAAACCGCCGGTTATAACCGGATAACCGCCAACCGGATAACCGGCGGTTAAACCGGTTATAAAACCGGAGGTTAACCGCCTAACGGCTACTTTTCAAAAATTTGCACCGGGCCCCCCCCATTTCCCCATGTCTGACTGACCACCACTGTCCAAAAACGGCTAGTTTTCCAACTAGCCGTTAGTTCAGTTAACTTTCGGCCTTAAATGAAAAAAAAAAAAAAAAAAACCAAAAATTGCTTACATATAAATACCCCCTCCCTCCTACCATTTTAGTTCCACATCTTCTCTATACTCTTTCTCTCTCTACTAATTCTCACACTCTCTCATATTTCCAGTTAGATTGCATAATTCCAGTCAGTTTTTTAACGCTTTCCAGTTAGTTTTTTAACGAAATCACTTTTTTAATTTATTTAGAAAATTCCAGTCACTTTGTTAACCATTTCCAGTCAGTTTCAAATCATTTTCCAGTTAGTTTTCAGAATTCCAGTCAGTTTTTGAGAGTTTCAGTCAGTTTTTTGACAGTTTCAGTCAGTTTTTTAACAAAATCTGTGTTTTTCATCATTTTCAGTCAGTTTTTTAGCGAGTTTCAGTCAGTTTCTAAACAGTTTCAGTTAGTTTGTTAACAAAATGGCCTCATCTCGAAGGAGCGGCAAGGAACATGTTGGTTCTTCCTCACTTAACCCGGAAATTGAGTCACATTTTGAGGAAAGTGAGCAAAATGTTGAAGAAAATGTTCCTCAAAGTGGTAGGGCCGGGGCCGGCCGAGCTCGAGGCGTGGGAAGAGGTGGTCGGGGGCAACGTCAAGCACGAGAATCCAAATCCGACACTTTCACGATCCATTTCCGAAAAGTACAAATTGACCCCAACGACTTTGTACATTTTCGAGCGTGTTGCAACTATTGCACCAAATCTTACCCGTTCGCAAAAGGTAATGGGCATGGAACATTGAACCATCACTTGAGATCAACACATCCTGAAAAACTTGGGATTGATAGTGATCAAGCTCAATTACAATTTGCTCAACCTAACACCCAAGGTACGTCTTCGGTCTTATTTAAGTTTAATAATGTCGTTTATAGGAAAGAATTGTGCAAATTTGTGTGTGTTAAAGGGCTTGCTTTTAACTTTGCGGATGATGACTTTTATGAACGGTTTATTAGACTTTCTTTAAATCCGGCCGCCTCCAAAGTACCACGTACGACTCTCGTACGCGATATTAAAAAAGTGGTTTTGGAATATAAACATTTTTTAATTGATGTTTTATCAAAATTAGATCAAAGAGTTTCAATTTGTGCCGATGGTTGGAGTGATCATTGGCAAAGAAATAGTTATTTGGGTGTTACATGCCATTGGATCGATAATTCGTGGACTTTACAAAAAAGACTACTTGCATATGATAGTTTTGAACCACCTCATTCCGCGGAAAATATTTGTAGAAAGTTGCACGCCATTTTGGCAAAATATGGTCTTTTGCAAAAAATATTTTCTATTTCATTCGACAATGCTAGTGCTAATACCGCTAGTATACCGGAATTGATGCTCATTTGTCAACCGTCACTTGGGGGTAAGTATTTTCATATTAGATGTTTATGTCATATCATAAATTTATGTGTTAAAGATGGTTTGGATGCTTTAGATCAATATGTTAAACCCATTAGAGAGGCTCTTTATTTTATTGCAAAAAAAAATAAAATTACAAGAAAATGGATAAAATATTTACTAAATAAGGGTCTTCCCGAAAAATATTTTTCTATGGATGTTCCGACTAGGTGGAATTCTACCTACAAAATGTTAATTGATGGTTTTGAGTATAAAGAGCATATCATGGATTTTTTTATTAGTATGGGCTATGAAATTCCTTTATTTGCGTATCAATGGAACGCTTGCACTAATTTATGTCAATTATTAAAGATTTTCAATACCGCTACTTTGGCTTTGTCGGGAGTTTATTATCCAACTTCCGTTTTGGTACTTGATCAATGTATTGCAATAGTTCTAAGTTTTAAAAATTTGCAAAATTGCACCATTTTAAACGAAAGCATTGCTTCCATGAGGCAAAAGTGGGTCAAATATTTTGATAACATTCCGTCTCTATTTTTGCTTGCAAAGATGTTGGATCCCCGTATTAAATTGAAAGATCTAGTCCGCATAATAACGTTTTATTATGCAAATTTATACCCCAATGGGGACGGATTACACGAAAACCCGGCGATTATTGTTGAAAATACAAAAAAAGATTTGGTGACTCTTTATAATGAGTATAATGCAATTCATGGAAATGTTTCTCAATATGGCTCAAGTCCTAATGAAGAAGATATTGATACACAATATGATGTGAATAACGATCCATATAGTTTTGTTAATGATATTTATTTTTCAAAACGTCCTAGAACGTCTCCTTCTTCTTCTTCTACCTCTAGCATTCCGTACGAGTTGGAAGCATATTTCTCTACTAGACATGAAGTTGTACAAAACACTTCAAATCCAATTTCTTTTGATATTTTGAGGTGGTGGTCACAAAGGCAAGAAACTTATCCCATACTCTCTTTAATTGCAAAAGAAGTCTTAGCTTCTCCCGCTTCAACCGTGGCCGTCGAATCGGCATTTAGTGTGGGAGGAAATGTTTTGGATGCAAGACGTTCCCAACTAACTTGTGAAAATTTGGAAAATCAACTCTTGCTTGGTGATTGGGTTAGAGCGGAAAAGAGGGAGCAAGATATGCCTTATGAAGAGGATTTAGTAAATGTAGATCCACAATATCAATACGACTTGGAAGATTCTACGGGAAGTTCGGAAGGGGACGGAATGTAGATAGTTTTTATTTTAATTTTTAGAATAGGTTTATTTTTATTTCATTGTAATAGTTTAGTTGAGGTAATAAGGCTCCATTTTTTCCTCCCTTAATTATAAAAGGGCAAGGATTGGTTGTCCCCCTCTTTGTAATTTTAATTTTAATTAATAAAATTTAAGGGTACCGTCCCTTTTTTACTTAAAAAATTTGTGTTATACATTATAGTTATACACTTATACATTTTAAGTTTTTAACTTAAAAACAAAAAAAACAAAAGAAAACTGTTTAATATATGTATGACTCATACATATACTCCCGTTTTTTTTTTTTTATAAAAACTGTTTAAAAAAAAAAAAAAAGTTAAAAAATCTGTTAATAAAACTGTTAAAAAAATCTGTTAAGAAAACTGTTTAAAAAAACAGTTAAATTTTTTTTTTTACTTGAAAAAAAAAAACTTTACTTGAAAAAAAAAACCCTTTAAAAAAATGAAGTGTTTTTTTATTTTATCTTTTTTTTTAACAAAAAACTGTTAATAAAACTGTTTTGAAAAAAAAAAAAAAAAAAAAAAAGGTAACCGGTTTAACCGGTTTAACCGCATTAACCGGTTAACCGGTTAACCGTAACCGGACATAACGGTTAGACGGTTAGGTTACGGTTAGCATTTAACGAAAAACATAACCGGCGGTTATAACCGTCAACCGCCGGTTATAACCGGATGGACACGTCTAAGCTTAATTATAAATTTATAATATTGGAGAAATTCGAGATTAGCCATAGTTGGGTGGCTTCTAAAGTCAAGATGCCCAATCTTTTTAAGTCAATTGTGTGTATACGCTTTGGATTTTTTATAACTTTATGCTATTTTGACCTACTATACATTTTTTTTTTATTATTATTATTGTTAGCGGCTAAAATTTGATGAGAAAATCTGGGAAAAAAAAACGTGTTTTACGTTAAGGTTGCATAAAATGTGTTTTTAAGTTTGGCGCGGTGGCATTTTTGTAATTAACGGGAAGTTGTTTAGCGCTGATCGTAAGTGCCAGTGGTAGTGTAAAAAAGTGTCAACACATGTACACTGACACTTATTGACACTACCACTGACACTTTTTAATAATTGCTAGTATCAATGTTAAAAAGTGCCAGTGTAATGGCTGGCAATTATTAATACTACCACTGACACTTTTAATAATTGCCACTATCAATGTAAAAAAGTGTCAGTAGAGCTGTCAATATGGGCTGGCGGGGCGGGTTGGGCCCAACCCACCTTCAAACGGGGCGGGGTGGGCTGGCCCAAATTCTTGGCGGGCTGAGAAAATGCCATCTCAACCCAACTCACCTTGGGTTAGTGGGCCAGGCGGGCCAAGGCCCAAGACTACAAACCTTTTTTTTTTTTTTTTGTGATTTTCGACTTTCAAGTCACCTGCTGCTAGTTAAAAAAAAAAAAAAAAAAAAAAAAAAAAAAAAGAAGAACATGTTCAAACTACAATCCAGCCTATCCAGGTACTTCCAGCCTTCCAATACACTGGTATGTACAAGAATGCAGACAACAAGACTGCAATTCACAAAGCAAAGGTAAAAATGTCTCTAACAGATAACTATATTTTCAATACACTGGTATGTACAAGTGAGAAGCAGATTTAATTCATTACAAGTATATTTACACAATATGAGCATTACCCAGTTGGATAAATAATTACAATTGTATGTTTCATCCAAGCAAATAACAAAAAAATAAATAATGCGGAATAAAAAAATTACAATACAGTGTTCACAAATACAATTCAACAGCTAGTTTTCTTGATCGCCAATTAGCTTCTACTATACAGTGTTCATAAACAAAAAGAGAAAGTCGAATACATTCATTCACACACCCAGCGGAATTAAAAAACTGGTTCTAGTTAATTAAACAAAAATCAGCTCTTCTTTAAGCCAAATACATTCATTCACACACCCATTCTTGAAAAGAGAAAGTCGATTTTGACAAATTTGGGAAAATAGAGGACTTACCAGAAGCGGCGACGGATCACATTCACAGAAGGGCAGAGTAGAGAAGAGGATGATGCCGGCGGCAATGGTGGCGACTGGACGGACTGGTTAGCGGTGGCGATGCCGGCGGCGGCGCCGGTTGAAACTTGAGAGAAGGAACCGAAAAGAGAAACTGAGAAAGTCGTTTGGTCCGTGAAACGAAAAGTGAAAAAAAAAAACCCTAAATTAGACGTTCACGCCTTCGGTTCATCTGTACAAACAAACAAATAATAAATAAAAAAAAAAAAAAAAAAAAAAAAGGTGAGTTGGCCCGCCCCAAACCCGTTTGGCCCGTGACTCAAATGGGCTAGCCCAAAATGGCCCACTTCTATTTGGGTTAGTATATTTAAGGCCCAATCCACCCTTTTTTCCATGGCGGGTCGGGCCGGGCCAGCCCAACGGGCTCAGCCCAAATTGATGGCTCTAAGTGTAGTGTACTTACTGGCAATTTTTAACATTACCACTGGCACTTAAGAAAATTGTCAGTTTCATGTTTATAAACGCCAGTTTGAAATCACTGGCTTTTTGTAATACTAACACTGGGCATTTACTATGGTTGCCAGAATTTACGAAAATGCCACCACTTGTTTCGAAGTACAATGGCCAACGTTTTTGAAAAATACATTTTTCTTTTGCTTAATGAAAAACGCGTTTTTCACAAGACTCACTCAAATTTGATACATAGGTTCAGCTTAATATGGATGTCAAAATGAATTAGCAAGATTTGTAGGTCCGTAAATATTCAAATTGACAGTTATAATAAATGAACGGACACTTTTTTTTAAGAAATTGTGAGTGTGAGTGTGAGGGTTAAAAATGACATTGTGGTGTTAATAGGTGATCATGAGAGTCTTAATAAATTGACAAAAATTTGTATGAGAACACCATGATCAGTCTCATAGTAGAGACGGGTCATTTTTTACCCATGACACAGATCCATAACCCACATATATATATATATATATTGGCTTTTTTAAAAATTTTATATTATTATTTTCGGTTTGTCAAAAGTAATAGTTACTATAATTAAATGTAACAAACGTGTTACTTATATGCAACAGTTTGTATCATAAAAGTAATACATATATACAGAAAATTAACAGTGCTTTTTTTTTTATGTTTTCTTCGTTTGCCAAAAGTAATACAACCTCTGTCCCTAAATGAGTGTCCAAATTTCATTTTAAGGGACAATGAAAATCTCAACTTTTTAAACAATTTGGTAACAACGATTCATATATAATCTTGTTATCTCCTTTCCAAACCTTTAGTTTTGCCCGTATAAAGAAACCGGTGAAAAAAATTTCAATAAAAAACGTTTAGGGAGAAAGTTATGTTAAAAAAAGACACTCATTTAGGGACAAAGATTTCTTGAAAAGGGACACTCATTTAGGGACAGAGGGAGTACTTATTACAACTAAAATGTAAAGAACGTGTTACTTATATGTAACAGTGTTTATACATAATTGTAACACATATGTATAGAAAAGTAATAATTCAACTATTTACACTTTAGAACTAAAAACACTTGTGTTAGTAACATTGTAAAAATAAGAAATTAACAATTTTTATAAACGAATGTTACATTTTACTTGTATAATAACATTGTAAAACAGTTACATTTGCTTGTATAATAGTATATCTATATGTTTTCAAATAATAAGTTACAATTGGTTCAATTTATCATGATATATGTAAAAGTATTACACTATCTATAGAAATATGTTACAATTACATCTACTAAAGTGTTATATTTACTTGTACAAATAATTACATTCATGTATATAAGTTGTTATTTTTCAAATGTTACTTTCTTTTAAAAAAATAAAATCAAAATACTCAAAAATAAAAAATATTCTGAAAAAACACTATTACATTTCAGTATAAAGATAATTACATTTAGTTATTGTTAGTGTTACACGTATTTAGAGTTAGTATTACAGTTGAAAAAGATGAGTAGAATTAGCTATTTTTTTTATAAAACTGGTGTTACGTTTACTTATAAATAATGTTACTTTATAAGTAACACAATTGTTACATTTAGTTGTACTAAGTATTACTTTTGGCAAACGAAAAAAAGTCAAAAAATAATATAAAAACTTAAAAAAGGGGGGAAAATCGATTTTTTATGGGAAAAAATGTAACGACCCCAAAATCCGTCTTTATTTTCTTTATATTTATTTTATATTTAGTTTATATTTTATTTTATATTTTGGGAATTTTATTTGAATTTAAGTGTTGCATCATATTTCATTATTTGCACATCTTGATTGATTATTTGTGTTAGTTGTAACAAGTGTTAAGGGAGTTAATTATTTAAGTTGAAACCTTAGGGTCCTTATTTGAAAAAACAAACTTTAGGGGTTTATGTGTTAAAAGTGAAAGTGGAGGGGTTTAATTGAAAGTTGAAAATAGCCAAAAACTATCCTTATCTCCCCCTCCCTCACTCTCTGCGCCACCTTCACACACACACACACTAAATTGTTGTTCTCTCCATTGTTGAAGAAAGAAAAAGGTAAGGTTTCTTCATTTTTTATTTTTCCTTCTTTTAAATTACTACTCTATTTTCAAATCTAAAAATATATAAATGTTCAGGGTGTTGAGTAGGCCATTTCTACCGGATCAAATATTATTTTCTTGATACTTTTCCGGAAAATAGGTAAGTTACTAATCCCCCTTTAATTATTAAAATGGTCATATATATGTTATATATGCTATATGTGTTGAAAAATAATGTTTTGAATGCTTTTATGTTACTTGTAATTTTGGGACAAAGGGAGTAGTATGGAATTGGCTTTAGATGGATGTTAGTGTTGTTTTTAGGCTGAGTTCATAGCCTTGGGCAATTTACAAATGTTGTATGTTGTAAGTGTTATACTTTTGGGACGGTGAAACGAAGGGAGTATAATTTTAGTACAGTTTTGGCCATAACTTCTGCATCCGGACTCCGTTTTGGTCGTGTAACTATCGTTGGAAAGCTCTTCTCGAGTACTACACGATGGGTTGGTTTATTTAGTTGGGTTCTGATTTTTATATTACGGAAATCCAGTAGGTGTTTAATAGTACCAAAAAGAGATTAATGGTCCGTTGTGTTAGAGTTGGTCCTTTGTGATCGAGTCTGAATTGATGTAACCGTTTAGGTCCATTTTGGGTGTTGTACATCTTTAGGATGCTTTCGTGAGGTTTCTTATTTTGAAATCCCTTGTGTGAGAAATGGATTTAACGTACTTGGTTGTTGAGGATCGTGTTCTAGTGTGTGTAAGATTGTTGTGACTTAATGTCAATGTTGTGAAATCTTATGAGTGTTTCTTTCGTGCATCTTGTGATGTGTTTGGCTTGGTTCCCTACTTTGGAATCATTGCCCCCGGTTGTTGTTTAAGCAAGTATTCTTTGCTACGTTTTTGTGTAAAGTCCAGCTGGTACTTTTGTGTGTGTTTGGGCAGTGATAGGGATTATAATGGTCTCACGAGCCAAGTACATTATAAGGATCCTATCATTGGTTTCCCATTTTTAACCCCCTTCCTTAGGCCAAAGTTTGGGCACTTTGGGTTATGACTCTGTGTCATTTCCCTGGTTGTTGTTGTTGTGATTGTTTGGTTCCGGAACCCGTTTCAGCTCTTCGATGCTGCTCAGTTGATGCCTCTCAGATGGTTATTGTTTTGGTTCGAGAACCTTGGCTCAGTATCCACGTATGAGTGTTTAATTCCGCCTTATGTGTTGTATGATGAGTTGGTCGTTATTTCCAACCGGTATGGGACGGTTGGCGATAGGGAACCTCTCATATTATGTGCTATATGCTATATGATCATTTGTGGCATTGTTCCTTTATGTTTATTATATTAGCATGTAATGTAGTTGCATTTTAGTAACTTACTGAGATTTATTCTCACCCTTTATTTGTTTACCGTTTTAGATAAGAAGGAGCCCAGGGGATAGTTCACACACAGGGAGGACGTCGAGAAGGATATCTTTGGGTAAGACATTTTGGGAAGTGTTGTGTATGTAAAGGATACATTATGTAAATGTAATACCTTTTGGGGTAGTGTACCCGTGACTTAGTAGTTGTATCATCTCTTTTGGTAGATGTTAAGTGTTTGTAAATGAGTAAGTAAAGTTAGTAGTTGTAGCCGAGTGGCTAAGTACTTGTTGTGAAAGTTTGGTTTGTTTGACTTGAAGTCAAGTTTAGTAAATGTGTTTGGTTATAAGACTTTTTATGAAAGTATATTTCGAAAAATTTTCTTTAAGTTGTTTTATGACGTCTTCCGTGCGTGTCCCGGACGTGGGGCCAAGTAGGGCCACGGGTCGGGGCGCGACAGTTGGTATCAGAGCTAGGTTGTGGATGGTCTAGAATGACTAAGTGACCTAGGAGGGTAGTTGAGTATGGAGTGAGTAACGTGAGTGTTTTATGCAGGTACTCAGTAAGAATGCCTGAACATGAGGGTGAACAGTCTGGTACTGCAGGCCAGGGCAATGTAAGGGAAGAGGCTCGAGCTATGTTTCAAGGGATGTTCGAGGCAGCTATGAAAACTATACATGATCAAAGGCAAGGAGGAGAACATGCACCTCCGAGGTATGGTCTAGAACAGTTTTTAAAGATGAAACCAACCGGCTATGATGGTGAACCAGATGTGACCAAAGTTGAGAGATGGATTGAATCCATGGAAAAGATATTTGATGTATTAGTATGTACTGAAGAAGATCGAGTCAGGTTTGCTACCTACAAGTTGATTGGAGCTGCGGAGTACTGGTGGAGAACATTGAAAGCCAGTTGGGATGACGCTCATGTACCTTATACTTGGGCAAATTTTCTGAAAAAGTTCAAAGAACATTTCATTCCGAGGGTGGATCAAGATCGAAAAGAAGTGGAATTCCTTAGCTTGGAACAGAATGCAATGTCGGTAGCTCAGTATGCAGCTAAATTCACGGAGTTATCGAGGTATTGCACTCATTTAATTGCAACAGAGGAGAGGAAGGCAATGAGATTTGTGAAGGGATTAAAAACTGTGATCCGAACTCAATTGGTGTCCCATAAACTACAAGAATTTCAAGATGCAGTTGATCGAGCCTATCAAGTGGAGCATGATATTGAAGAACACAAGAGGAAGGTGGAATTGGCTGGTGTGGGAAGACAAGGTAGACCACAACCACAAAGAAATGAAAATCGTGGAGGACAAGGAACTTCAACCCCATTTAGAGGACAACCACAAGGACAACCGATTGTTAGAAATCAAAGTAACTTCTCCGGGGGTCAAAGCAAGAGAGTATGTAATTTTTTTCAGATGGAAGGGCACATTGAAGAGCGTTGTTGGAAAAAGCAAGGCAAATGTTTGAACTGTGGGCAACTTGGCCATTTTCAAAGGGATTGTCCTAGAACGAGGGGTCAACCATCGGGGAGTAGTGTGGGACCGTCTCAGGGTCAGAAAATGGATGCCTCGGGAAAACCAAAAGTTCAAGGTCGTGTGTTTTCAATCAATCAACAACAAGCTTCAGATGCTTCCACCGTGATAGGAGGTATAATTTCTATGTCCAGTTTGAGGGCACGTGCACTTATAGACCCCGGCTCATCGCATTCATATGTTTCTGTGTCTTTTGCATCTCGATTGCATTCTTCCTTTGAGTCTTTGCCTTATGTGCTAGAAGTGTCGACTCCTATGGGAAATTGTTTGATAGCTGACAAGGTGTTGCGTGATTGTGATGTGCATATTAGTGAGCATGTTTTACTTGCTGATCTAGTTATTTTGCCATTGCAAGACTTTGATGTTATTTTGGGTATGGATTGGTTAAGTAAATATCATGCCTTTGTTGATTGTTTTAAGAAAGTGGTTACGTTTTCTATCCCTAGTGTGCCTGTGTTTACTTTTGAGGCAACTTCTTTGGGTAAGGGAATTCGTATTATTTCGTATGTGAAAGCTAGGAGGCTATTGCACCGTGGTTGCGTGGGGTACTTGGCCTGTGTTTTGGATACTACTAAAAAGTCTCCTGAAATAGAGGATGTGAATGTAGTTAAAGAGTTTCCTGATGTGTTCTCTTATGAATATTCTATGCCTCCCGATAGAGAGATCGAGTTTGGTATTGACTTGATTCCAGGTACCACCCCTATATCTGAAGCACCCTATAAAATGGCTCCAGCTGAACTGAAAGAGTTGAAGGTTCAATTACAAGAGTTACTTGATCGGGGATTCATCCGTCCTAGTGTATCACCATGGGGAGCTCCTGTGTTGTTTGTCAAGAAGAAGGATGGGTCTTTGAGACTATGCATTGACTACAGGAAGCTGAATCAGGTAACTATAAAGAATAAATATCCTCTACCTCATATTGATGACTTGTTTGATCAACTCTAAGGGTCAGTCGTCTTTTCGAAGCTTGACTTGAGGAGTGGGTATCATCAGTTAAAGATTCGTTCTGAAGACATTTCTAAGACTGCTTTCCGTAGTAGGTATGGTCATTATGAGTTCCTTGTTATGCCTTTCGGGTTGATTAATGCTCCGGCTGTTTTCATGGATATGATGAATCGGGTCTTCAAACCTTATCTTGACACCTTCGTGGTTGTATTTATTGACGATATTCTTGTGTATTCCAAGTCTAAGGAGGAGCACGAGCAACACTTGCGAATGGTTTTATCTGTTCTTCGTGAGAAGCAACTGTTTGCGAAATTCAGTAAGTGTGCTTTTTGGCTCGATGAAGTGTCTTTTCTTGGGCACGTGGTTTCTAATAGAGGAATATCCGTAGATCCTTCCAAGATTGAAGCTATTGTGAATTGGAAGAGACCTGAATCAGTTACAGAGATTCGAAGTTTCTTAGGTCTAGCCGGGTATTATAGAAGATTTATCGAGGGATTTTCTAAAATTGCTACTCCGTTAACTCAGTTGACTCGAAAGAATGTTCCTTATGTGTGGGATGGCAAGTGTCAAGTTAGTTTTGAAGAATTGAAGAAGAGATTTACTACAGCTCCTATCCTTGCGCTACCTAATGAAAATGATGATTTAGTGATTTATAGTGATGCTTCTAAAGAAGGCCTCGGGTGTGTGCTAATGCAAAATGGAAGGGTGATTGCGTATGCTTCAAGGAAGTTGACTCCGAGTGAGCAGAATTATCCTACCCATGACATGGAGCTTGCGGCTATTGTCTTTGCGTTACACAGTGTAACGACCCCAAAATCCGTCTTTATTTTCTTTATATTTATTTTATATTTAGTTTATATTTTATTTTATATTTTGGGAATTTTATTTGAATTTAGGTGTTGCATCATATTTCATTATTTGCACATCTTGATTGATTATTTATGTTAGTTGTAACAAGTGTTAAGGGAGTTAATTATTTAAATTGAAACCTTAGGGTCCTTATTTTAAAAAACAAACTTTAGGGGTTTATGTGTTAAAAGTGAAAGTGGAGGGGTTTAATTGAAAGTTGAAAATAGCCAAAAACCATCCTTATCTCCCCCTCCCTCACTCTCTGCGCCACCTTCACACACACACACACTAAATTGTTGTTCTCTCCATTGTTGAAGAAAGAAAAAGGTAAGGTTTCTTCATTTTTTATTTTTCCTTCTTTTAAATTACTACTCTATTTTCAAATCTAAAAATATATAAATGTTCAGGGTGTTGAGTAGGCCATTTCTACCGGATCAAATATTATTTTCTTGATACTTTTCCGGAAAATAGGTAAGTTACTAATCCCCCTTTAATTATTAAAATGGTCATATATATGTTATATATGCTATATGTGTTGAAAAATAATGTTTTGAATGCTTTTATGTTACTTGTAATTTTGGGACAAAGGGAGTAGTATGGAATTGGCTTTAGATGGATGTTAGTGTTGTTTTTAGGCTGAGTTCATTGCCTTGGGCAATTTATAAATGTTGTATGTTGTAAGTGTTATACTTTTGGGACGGTGAAACGAAGGGAGTATAATTTTAGTACAGTTTTGGCCATAACTTCTTAAAGAATTATCATGTACTTGCGGTTGAGAAGAAGTACCTTGTTGTGCGATTTCTTGTTGAACTTGAACCCTTTCAATATTGACAATATTAGGATCAAGATCAAGTGCAGCCGAAGCGGATGGCTCACATCGAGGGCGTTTGGTGAAGAATCCATAAAGCTTAGATTGCTTACCTATCATGAATTATAACAACAATTGCTAAATAAATCCCCAAATCATCAATTTTAAATTTTTAAAACCCTAAAATTGAATCACAAAAAATACCTTTTTGAGACATTGCCGGATCTAGATGAAGGAGATGCGTCAGTGTCGGCAGCGGCGTGAGAGGGGTCCTTCAAATTCATTAATCATAATCCCCAAATTAGTAACAACAGAGAACATCAATTAAAGATTCCACCACAAAGCAAATCAAAATTGTAACCCTAATCATCTACAGAAAAGAGGATTGAGATCGAACCAGATACGCGAGAGCCGAGAGGGCCGGCAGATGCTTCGGTGACCAGTAGTAGAACCGACAGGCGGCAGATGCAGCGGCGGATCCAGAGGAAGGAGAAGCCGCAAGACTCTCGCCGTCGCTCTCTCAACTCTCTCCCAAATCCCAATCGATCGACTGAGCAAAATACCCTTCCAGCGGCAAACTAAGCGTAAAACGGAAGGTCTATTTTGAAATTCCTAACTTTACAAAATTTAACTTAACTCATATTAACACTTTGCACCTCTATTCTTTCAAAAATAACACTTTGCACCCCTATAGTTATTTTTTTTTTATATAAATACTCAGTAAAAAATTCAGAAAAACCCAGGGTATGCAGATGCGTACCCTGGCGATACACTGGATTCGCCACTGTGAGTAGGATAGTTCTTTTCATAAGGAGATAATTTTCGAGAAGCATAAGCTATTACCTTGCCATCTTGCATTAAAACACAACCCAATCCTTCTTTAGAAGCATCAGTATAAACCATGAAATTCTCAGAACCACTAGGCAAAGCCAAGACTGGAGCTGTAGTTAAGCGCCTTTTCAACTCTTGAAAACTTGCTTCACACTTGTCATTCCACTCAAAAGAAATAGCTTTTCGAGTCAGATTAGTCAATGGAGTAGCAATCTTGGAGAATCCCTCAATGAACCTCCGATAATAACTAGCCAAGCCCAAGAAACTACGGATCTCTGTCACTGTAGTCGGCCTCTTCCAGTTTACAACTTCTTCAACTTTGGAAGGATCTACTGCAATACCAGTAGCAGACACAACATGTCCCAAGAATGAAACCTCTTCTAACCAGAAAGCATATTTGCTGAATTTTGCAAATAATTGTTTCTCACGAAGAACTTGCAATACTACTCTGAGATGTTGTTCATGCTCAGCCCATGATTTAGAATACACAGGAATGTCATCAATGAATACCACCACGAAACAATCAAGATATGGCTTGAAAATACGGTTCATCAAATCCATAAATACA
Source organism: Campanula takesimana (assembly GCA_026119855.1). Taxonomy (NCBI): domain Eukaryota; kingdom Viridiplantae; phylum Streptophyta; class Magnoliopsida; order Asterales; family Campanulaceae; genus Campanula; species Campanula takesimana. Next base: position 617,029 of record JAOWBW010000589.1, read on the forward strand.
GCTGGAGCATTTGTCAAACCGAATGGCATAACAATAAACTCATAATGCCCATACCTGGTACGAAAAGCTGTCTTTGGTATATCATCAGATCTGATTTTCAACTGATGATAACCACTTCTCAAGTCAAGCTTCGAGTACACTACTGAACCTTGAAGCTGATCAAACAAGTCATCAATATGAGGTAACAGATATTTGTTCTTGATAGTTACCTGATTAAGATCTCTGTAATCAATACACAATCGCAGAGTCCCATCTTTATTTCTGACAAATAACACTGGTGCACCCCACGGTGATACACTAGGCCTGATGAAGCCCCTTTCAAGCAATTCCTCAAGTTGTGTTTTTAATTCTCTCAACTCAGCTGGAGCCATTCTATAAGGTGCTTTAGAGATTGGTGTTGTACCTGGTAATAACTCAATACAGAACTCAAGCTCTCGGTCAGGTGGCATGCTATACTCAGAAGAGAACACATCTGAAAATTCAGACACAACAGGAATATCTTCCATCTTGGGAACAGATAAACTCTGGTCAAGCACACATGCGAGATACCTGGCACAACCACGAGATAAAAGTTTTCTAGATTTTAAAGCAGAAATAACATGTATAGCACATAAAGGTCTATCACCTTCAAAGGTAAGATCAGGCAAACCAGGTATAGAAAAAGTTACTACTTTTCTATGACAATCAACAGATGCATGATGCACATATAACCAATCCATGCCAAGAATCACGTCAAAGTCCCTTATAGGTAACACGACTAGGTCAGCAAGAAGGGCATGATCACCCACAAGAACCTCACATTTTTTGTAAACCTCAGAAGCAAACATGCAATCTCCCATAGGGGAAGATACTTCTAGCACATAAGGCATAGAATCAGGAAGAACATGCAAATGCGACACAAAATGAGATGCCACATAAGAATGAGATGAGCCTGGATCTATCAAGACTCGCGCTCTCGTACTAGAAAGTAATATACTACCTCCTATGACCGCAGAAGACTCAGCTACACCCTGCTGATCTAGAGCAAACACTCGACCCTGAACTTTAGGTCGACCCCCACTATCTCTCTTAGTACCTGAGGCCTGTTGACTTGTACCCCCAACTTGACTTCCTTTGCCTTTAGGACAATTCTTGATAAAGTGCCCAGTTTTACCACAAGATAAACATTTTCCTTGCTTTAGCCAACACTTGTCTTCAGAATGGCCTTCTTTCAAACAATAACCACATACTCTCCTGGGACCTTGGACTGTTGTCCTCGAACCAGTTGATACACTACCTTTACTTTCAGATGGCTGTCGGAATCGACGATCTTGGCGGATAGATTTACCACCCTTAGAACCAGATCCCTGTGCTTTCTCTGATACACGACCGGTCATGGTTGTTCCAAACTTCACCTTGTGTTCTTCAATGTCATTTTCAATAGCATAAGCCTTCTCCACTGCTTGATGATAACTAGTAAGCTGTAGCGAAAGACGTTGCTTCCTATACTCAGTCATCAACCCCTTCACAAACCTCTGTGCCTTCTTGGTCTTATTTGGAACTAAGTGATCACAATACCTCGCCAATTCTGTGAACTTGGTTGAGTATTGCCCCACCGTCAAGCTTCCCTGCTCCAGATTAAGAAATTCCATCTCCTTTCTGTCTTGAACCACTGTTGGAATAAACTGTGACTTGAATGCTTTAAGAAAATTTTCCCAAGTCTGTGGTACCCCTTCCAGTTCCCAGCTCTTATTCAACACTTGCCACCAATGTTCAGCGGCTTTCTCAAGTTTAAAGGTTGCAAATGTTACCTTATCACCTCCTGCACATCTCAAGGCTATAAAAATCTTTTCTATACTTTCAATCCACTCCGCTGCCTTCTTAGCATCAAATTCCCCGTCAAAGCTACGAGGTTTCAACTTCAAGAACCTTGTAAGTCGATTAGGATAATCCCAGTCTATATTATCAACCATCTCTTCTTGAGGAGTTACAGATCTCAGCTGATTACTACCACTTGTACCTTCAGAACTCATTGTACCTGTAGGTAAACACTCGGCGTTAATAACACCCCAAGACTAACCCATACCTAGGCCATAGACCCTATCCAGACTTAGAGAAAACCAAGGTAGCTAAACAGGGTAGCTAAACCAGGGTAGCTCTGATACCAAACTGACACGCCCCCAGGTCCCGGGATCCCCTAATAGAACCTCGAACCTGGATGCGCGTGACTAACAAGAATCAAGAACTAACAACGAACTGGATGACAACTGTTTAACAACTGACATGATATATATACTGTAGAGTAAGGAGCTAAGATAGCTCACACCACGAGTTCTAGACAAGAAAATTTAAACCAACATGATTATACACAGCGGAAACATGCCTAGCACATATGCTGGCATTACAAGATGTCTAGAGAAAACAAGAGACAACAAGTCTACCCAAAAATACTGAGTTACAAAACCCATAATACATCGTCCTCACCAAAGTGTAAAAGGACCACGATCCCCAAAAGAATAACCACCTGCGTAGTAAGCTCCTTGCTATGTCGAGCCTCACTGCGCACTATCACTAGCCTTCCTTTGATCTAAGGAAAACAAATAAACAAGGAACGGGGTGAGATAAATCTCAGTAAGCTATTAGATGCAACTACATGACATGTTATCATGCAATTCAAGTAGATACTCAAGTAATCATATATCAAGTATCATCAAGTAACAAGTATATGAGAGGCTAAGCCACTCATCAAGTAGCACATAAGGCTAAACAAGCAAGTTATAAAGGATATTGCTTCCTTCCTTATTCCTCCCAAGAATACCATTGTTGTCGTAGCTTTTATTACTTTGACAATTCACGATCAATATCAAGAAACTGCTTATTCAGTATATATCAGAAGACCCGGTAACCAGTGTCATTCCCAATATCAAGACTCACGAGGTGTTCAAGAGTTTAGCATTCACTTAAGTCAGGCGTATTGCTCCAACCAAAGAAGCTATGCCCTTACTATGTCCGGTAGTAAGGGGTCAAGAGCAAATACATAGTGACCCAATTATCACTTAAGCCCCAGCTCTCGCGATAAGCGTGAACCTATATATTTTCGAACAAGCAATGAGAACCAGCTGGACTCACACAAGAATGTACAAGTAGGTATTTACTTGAACTACGGGAGAAGAACTAATCCAAAAGTAGTGGACTAGCTCAACAAGGAACATGGTTCAAGTAATCAAGAAGTCACCTTGTTATCAAGCAACTATATGCAATATTTGCACATACACAACAAGAACATGTCTCATACAAGTTAGTGCTTGTTCATAGCACTTTCTAGTTCATTACCATACATATGTATTGGCATCAAGTCATGTACAAGATTTTATTATCTTATATTCAAGTCTTAATCCAATTCTTTGGATGTTTAAGTCATGTACAAGATTTTATTGTCTTATACTTCAAGTTATAACTACAATATTTGAACATTCAAGCATGTATAAGAGTTATACATTTACTCTTACAAAATCCCAATCCTATTCTTAGGATGTTCAAGTCTAAGACTTTGTTCTAATGCCCCTAAGGTGCACAATCATTGGTTTCAAGACAAGTATAACACATTAGTGCTTGTTCATAGCACTTTCTAGACATAAAGAAGAGTTATTACTCTTATACTTAAGTTCTCATTTGAGTTCTATAAGTGTTCATGTTCAAGACTCAATTCTCATTTTAATTCAATGAGCACTCATGTTCAAGACCAAGTTCTAATGCCCCAAAAGGTACATATACACTTGCTAGGACATCTTCTACTAAGGTTCTATGCCTTAGGAGGGATAAACTTTTATCTCCATTTAGTTTAAAACACTTTTGTGAAACAGGGGTTCTGGGCGGTCGCCCAACCCCATCCTGGGCGGTCGCCCAAGATCACATTTTTTGAAACCCAAGTCTGATGATATGGGCGGTCGCCCATAACCACTCTGGGCGGTCGCCCAAGGCCTAAGTCAGCAAAAACCCAATTTCTTTCCCAGGCTTAGAATTTTCCGTCCCAAGCGTAGGAGTAACTTTCTATTAACATTTTTAACATACCAGGGATGCATTAACAAGTTCAAAACCAATATTTTCATTTTCTTTCATTATTTTTACACAGAGGGTTATACTCCCTTTGTCCCAAAATTACAAGTATCACATAAATTGCCCCAAACACGAAATTGACAAACAAAAGTATCAGGAATAACATATATGCATGTTATTACAAGCAAGGGGAAGCTAATAACTTACCTAGTCCGAAATCAAAATTACCCAAATAAATTTCTGATCGTCCTGGAACGCTCTATTCAACGCCACGAATATTTATCCGGGATCAGAATCAAGAACGGAGGGATAATTAAGCTCGAGGAGTCGAGAATAGGGTAAAAACCTAACCCTAACTTTTGAAACAGAGGAAAGAACGAGAAGTTTTTCAAGGAAAATAATTCAGAGAAGGAAGCAACATAAGCTTTATCCTTTCAACTTTCAAAAATGACACCTAGGCCCCTCAAGTTTCACTTTTAAACAAAAGACCCCTAAAGTCAAATTTTCACAAATGACCCAAAAGTCAAAACTAGACATTTAACCACCTTAATATTCTAAAGAAGTTAAGAAATTAATCCAAGTAAAACTAACACATAATATGCAAGTTCAAAAATTTAACAAGTAAGTCAAATATTTAACAAGATTAAGGATGGGCGTTACACTGCGCTCCGATGAAGACGACAACCATCTTATTTGCAATCGGCGAAGGTAGATCTGGTCGGATTCATAAATAAAACCGGTGAACACTCCGGCGTTTGGTCAGATCTGACCGGGGAGGGAAAGGATAAAAAGAATGGTGTGCGTGTGGGGGAGGGGGAGAGAGAGAGAGAGTGAGGAGGCTGATCTGTGACTGCCGGTGGTGGAACGGTTGAGTGGGCATACTTTGCCGGAGTAAGGGAGGGGAGAGGTGGTCGGATTTGAATGGGCGGAGAGATAGTGTAGAGAGAGAAAGAGGAGGGGAACGGTTGAAGACGTGGAGAGGGAGAGGGGCGGGGTCGCCGGAGTTGGGAGGGGTCGCCGGAGAAGGAGGTGTCGCCGGGGTTAGGAGGGGAGGAGTCGCCGGTGAGTTAGAGAGGGGAGAGAGAGACAGGGAGAGAGAAAAAAATATCTTTGGGTGTGTGAAAAGAGAGAGTAGGGGTGTAGTTAATACACTAAAGGACTATATGGTTACATAAAATATTTTGTAAGACTAGGAGGTAAATTAAAAATATGCTTGTCCTAATATGTAGATTCAATATTACTCAGGGACTAGGAGGTAATTTTCTTTAAAAGTAATACATATATACAGAAAAGTAACAGTGTTTTTTTCTATGTTTTCTTCGTTTGCCAAAAGTAATACTTATTACAACTAAAATGTAACGAACGTGTTACTTATATGTAATAATGTTTATACATAATTGTAACACATATGTATAGAAAAAGTAATAATTCAACCATTTATATTTTTAGAGCTAAAAACAATTGATTAGTGTTACATGTAAAAGTATTACATTATCTATAGAAATATATGTTATAATATCTTTTATTAAAGTGTTACATTTACTTGTACAAACAATTACATTCATATATATGAGTTGTTACTTTTCAAATGTTACTTTCTTTCGAAAAATTAAATCAAAATACACAATATTTTACATTTTTCAAAAGCATTATTACATTTCAGTATAAATGATAATTACATTTAGATATTGTTTGGGTTACATGTAATTATAGTTAGTATTACATTTGAAAAAATGGGTAAAACGAGCTTTTGTGTTTGTAAAACAGGTGTTACGTTTACTTATGATCAATGTTACCTTATATGTATACAGTCATTACATTAAGTTATGGTAACTATTACTTTTGGTAAACGACGAAAAAGCCGAAAAAATAATATAAAAACTCAAAAAAAAAAAAATTGGACCTATGGGAGGCTGCCACGTGGCGGGTCATGGGTCGACCCGTCTCATACATGAGACGGATCCCCTTGTTCTCATGGGAGACCACCTCCACTACAAATACCATAGTGCCAAGTGTTTTAGATGGACCTCATAGGAAAATCTTTCTAAAATAAAAATTTGAAAGCCTAATCTGTTTTTTTTTCATTTAAAATTTAAATCTAGACAACTTAATTAATGAGCTCTTATTTCTATATTCTTTCCACATCCTCCATAAACTTTTTACAATCTCTCATTTTTGGAATTATTACTCAACCAAATTTTTAACATTTTTACTTTTATTATCTAAATTCATACTATATTCAGATTTATTTATTTGGAAAAAAATTAAAGGTTTGTTTTTTTAGCGTTCTTGATCAATATTTTCCTTCCTTTTAGTTTTAGCACAAAAAATGAAATGTGTGGTTAATATTAAAGTTTGAATTAAATAATAATTGAATATAAAACATTGATTAGATAATTAAATTATTGTTTAAAAAAAAATGAATTATGGCCTTGTAGTCTTTGGAAATATGATTAGAATTTTTAAGAGAGTGAATGGTGTGTAATGAGTTAGTGAGTTGACAAAATGGTGAGCCGTTGATATTTAATGAGATAGGCGGTCAAGATTAAGTAGAAGGTTTTTTTATTTTTTAATGATCCATGTGAATCTTTTTGATGAATGGTTGACACTTCATTATTGTATATCTTCATTATTGTATATCTTTTCTTTTTTAAAAACAAACTATTATTATCAATACTATTACTGGTCATTTAATATAAAAATAATACTTATGTTTCAAAACAAAATAAATATCTAGTAATAATAATGAAAATAATGGAATATCGAATATTAAAAATTATAATGATTAATAATAATAAATAAATAATTATAATAAAATAATAATGATTGAAAGTCTTATTACAAAAAATTGATAATACTCATTAATAATTAATAATGATAATAATTAAATAATTAAAATATTAATAATTTGATATTTAGTAACAAATAATGATCATAGTCACTAAGCACTGCTACCATCACCTGATCACAACCATCCTACTACCATTACAAACACAACCGCCACCGATAACGACACCACCATCATTATACCATCGTCACTACTTATACCACCATCACTACACCTAGAAAAAAAACACCATCTTATCTAAGGCTCCATTGTTTCGCGGAAAACAACTTTCGGAAAAATATTTACTGGAAAATGTTTTCTGGAAAATGAAAACGTTTTTGAAAAATGACATAAACATGTTTTTGGTTGTTTGGTAAATCTAAGGAAAATGTTTTCCGGGAAATATTTTCATATGAAAAAAAAATAATTAATATGAGAAAAAAATATTATTATGAGAAAAAAAATTGAATGGGGTGGGGGTAGGGGAGGTGTTCAAAAATAATTTTAATGTGAGTGGAAAGAAAATGTGTGTTTTTTAGGGGTGGGTGGATGGTGGGGTAGGGTGGGGGTGGGTGGGTGAGTGGTAGGGGTAGGTGTAGGGGAGGTGTTCAACGATAAATATGACTTAATATACAATTTATGGTTAGTATATGCGGTGTGGCTGTCTGATCTTGTGGTTCGATCTCGCGGTTCAGATTCGATCTAGAGGGGTCAAACCACCATCTCACCACCATCCACTACCACTATTTACATAATTAAATATTTTTTGGTAAAATAATTAAATTGGGAATATAAATAAAGTATTTTCATATAACTAAATATTATAGGACTATCATTTTGGGACAGAAGGAGTATACAACATATGAGCCGGTATTTTGTGCGGCCGCCGCACGGTGTGCGACCGCTCCATTCGAGCCGCCAAGCTGAGTCGAACTATTTTTTTTTTTTGCCCCACAAATTTTTTCCCTCCCTTTTTTTGCTCGCCAACAAAAGTAACACTTTTTATTAAAGATAGTAACAATTTTTTATACAAATGTAACACATTTTTTTCCAACAATGTACCACACAACTTTGCTGAAATGTAATAACTTTTATTGAGAAAGTAACAATTGAAAGGTAAACGATTATATACGTCAATTAAAAATGTACCACTTTTGATAAAAGAATGTACCACTTTTTTTTTCAAATGTATCACTCTTTTTTTAATTTCAAAATTAACATAAGATTGACAAAACTAAAACTAATGTTACATTTTGTAATAAATGAATGTAACATTTTTTTTTCCAATTGTAACAGTTCACATTATTAAATGTAACATTATATCTAAAATGTAACAATTTTTACTGAGAAATTGACAATCGAAATGCAAACGATTATATATGAATTTTTATTGTTTTTTTTTTTAAAAAAAAGTAACATTTACCGCATAAAATTGTTACATTCATTTATATAGAAAAATTATAATCATATATGTACTCTGTTACACTTCAATTGTTACTTTTGTAAAAAAAGAGTGTTATATCTCAGCTGACGAGCAACTCAATTTTTTGTGTCTTAAAAATATGTTTTTTATAAAAAATTCAAATCATATCACGACCTATCTAGTTTGATTCGTCTCGTCGAGACGAGCACGACAGTATTTTTTAATTTTTTTCCCGAGTTATAAATCTCAAGATATAACATTTTAAAGTTATTTGGAAGTTTTATTTTTTAAAGAATGCCACGTGTCATGCTTACATATGTGGTGTATAGAAAAATTTTATACACTTAGTGTAAATGTATCAACTTCCCTACTTGTTCGTGTTTCCGTGCACCTAAAACTACGGTTCAACTTTGTTTTTTAAAAAAAAAAAATAAAATAAAAAAATACGGGTCAACTTTTGTAAATACTGCACTTTGTTTATTGTACTAGTTTGTTTAGTAATTTCATCATGCTGAAAATATAATACTCCCTTTGTCCAAAAAGATAAACTCATTTTGATTTTTAGTGGTTAACAAAAATAAACTTTGACCAAATATTGATGTTAATGTAATGCTTACAATAAAATTTTAAAAATTGTTATTGATAAATCACTTAATGATTTAACAATAACTTATTTTATAATTTCACTAAAATGATTAGATCATCACAAATGGTTAGTCAAAGTTCATTTTTATTGACCATAAAAAATCAAAATGAGACTATATTTCTGAGACATAGGAAGGAGTATATATTTTAAGACAAATAAAATAAATTTTCAAACTTATAATTATGGAATCACTAGAACTTTTGACACAAAATGTGTTACAAGAATTAGCACTGAAAATATGAACTCTTTAAATTAAAGACACTACGATAGTACGTACAGTACAAATTTTCGTCAAAGAAAAATTAAAGGCAATAATAATAGAAATTGTTTGAACTTGTGTGTCATGTTCGCATCACACCAATTATTATTCTTTTATTAATAATTAATGTGTGATAACAGGAGGATTTCCACATGATTTGGACAAAATACTTAATCGGCCAATTCTAAAGTTTAAAGTCTCAAGGTCAATGCTAATAATGACCACGATCACCCAATTAGTACCTACTAGTACTATACTAACCATTTCCTTTTGGAGTTTACCGTTACTTTTTTTAAAACGTTTTTTTTTTTTAACATGTATCTTTAGGGAACATGTTAATCTTTTAAATGAGCAATTGATGTACTTATTAAATTTACTTTAACCTATTCATTTCTTTAAATTAAACAATCAATATATTTATATGCTTCCATAAATATGTAAATTTACATATATAAATAATTGAAAGGAATAAACCGACTCATTCGAACTGGATTGCCGGGTTTTATATATGGGCCGAACAAGAAGCCCATCACGATGAAGGCCCATCTGGCTCAAACCCTTAATGGGAATTCAGTCGAGGCATCACCAAACAGACGAGCACAGTGCAGTCGTTCAATCCCCTCCAGCTCAGTTCAACCGAGCTGGTCACAAGGAGGAAGCTTAATAAGGCGGTGTACGGACCGAGTAAACTGACATGATTTAACCAGGAGTTCTACACGAGTAAGTATTCCTATCCAATTAAGAAGTCTTTGCTAGGCAGACTCCACGTCAAATCCAAGAAATAAAAGAAGAGATCTCATTTCCTTATCAGGATACACTCAAATTCCTACAAAATAAGAACTACAACTTGAGAAGCAAGCCACCCAATTCGTATAAATAGGGGTCCCAAACCCTATTTTTGTTGGAATAGAGACCAACCGGGAACTAGCGATCGGAGCAAAAGGAAAGAAATCCGTCGGAGGGACTGACCTTCTGGACGGCCGCCCAAGGTCATGGTGGGCGACCGCCCACTCCATCAGTTGGAACCATCATCCGGAACACAATTGTGGGTGACCGCCCATAGGCAAAGTGGGCGAACCGCCCAGGTTCGTGAGGTCGAGCTGAATCGGTTTTTGGGCCAGATTTCGGGTTTTCTTGTCCGTCTAGGGTTAGGTTTTCATTCTAGGTTTGCATATATAAGCAATGTTCCGCCCCCATACTCATTGTAACTCCATATTTACATATTATAGTGCAAGATCCTGGCTTGGTAGTGCCCCCAGACGTAGTCAAACATATTGACGAACTGGGTAAACAATTTCTGTGTTCGTTTTGTTATTTTGCTTTGGTTTCTTATTTCTTGCGCTTGTTTGTGGTGCCGGGTTTTCTTGCGATTTGCTTGGGTGTTGGGTTGGGAAGGGTCTAATTCCACAACAACTGGTATCAAGAGCTTTGGTTGGATGATCAAAGGGGGTTATCAAGCAATCAAGAATGGGCAAGGATAAACAGCGGTGGAGAAATTTGATGGGTCTGACTATGGATATTGGAGGATGCAAATAGAGGATCTCTTGTATAATAAGGATCTCTATAAGCCTCTAACAGGAGTCAAACCGGAAAAAGAAAAGCAGGAAGACTGGGATCTCATGGATCAGAAAGCCTTAGGGGTGGTTCGATCTACTTTGTCGAAGTGGATCGCGAAGACTACCAGGAAGGCGAAAACCACCAAGGAGCTATTGGATTATCTTACTGAGAGATTTGAAACTCCATCTGCTGCAAATAAGGTTGATTTGATATGCAAGATGGGTAGTCTCAAGATGCAAGAGGGAGGATCCATAGCTAAACATATCGATGAGTTTATGGATATTATAGACTCATTGACTGCGTTGGAGATTACTTTCGGTGACGAGGTTCATGCGTGTTTATTGCTAGCGTCCTTACCAAGGAGTTGGAGCGGAACGGTGACAGCGTTAAATGCTTCAGCGGGTAAGAACAAATTGAAGTATGATGATGTTAAGGACTTTCTCTTGGGTGAGGAAAATCGCATAAAGAAGTTGGGGACATCGTCTACTTCGGAATCGGTCTTGGCTACAACTAGTAGGGGAAGACCGGGTTCTAGCAATAAAGGGATAACAGGGTCAAGGAAAAGTGTAATCGGGGGTGGGGATCAGTATGAGGAGAACAAAAAAAGACCAAGGGTTGCAAGAGGATCGGTAGAGTGCTATCATTGTAAGGAGTTAGGACACTACAAGAGGGATTGTCCCATGCGAGGGGATAAATCGGCGAATGTGATAATCGAAGGTGACGATGTACTGATTCTGAGCGTTAGTAGTGCGCTAGAATCATGGGTGTGGATTCGGGGGCATCATTCCACTCATGCGGGCATGCAGGAGTGATGGAAAATTACACTTCCGGTGATTTCGGAAATGTCTATCTGGCGGATGGCGAGCCTTTGGAAATCAAGGGGAAGGGGGATGTCAGAATAGGAGCATCGGACAGGAACGTCTTACATCTACATTAGGTCAGACACATTCCGGGTTTGAAAAAGAACCTGATTTCAGTTGGGCAGCTGGGTGGAGAAGGTTACACGGTAACTTTTAGCTGCAGGAACTGGGTTATTACCAAGGAGGATTGTGAGATCGCTCAGGGTAATAGGGAAGGAGATTGTATTTGACAAACACCAAGGATAGTATCGCGGTGGCGTCAGCCAAGGGTGATACGGATTTGTGGCACTGTCGATTGGGTCACATGGGTGAGAAGGGGGTATCCCCGGTAACTTCTCGGGGTGGTGTGTCATATTACATGACCTTCATTGATGATTCGACAAGGAAGGTCCGTGATACTTCTTAAAAGGGAAAGATGAATCTTTCAGGATGTATAAGAAGTGGAAGACCTTGGTGGAGAATCGGATTGGGCTCAAGGCTAAATGCTAGAGGTCTATTAATGGTGGGGAGTATGAGCTCAAGAGTTTGAGGAATACGGTGATGCGAGTGAGATTCGCATGGATATTCTAGACTCGGGTGGAAGCAAGACAGTTCATGATGACCAAGGCAAGGGGTCACTGAAGATGAACCACATACTCTAGAACCGGATTATCCGCTGCGCAGATCTAACAGATAGTGTAGATCGGATGCAAAGGCTCCAGGTTTCTCAAGCAAGGATAAGTTGAAGCTGGGTATAGCTTCAACGGGCTTAGAGAATAGGGGAGGAGGAAGGTACTACCATGATCGAGGTGAGCACTATGACACTAAGGATGAGTTGAAGAACGGATACGGAGCTTATATGTGGTTGATCTCTAGGTGAGAGATTGTTGGAATAGAGACCAACCGGGAACTAGCGATCGGAGCAAAAGAAAAGAAATCCATCGGAGGGACTGACCTTCTGGGCGGCCGCCCAAGGTCATGGTAGGCGACCACCCACTCCATCAGTTGGAACCATCAGCCGGAACACAATGTGGGCGACCGCCCATAGGCAAAGTGGCACGACCGCCCAGGTGTCGTGACAGGTCGAGGCCTGAATCGGTTTTTGGGCCAGATTTGGGTTTCCTTGTCCGTCTAGGGTTAGGTTTTCATTCTAGGTTGCATATATAAGCAATGTTCCGCCCCCATACTCATTGTAACTCCATATTACATATTATAGTGCAAGATCCTGGCTTGGTAGTGCCCCCAGACGTAGTCAAACATATTGACGAACTGGTAAACAATTTCTTGTGTTCGTTTTGTTCTTTTGCTTTGGTTTCTTATTTCTTGCGCTTGTTTGTGGTGCCGGGTTTTCTTGCGATTTGCTTGGGTGTTGGGTTGGGAAGGGTCTAATTCCACAACAACTGGTATCAAGAGCTTTGGTTGGATGATCAAAGGGGGTTATCAAGCAATCAAGAATGGGCAAGGATAAACAAGCGGTGGAGAAATTTGATGGGTCTGACTATGGATATTGGAGGATGCAAATAGAGGATCTCTTGTATAATAAGGATCTCTATAAGCCTCTAACAGGAGTCAAACCGGAAAAAGAAAAGCAGGAAGACTGGGATCTCATGGATCGGAAAGCCTTAGGGGTGGTTCGATCTACTTTGTCGAAGTGGATCGCGAAGACTACCAGGAAGGCGAAAACCACCAAGGAGCTATTGGATTATCTTACTGAGAGATTTGAAACTCCATCTGCTGCAAATAAGGTTGATTTGATATGCAAGATGGGTAGTCTCAAGATGCAAGAGGGAGGATCCATAGCTAAACATATCGATGAGTTTATGGATATTATAGACTCATTGACTGCGTTGGAGATTACTTTCGGTGACGAGGTTCATGCGTGTTTATTGCTAGCGTCCTTACCAAGGAGTTGGAGCGGAACGGTGACAGCGTTAAATGCTTCAGCGGGTAAGAACAAATTGAAGTATGATGATGTTAAGGACTTTCTCTTGGGTGAGGAAAATCGCATAAAGAAGTTGGGGACATCGTCTACTTCGGAATCGGTCTTGGCTACAACTAGTAGGGGAAGACCGGGTTCTAGCAATAAAGGGATAACAGGGTCAAGGAAAAGTGTAATCGGGGGTGGGGATCAGTATGAGGAGAACAAAAAAAGACCAAGGGTTGCAAGAGGATCGGTAGAGTGCTATCATTGTAAGGAGTTAGGACACTACAAGAGGGATTGTCCCATGCGAGGGGATAAATCGGCGAATGTGATAATCGAAGGTGACGATGTACTGATTCTGAGCGTTAGTAGTGCGCTAGAATCATGGGTGTTGGATTCGGGGGCATCATTCCACTCATGCGGGCATGCAGGAGTGATGGAAAATTACACTTCCGGTGATTTCGGAAAGGTCTATCTGGCGGATGGCGAGCCTTTGGAAATCAAGGGGAAGGGGGATGTCAGAATAGGAGCATCGGACAGGAACGTCTTACATCTACATTAGGTCAGACACATTCCGGGTTTGAAAAAGAACCTGATTTCAGTTGGGCAGCTGGGTGGAGAAGGTTACACGATAACTTTTAGCTGCAGGAACTGGGTTATTACCAAGGAGGATTGTGAGATCGCTCAGGGTAATAGGGAAGGAAGATTGTATTTGACAAACACCAAGGATAGTATCGCGGTGGCGTCAGCCAAGGGTGATACGGATTTGTGGCACTGTCGATTGGGTCACATGGGTGAGAAGGGGGTATCCCCGGTAACTTCTCGGGGTGGTGTGTCATATTACATGACCTTCATTGATGATTCGACAAGGAAGGTCCGTGATTACTTCTTAAAAGGGAAAGATGAATCTTTCAGGATGTATAAGAAGTGGAAGACCTTGGTGGAGAATCGGATTGGGCTCAAGGCTAAATGCTAGAGGTCTATTAATGGTGGGGAGTATGAGCTCAAGGAGTTTGAGGAATACGGTGATGCGAGTGAGATTCGCATGGATATTCTAGACTCGGGTGGGAGCAAGACAGTTCATGATGACCAAGGTCAAGGGGTCACTGAAGATGAACCACATACTCTAGAACCGGATATTCCGCTGCGCAGATCTAACAGATAGTGTAGATCGGATGCAAAGGCTCCAGGTTTCTCAAGCAAGGATAAGTTGAAGCTGGGTATAGCTTCAACGGGGCTTAGAGAATAGGGGAGGAGGAAGGTACTACCATGATCGAGGTGAGCACTATGACACTAAGGATGAGTTGAAGAACGGATACGGAGCTTATATGTGGTTGATCTCTAGGTGAGAGATTGTTGGAATAGAGACCAACCGGGAACTAGCGATCGGAGCAAAAGGAAAGAAATCCATCGGAGGGACTGACCTTCTGGGCGGCCGCCCAAGGTCATGGTAGGCGACCACCCACTCCATCAGTTGGAACCATCAGCCGGAACACAATTGTGGGCGACCGCTCATAGGCAAAGTGGGCGACCGCCCAGGTGTCGTGACAGGTCGAGGCTGAATCGGTTTTTGGGCCAGATTTCGGGTTTCCTTGTCCGTCTAGGGTTAGGTTTTCATTCTAGGTTGCATATATAAGCAATGTTCCGCCCCCATACTCATTGTAACTCCATATTTACATATTATAGTGCAAGATCCTGGCTTGGTAGTGCCCCCAGACGTAGTCAAACATATTGACGAACTGGGTAAACAATTTCTTGTGTTCGTTTTGTTCTTTTGCTTTGGTTTCTTATTTCTTGCGCTTGTTTGTGGTGCCGGGTTTTCTTGCGATTTGCTTGGGTGTTGGGTTGGGAAGGGTCTAATTCCACAACAACTGGTATCAAGAGCTTTGGTTGGACGATCAAAGGGGGTTATCAAGCAATCAAGAATGGGCAAGGATAAACAAGCGGTGGAGAAATTTGATGGGTCTGACTATGGATATTGGAGGATGCAAATAGAGGATCTCTTGTATAATAAGGATCTCTATAAGCCTCTAACAGGAGTCAAACCGGAAAAAGAAAAGCAGGAAGACTGGGATCTCATGGATCGGAAAGCCTTAGGGGTGGTTCGATCTACTTTGTCGAAGTGGATCGCGAAGACTACCAGGAAGGCGAAAACCACCAAGGAGCTATTGGATTATCTTACTGAGAGATTTGAAACTCCATCTGCTGCAAATAAGGTTGATTTGATATGCAAGATGGGTAGTCTCAAGATGCAAGAGGGAGGATCCATAGCTAAACATATCGATGAGTTTATGGATATTATAGACTCATTGACTGCGTTGGAGATTACTTTCGGTGACGAGGTTCATGCGTGTTTATTGCTAGCGTCCTTACCAAGGAGTTGGAGCGGAACGGTGACAGCGTTAAATGCTTCAGCGGGTAAGAACAAATTGAAGTATGATGATGTTAAGGACTTTCTCTTGGGTGAGGAAAATCGCATAAAGAAGTTGGGGACATCGTCTACTTCGGAATCGGTCTTGGCTACAACTAGTAGGGGAAGACCGGGTTCTAGCAATAAAGGGATAACAGGGTCAAGGAAAAGTGTAATCGGGGGTGGGGATCAGTATGAGGAGAACAAAAAAAGACCAAGGGTTGCAAGAGGATCGGTAGAGTGCTATCATTGTAAGGAGTTAGGACACTACAAGAGGGATTGTCCCATGCGAGGGGATAAATCGGCGAATGTGATAATCGAAGGTGACGATGTACTGATTCTGAGCGTTAGTAGTGCGCTAGAATCATGGGTGTTGGATTCGGGGGCATCATTCCACTCATGCGGGCATGCAGGAGTGATGGAAAATTACACTTCCGGTGATTTCGGAAAGGTCTATCTGGCGGATGGCGAGCCTTTGGAAATCAAGGGGAAGGGGGATGTCAGAATAGGAGCATCGGACAGGAACGTCTTACATCTACATTAGGTCAGACACATTCCGGGTTTGAAAAAGAACCTGATTTCAGTTGGGCAGCTGGGTGGAGAAGGTTACACGGTAACTTTTAGCTGCAGGAACTGGGTTATTACCAAGGAGGATTGTGAGATCGCTCAGGGTAATAGGGAAGGAAGATTGTATTTGACAAACACCAAGGATAGTATCGCGGTGGCGTCAGCCAAGGGTGATACGGATTTGTGGCACTGTCGATTGGGTCACATGGGTGAGAAGGGGGTATCCCCGGTAACTTCTCGGGGTGGTGTGTCATATTACATGACCTTCATTGATGATTCGACAAGGAAGGTCCGTGATTACTTCTTAAAAGGGAAAGATGAATCTTTCAGGATGTATAAGAAGTGGAAGACCTTGGTGGAGAATCGGATTGGGCTCAAGGCTAAATGCTAGAGGTCTATTAATGGTGGGGAGTATGAGCTCAAGGAGTTTGAGGAATACGGTGATGCGAGAGATTCGCATGGATATTCTAGACTCGGGTGGGAGCAAGACAGTTCATGATGACCAAGGTCAAGGGGTCACTGAAGATGAACCACATACTCTAGAACCGGATATTCCGCTGCGCAGATCTAACAGATAGTGTAGATCGGATGCAAAGGCTCCAGGTTTCTCAAGCAAGGATAAGTTGAAGCTGGGTATAGCTTCAACGGGGCTTAGAGAATAGGGGAGGAGGAAGGTACTACCATGATCGAGGTGAGCACTATGACACTAAGGATGAGTTGAAGAACGGATACGGAGCTTATATGTGGTTGATCTCTAGGTGAGAGATTGTTGGAATAGAGACCAACCGGGAACTAGCGATCGGAGCAAAAGGAAAGAAATCCATCGGAGGGACTGACCTTCTGGGCGGCCGCCCAGGTCATGGTAGGCGACCACCCACTCCATCAGTTGGAACCATCAGCCGGAACACAATTGTGGGCGACCGCCCATAGGCAAAGTGGGCGACCGCCCAGGTGTCGTGACAGGTCGAGGCTGAATCGGTTTTTGGGCCAGATTTCGGGTTTCCTTGTCCGTCTAGGGTTAGGTTTTCATTCTAGGTTGCATATATAAGCAATGTTCCGCCCCCATACTCATTGTAACTCCATATTTACATATTATAGTGCAAGATCCTGGCTTGGTAGTGCCCCCAGACGTAGTCAAACATATTGACGAACTGGGTAAACAATTTCTTGTGTTCGTTTTGTTCTTTTGCTTTGGTTTCTTATTTCTTGCGCTTGTTTGTGGTGCCGGGTTTTCTTGCGATTTGCTTGGGTGTTGGGTTGGGAAGGGTCTAATTCCACAACAACTGGTATCAAGAGCTTTGGTTGGACGATCAAAGGGGGTTATCAAGCAATCAAGAATGGGCAAGGATAAACAAGCGGTGGAGAAATTTGATGGGTCTGACTATGGATATTGGAGGATGCAAATAGAGGATCTCTTGTATAATAAGGATCTCTATAAGCCTCTAACAGGAGTCAAACCGGAAAAAGAAAAGCAGGAAGACTGGGATCTCATGGATCGGAAAGCCTTAGGGGTGGTTCGATCTACTTTGTCGAAGTGGATCGCGAAGACTACCAGGAAGGCGAAAACCACCAAGGAGCTATTGGATTATCTTACTGAGAGATTTGAAACTCCATCTGCTGCAAATAAGGTTGATTTGATATGCAAGATGGGTAGTCTCAAGATGCAAGAGGGAGGATCCATAGCTAAACATATCGATGAGTTTATGGATATTATAGACTCATTGACTGCGTTGGAGATTACTTTCGGTGACGAGGTTCATGCGTGTTTATTGCTAGCGTCCTTACCAAGGAGTTGGAGCGGAACGGTGACAGCGTTAAATGCTTCAGCGGGTAAGAACAAATTGAAGTATGATGATGTTAAGGACTTTCTCTTGGGTGAGGAAAATCGCATAAAGAAGTTGGGGACATCGTCTACTTCGGAATCGGTCTTGGCTACAACTAGTAGGGGAAGACCGGGTTCTAGCAATAAAGGGATAACAGGGTCAAGGAAAAGTGTAATCGGGGGTGGGGATCAGTATGAGGAGAACAAAAAAAGACCAAGGGTTGCAAGAGGATCGGTAGAGTGCTATCATTGTAAGGAGTTAGGACACTACAAGAGGGATTGTCCCATGCGAGGGGATAAATCGGCGAATGTGATAATCGAAGGTGACGATGTACTGATTCTGAGCGTTAGTAGTGCGCTAGAATCATGGGTGTTGGATTCGGGGGCATCATTCCACTCATGCGGGCATGCAGGAGTGATGGAAAATTACACTTCCGGTGATTTCGGAAAGGTCTATCTGGCGGATGGCGAGCCTTTGGAAATCAAGGGGAAGGGGGATGTCAGAATAGGAGCATCGGACAGGAACGTCTTACATCTACATTAGGTCAGACACATTCCGGGTTTGAAAAAGAACCTGATTTCAGTTGGGCAGCTGGGTGGAGAAGGTTACACGATAACTTTTAGCTGCAGGAACTGGGTTATTACCAAGGAGGATTGTGAGATCGCTCAGGGTAATAGGGAAGGAAGATTGTATTTGACAAACACCAAGGATAGTATCGCGGTGGCGTCAGCCAAGGGTGATACGGATTTGTGGCACTGTCGATTGGGTCACATGGGTGAGAAGGGGGTATCCCCGGTAACTTCTCGGGGTGGTGTGTCATATTACATGACCTTCATTGATGATTCGACAAGGAAGGTCCGTGATTACTTCTTAAAAGGGAAAGATGAATCTTTCAGGATGTATAAGAAGTGGAAGACCTTGGTGGAGAATCGGATTGGGCTCAAGGCTAAATGCTAGAGGTCTATTAATGGTGGGGAGTATGAGCTCAAGGAGTTTGAGGAATACGGTGATGCGAGTGAGATTCGCATGGATATTCTAGACTCGGGTGGGAGCAAGACAGTTCATGATGACCAAGGTCAAGGGGTCACTGAAGATGAACCACATACTCTAGAACCGGATATTCCGCTGCGCAGATCTAACAGATAGTGTAGATCGGATGCAAAGGCTCCAGGTTTCTCAAGCAAGGATAAGTTGAAGCTGGGTATAGCTTCAACGGGGCTTAGAGAATAGGGGAGGAGGAAGGTACTACCATGATCGAGGTGAGCACTATGACACTAAGGATGAGTTGAAGAACGGATACGGAGCTTATATGTGGTTGATCTCTAGGTGAGAGATTGTTGGAATAGAGACCAACCGGGAACTAGCGATCGGAGCAAAAGGAAAAAAATCCATCGGAGGGACTGACCTTCTGGGCGGCCGCCCAAGGTCATGGTAGGCGACCACCCACTCCATCAGTTGGAACCATCAGCCGGAACACAATTGTGGGCGACCGCCCATAGGCAAAGTGGGCGACCGCCCAGGTGTCGTGACAGGTCGAGGCTGAATCGGTTTTTGGGCCAGATTTCGGGTTTCCTTGTCCGTCTAGGGTTAGGTTTTCATTCTAGGTTGCATATATAAGCAATGTTCCGCCCCCATACTCATTGTAACTCCATATTTACATATTATAGTGCAAGATCCTGGCTTGGTAGTGCCCCCAGACGTAGTCAAACATATTGACGAACTGAGTAAACAATTTCTTGTGTTCGTTTTGTTCTTTTGCTTTGGTTTCTTATTTCTTGCGCTTGTTTGTGGTGCCGGGTTTTCTTGCGATTTGCTTGGGTGTTGGGTTGGGAAGGGTCTAATTCCACAACAATTTTGAGGTTTGATATTTTCCCTAGCCATTACTTTTCACGTCTTTAATTCTCTAAAAAAGAACATCTAACTTATTGTCATGCCGGAGGGCTTTCGCCGGTGAAGCCCCAGCTCAGTTTAGGTTTGTTCTTCTTTTTCAGGCTACGCAAAGTCTTCCCGATATCCATACGTGGATCCAGCATCATTGATCCCAGTTTTTGCTCGACCAATAATTTTTTTTCATAATTATGGAAATGATACATCAATTGCCTTTTTTTAAAGCTTAGTGTTCAACTTTATTTTATTAATCCTATTTCACTTGTCATACTCACACGCTTAAATTGATTATATTCACAACTATTTTCTCACTCACAATAATTTTGAATCTATATACTCTCTCCTTAATTTCCGTGCAACTCCAAAATGGTGCAAGTTGTTTTGTGACAAAGAGAGTAATTTTTTTTAATATGCTTTTCCAGTTGTGCTCTCTGACTTTTTAAACTAATTCCCCCAAGATTTTTTCTACGTATGAAATGTGGACTTTCGCTATTTAATTTTTTCCAGTTGTAGTTCTTAGAATGAGATGGATGGGGTAAGAAGAAGCAAGAGGCCCGAGTGTTAGCATGGGCTGGACTGGGCCGGCAATGAACTATATTGGAGGTTTCACCTTAAAACCAATTGGTGATAAGGGGAGTAACTCCTCAAGTCTATATACCGGTCCATGTTTCTTTCTTTAGAAGATGTGGGATAATTTTCTCTTACACGCCCCCTCACGTGTAGCCGGGCTTTGCCAAGGCTTACAACGTGGACTTGTTAATCGGGTGACGCGGAGTGGGCCGTTGAGCCCACCATAGATCGGTGGCTCTGATACCATCTTAAAATGAGAGATGGGGTAAGAAGAAGCGAGAGGCCCGAGTGTTAGCATGAGCTGGACTGGGCCGGCAATGGACTATGTTGGAGGTTCCACCTTAAAACCAATTGGTGAAAAGGGGAGTAACTCCTCAAGTCTATATACCGGTCCATGTTTCTCTCTTTAGAAGATGTGGGATAATTTTCTCTTACATGTAGTAGAGTCTTCTCTTAACAAGAGGTATCAAATTATGTGCAAGGACATCTATTGCAAGAGGAATATCTGATGGCACGGGACGTATATGAGCGATTTCTAGAGAAACACATATCATTTCGCTGTAATATGTTCCAATAGTGGCGAAACTCCATAAGAATTTGTACTAAGACTAGGCAATAGATCTGTAATAGACTCCATGAGGGTTTGTAAGAAGATGACAATTGCATTGAATGAATAATATTATACAATCTCGTCACACAAAAAAAAACAATTAACTACGGAGGAAGTTTTTTGTGAAACCATCTCATGTATGAGAAAGGAAATGAGCTTGCTCTAGCACGCTCATCGGATGCAAACTATTTACTCTCTCAATAAAACCCTTCTCATACGTGAAACCGTCTTACACAAGTTTTTTTTTTTTTTTTTTCTTTTTATCTTTAACGAAGTAACGAAGCAACAAGAGCCCTTTTTATTGAGGCCAAACACAATTAGTAAGGTGGTTTTCTTACATTAAAAGGAAGTGCAATCGGAATCAGACTATAGTAAGGTGGTAATAATAAAAGTATAAATAACAAAATTGTTCGTCTAGACCACAAGTTTATATACAATTGTTTTATTACTTAAGAGTGTGATATTTATTTTGAAATAAAAAATATAAAAAAAATCGTGTTAGTTTTATGAAAAACTTGTTTTATACTAAGAGATGAAAAAAATAAGTTTTTCATAAAAGATGAAAAACAAATTTTACACTAAACGAATGTAAAACAAGTTTTTTTGCGAGATTTTTACAAAATATCACTATCTCCTCAAATACCATTGATATCTAGTTCAACTAATGCATTCCAACTTGTGGCCCTAATTAGTTGATGATGTTCTTAGATAGACATTATTATTACATATTTTGCAAAACAATAGTATTCAATACAAACCGACCCATTCCCTATTTGTGTCTTTACCTACATTATTTATGGTTTATGTCTATTTCAAGCTTATCTCCTCATTAAGTAGAAAGAATGATCATATATTAATATCACATCATCGATAATAAAACAAGAAGAAGCGAAATGTTTGAAACTAGTTGAAAAAAGAGGGGGAAATGACAATTTAGGGTCCAAAGTTTGAGGGGGTGTGCCAATAGGTGTCTGATGTATTAATTTTGTCAATTTAGGATCTAAAGTTACAAAAGTTGTGCAGGTTAGGGTTTTTTAACGATTCTGTTAACGGAATCCAGTTAAGTAACACGTGTTTGGCACATGGACTTAACTGGAGTTTGTTTTGATTGTTTGCATGGGCATATCGTCATTTCAGACGAAGAAAATAAATAAATAAATTTGAAATTTTACTTTCTTATATTAAATTAACTAATAATTAAGACGTCATTTACCGAAAATATTTTTTCAAGAAATACAATAAAAATATTTTTTTATTTAGAACCACTAAAAAATAAAAAGTATAATTTTTAAAAAGGAAAAATTGTAAAAAAAAAATTATATTCCAAAAACAAAAACCACTTTATTTTTTTAGAAAGTAGAAAGTGGAATTCAGACATTTTTTTTTTTGGTGGTGGTGGTTAGTATTGTTTCATTATTAATATTAGTATTCTAATTATTTTATTTTCTTCATAAAATTATTTTAAATTTTTATTATTAATTTCCATGTTTATAACTTCAATTTTTATGGTGTCAAAAAAAATACCACTTTAATTTTTTGTTTGCTTATTTTTTATTTATTAGTATATTTTAATTAATTAAAATTATTTTAAAATATAATAATAAAGGTAAAATAAAATTTAGGGTCCCTTGTATAAGGGGTGTGTGAAATGACACAAGCCCAGGTGAACATAAAAAAAAAAACTCCAGTTAAGTTCTTCTGTTACTTAACTGGATTTTCTTAGCAACTTAGTCCAAAAACCCTTAATTGACTAATGTTGTTAACTTTGGACCCTAAATTAACAAAATTAATACATCAGACCCCTATTGGCACTCACCCCCCAAACTTTGGACCCTAAATTGTCATTACCCCAAAAAAGAGATGAAATGGTTTACAATTTGGAATAAAAGATTAATCTTTTTTATTATTATTGAAAGCAAGATCAACTTACTAAAATATCATTTTATTTGTTCAGAAGTAAATGTTTAAAAAATATTCAAAATTTAATGAAAAGTAAATTTAATTTCTGTTAACATTTACTTTAAAACGAAAATAGTATATTGCAATTAAAACCGTGGTTGTCCGATAAAATCTTATACGGTACTTACCCCTACCCTTACTCTACGGGGGGCAATGGCTCCCCTTTGTTTTAAAAATAAAATAAAATTACTAGTGTAATTTTTTTTGAAAATTTAGAGTAATAGTGCAATATTTTAGACTTTGCTCCCCTTTGTTTAAAAAAATAAATGCATTAGTAGTATTTATTTTTGTCCCCTTTAAATGTGTTATGCAATTTTGCCCATTTTATGAAAAATTCCTGGGTCCGCCACTGATAATTACTTCTTATTCTTACACATCACTATAATGTCATGTCAAAAGGTTTGATCTCTATAGGGAATTTGGAAATGAAAATACGGACTTATTCATGAAATCATGAAAAAAATTCTCAAAAGTGTTCGACGTAAAAGTAAGATTATCTGAAATTATATGAGAACTGAGCTGGGAGATAATTGCTAAAAACACACTTCATAAGTTTTCTCATCGCATTTTAAGCTTTTAACGAAAATAAATTGCATTATGAAACTTCTAAAAATTTGTTTATTGCAATTTAAATATTTTGTTAATTATTCACAAAAATAATTTTAAGAAGTGCAGTTACTCCTTCAAACTTATTCAACTTCTAGTGTTCATCAAAAGGTTAATTGTTATAGTTTTTTTTATTCATTGACCAATTAATTTTTTTTTACATACATGAATACAAAAATAAGATGTGAGTTACTCTCAACACCAAATGCTAAAATTAACACCAAATGCTAAAATGAGTTACAAATTTTTAGCCTATTTATAATTGACTTAAGTTTAATATGTATTTTTATAAACAATGACTAGCATAGTAATGTTGGGGAATTGTGGTTTATCTGTGCAGTTCATGCCCAAACAATTCTGATAATGGTGAGACACAACAACCATGCATACAAATAAGTACAATTCTCAAATGCGTCCGTTTCAGGCGCGTGCGGCGGGCCGGCCCGACCCGCCAGCCCGCCTCTCCTCCACTCCAGAAGCGACAAGTGGCGCGCTGTGAGCCACACCTGGTTCACCCAACCGGGCGCTGCCACGTGTCGTCTTTTAAAAAAAAACCAAAAACTTTAAAATGCTATATCTTGAGATTTATAACTCAGAAAAAAAATTAAAAATACCGCTGTGTTCGTCTCGACGAGACGAATAAAACTACATAGGTCATGATATGGTTTGATTTTTTTTTTTTAAAAAAAAAAAACAATTTTTCACACACAAAAAGTTTGATTGCTCATCAGCTAAGATGAAACACTCTGTTCTGATAAAAGTAACAATTTAATTTTTAAAAAGTAACACTTTCTACTGTCAAATGTAACAGCAGTTTTACAAAAAGAAAAATTGGGTTTGCATTTCAATTGTTACTTTCTCAATAAAAAATTGTTACATTTCATATATAATGTTACATTTAAGAATATAAACTGTTACAATTGAGAAAAAAAAATGTTACATTCATTTTTTATAAAATGTAACATTAGTTTAGTTGTCAATCCTATGTTAATTTTCGGAGCAAAAAAGTGTTACATTTGAAAAAATGAGTGTTACATTCCTTTATAAAAAGTGTTACATTAGTTTAGTTGTCAATCTTTATGTTATCTTTTATCTATTGCAGCAAAATTGTGGTGCATTTTTTTTTTAAAAAGTGTTACATTTGAAAAAAAAAAAAGTGTTACATTTCGTTATAATAAATGTTACTTTTGTTGAAGGCAAAAAAGTTGGGGTGGCAAAAAAAAAAAAAAAAAAATCTCGAAAAAGAAAAAAAAAAGAAATGGTCGGCTCGGCGCCGTCGCACAGCCGTGCGACGGTTGTACATGAGACTTCCTCTACAAATAATATGAAATTAATCAACAAGAAAAGAACACAATATTTGTTAACTCAGTTCGTCAACAACAATGACTACATCTGGGGGCACTGTCAAGCCAGAATATTTCACTACTATCATAATCTGTGTCTGTTTACAATAAAGCCTACAGCTCTATATAGCAAGGAGATAACCTCTCCATGTAAACACTCTCATCACACATAAAACCCTAGACATGCTTCAACCCATCCATGGAATGCCCCTAAGGGCACCCCTTAGGGCTAGCACTCACTTGGCTCTCTTTGTGACTCACAGATTCTCTCTGGCTATTTTTCTCGTGTACTAAATAGTATGGTGGCTATCACAAAAGGAGACCAATTCTTCCATGCCAGGCACCAACTCACCCCACAACAATTCAGCCCATCTCCAGCCCCTTGGTCCGGTCGGGTTATTGATTTGATCCGGCTGGATCTTCTTGTCTTCGCTCCGTCCTGGTTTCAACTCCTCGCTCCGCGGTTTTGACCTTCTCCTCTCGGTTTTGTCTCCATTCCCAACAAGTAATAAGGTATAAATATAATTATAAGATTTATAAAAATTTGAACATTCCACATCAATTAAATTGACTCTTAGTTATATTAATGTTGGTACTTCATCTCAAAAAAGAAGTCATTTCCTATAAGTAATTCTCGTTGAAAGTGCTGCTTTACTCTCTATACCTACTTATGTGTACCTATTTCTAAGTAATCCATTTGAAGTTAATGTAAGCGATAAAATAGAAGCTTTCATACCATAATAGAAAATAAAAAGGGGGAGACGAAGTCAATCATACAAGGTTAATCACAAAAGTAGGATATTTATACAAGAGGGTGGAATATTTCTCAAGCTGTTCTAGATACACTAAGAAACTATAAATTATACAATAATAATTTTATTAGTAAAGTAAATCAAATAAACTCTATAAAAGTAAATGTTGGGAATGTGCCTTTGAATCAATGGCATTTGGTTAAAGATATGTCTGCGACAAGTCGAGTAATTTTTTGGGACTTGAATTGGCGAAAAGAAATCATTTTGATACAAGGATTAAGGTTGGTTTAATTAGGTTTTTTATCGGTGCAAAGAATTGTTCAAGAATTACGAAAGTCGTTTCCTATTGAGAATAAAATTACTTTGTACACAAGAAATATGATTTCAATTATTTTGTACACAAGAAATATGATTCCTTCTCCACCAAGGGTTTTTGGTATTTATGACTATAAATACAACCCTCTCCCCTAGTATATTTTTTAGCCGGTCATCTTTGAAAAATACAAGTAGAGATCTATAATTCTAGATTTAGGTTGACAAAATTATTGGACTCAATAATTCGTGCAACTAAATTAGTGAGAGATCGTCTTTTGTAATTTGTCACTGAAACTAATCTATTTCCCTCCGGCCGTGGACGTATCCAAGTTGGTGAACCACGTAAATTTGTGTGTTCGTATTTTATTATTTTGCTTGCCATCGTTCTTATTTATTGCTCTAACAGTAAATAATACAATCTCTAAGAAATATACAATTCTAAATATAGAAAGATCGAATCCTTAATATGCCCCGGCAAGTTAGACGATCATTGGCTAAATCCAATCTTGAAAAGTAATGAGACAAATTGGGTTTCTAGCAAGAAGGTGAATGGTCGAACACGTGTTGTCACCTTTTACGTCAACTTGTACAAGTAGGGGTTGCACCCCTCACGTGTGAGATTGAGTTGTGGCAACCACGTCGCAAGATATTTTACGTTGCAATGGCATTTAATTTACGTCGCAATGATGTTTACATGACGTCGCACGATGATTTTACATTGCAATTACGTTCGCATGACGTTACAACCACATCGCACGACGGTTTTACGTTGCAATGACGTTTACTTGAACATTTCATCGACTACGTCTTATCAACGATTTTACGTCTCAAATAAGATTAATTTGATGTCTCACTGACAACTTGGGTTTTGGTTTTACTTTACGTCTCATCGACGTTGGGTTTGGGTTTGGTAGGAAGGTTGAAGTTTCAGAAGGGTAGAGGGGTTAGGGTTTGCTACAAGCAAAAAGTTTATGGGTTCATTTGTGGATTCAATTATGGGTACGTCTGGTGTTGCAACTGACTGGACAGGTACATGGAGAAAGCACCATCCATTGTAATTGGGGTTGATTATGGATAAGATTTGGGAAGGTTTTGGCTAGATTTAAGGTATGTTTTGCAGAGGGAGATTTTAATAGAAGATGAAGATTGTGGGTTTCGGCTGCGGAAGCTAGTTTAGGGTTATGCGGTGTCTTGGGTAGAGACGGAAGCAAGTTTAGGGTTGGTTATTTTGTTATTTGAGAAGTGGATTTGGCAAACCAAGAGTGATAGGATAATGGGGGCAGGGTTTTGCATTGAGAAAGGTTTACAAAGATGACAGGGTTTGGTGGTCGGCTGGATTGTCAAGGATCATGAGCCTAACGACGACATGGGGGTTAAGTTATGAGGACAGTTGTGGGAACAAGTGGTGGAATCTTAGACATTACCATGGTATTAGATCTAGTCTTTAACATGTGCGAGCTCAAATTTTGGCCCACGATGATTTAGTTCCGCGCCACCCAAGTCTTTGTCCACGCGTAAGCCCAAAGTTTGGCTATACGTAAGGGGGCGTATTGAAGAAATTATCCCACATCGGGAATTAACTAGCCATGCATTGACTATATAAAGATCTTGTGCTACTCCTCCCATTACCAATTAGTTTTAGGATGAAACCTCAAACTTTATCAATAAGAAGGTATGAGTAAGTATGAATTGTCAAAATTTAAGCATTTTCATAAGGCAAGTACATAAAATCCCTTTAGCATTTCAATCTAAGTATAAAATACACATTATTACATTATTCATGTACATAATATTTTATAGTCAATATATACAAAATAAATAAAAATTAACCGACGAACACTAGAGGTTGGAAAAGTTTGAGGGGGTGAAAGTGAACTTTTTAAACTAGGTTTTATCAACTAACGAAAAGTTTAAATTGCAATGAAATTTCATCCAAAGTCTGAGAGTGATGTCTCGTATGAGACATCAATGTCTCAAAATAGACGTGCTCTCTCTCTCCTCATTTTGGCGCTCCATCATACACCTCTCTCTCTATCTCTCTCTCTCTCTCTCTCGCTCTCTCCCCCCTTTCCTTTATTTTTTCCTCCCAAATTTTAAAATTTTAAAATGCAATATCTAAATAACAAGAAATATATTTAAAAAAATCTGAAAAGACAGTTATGCCTCGAACAATCAAGACGAATCAAATGCGTGTTGGGTATGCTTATTACTTAACCCTCCTACTTTTGTTAGAATTGATTGATACCATCACCTATGAGTATTTTTATGGACTTTAGGACCTCATGTAAAGAAGTTTATAACTTCAATTTTAGCCAAGTCCTTTTTATAGTATAGGCTTAGATGATAGGACTTGAAGCTTTAAAGATCGAAGATTTCCTAAGCAGGATTCATTTCACTACGCAGGATGTTCTCTGCGCAGGTCGCCACTGCGCATAGATATCTTGCGCAGCCCTTGACCCTGCTCAGTTTTCAAGATCTCATTTCCCAAACTCTCAAGAGATATTTTTGTGACCAAGCATGGTTCGCATGCTGCTCATGCACTGAATCCATGCGCGCCGGCAATGCGCATGCCTTTGTGCGCGGACACAACCTTGGTCAAGTTCCTCATCTCCTGATCTCATATTCTAGAAGCTTGGAAAGCATCAAGACAAGCTACGCTTTTTGGATTGAGTTAGAGTGCTGAGGTGTGCACAAACGACAAAATAAGCACACTCAGCAAAACCATTGGTGGAGACACGCTTCAAAGAAATATCTCAAATGAAGACAGCTGTCAAACTTCTAGAAGAAGCTTTTGAAATTGGTCTTCATGCTCAGTCTCCAACGGCTCTAAAAATCACCTGCGCACCAATCATATTGTGCCAGGTCATCATCTTTGATTAGAGCCCCAACGGCTATAAAGGACAGCTGCGCGCCAATCACTTTGTGCCAGCTCATTATCCTTGCTCAGAGCTCCAACGGCTATATTCAAGCTCTCAGCTATAAATAGCCTGCTCATCTTCATTTCCAAGCTGCCCATTGATCGGCCCATTTATCAAGCCCCTCTTGTTGACCACTATGCTTCAGAGCTCGATTGCTTAGTATTTCCAGATTCTTTAGAACAGCCTTCAAGATCTTCAAACCTTCAAACTCATGCTCATATCTCAAAGCCTATATCACCAGAATTCTTGGTGTTCTTCAGCTTTCATATTCATAGAGCCCAGAATTTCTGTCACACACACACCTCTTGAAGCTTTGATCATTTTGATCTAACTTCTTGAGATACACCGGTTTAGTCTAGGATTTGTTCTTCATAGATAATAGATCTTGAGTTAGTATTGAGCTCAAATATTGTAATTTGTAATACTCTCTCTTATAATAAGATCTCCATTAGAAATCCAAGACTAACCATCTTGGTAGAGGATGTAGATCTTTCATCGATCGAACCTCTCCAAATAGCGTGTTCATTATACTTACTGCATATTTCCTGCTTAACTTTTCATGAACTGCTTTGTTTGATTTTTCAGATTGCTACACTTTGATGTTGTAATTGTTATTGCTCATTTACCTTAGAATCCTTTTTGCGCCACTCTTTAGCCTCATACTTAGCGCGTGCGTTTTTATCTCTGCGCAGTATACCCTGCGCAGAGCTGCTTTAAATTTCTGCTGTGCATTTCACACTCTTACTGCGCGCTATACCTAGCCAAAATAAGAGTTGTGCGCATCTGCCATTGAATTGCAAAAGGGTTTAAAAAGAATTTTAAAACGCTACTCACCCCCCCCCCTCTAGCGATTTTCACACCCTTGTTGCCCTTTAGGGACCAACAAGTGGTATCAGAGCAAACACCTTCATAAAACATGTTTCTGTTTTTCAAGCTTAACAGCTTGGGTGCCGATTCAATATGGCTTCAAAATCTAGGGCAATGGCTAACTTTTTACATATTCCTGCGCCTGCTCAAACCTCAGATCAAATTCAGAAAGTTCTCCAAACTTGGTGGATCCTTAAGCAAACCTCCTATTCCCTCTCATAGAGACTCAAAGAAAGATGACTTGGTCTACTGCAGAAAGCCAGGACATCTCGCTTCAATGCCTACTCCAAAATTTGAGTACAAGGAAAAGCAACCCTGCGCACAAAGCATCAAAGCAGTGCAGAAAGGTTGCTGTAGAGAACTGCGTAGAAAAGGAGATAAGGACTCAGAGACTTGACACTAAAGACAACGATGCTGACTCTGAGGATGGACTGCTCTGCTTAGTGGCAAATGCTGACAATGATTCAAAAGTTGTTTCTGAAATGGAACCTGAGCATGTGCCAAGGACAATCAAAGAAAGATCCCTTCACTCTAGTGAAAACGGGACACCTTCACCAAGCAGACAGAATGACAAGCACCTATCTGCCAAAGCTAATCTGTCAGAAGCTGCGTCATCACCAACTCCGCAGCCGCGCTAGAAATCTCTTAAAGTGTCTGCTGATCTTAAATGATAACTCTGCTGTAGAGCGCAAGTCAATGTTTCAACAAGCAGAAAAGATCTACTTCACTGCGCCCTCTTAAGCTCAGTTGATATCGATAGTGGATTCTAGACACTACTGAAGATGTCAACACTCTTAAAGATATGCACGAAGGAAGAGATCACTCAGTAATATATGGTGACAACAAAGGGCACATAATTGGATTTGGACTAATCATAAAAGACACTCTCAAGCAACCTGCTCTCCATATCACAATTATGCGATAAAGGTCTGGAATGCCATTTCATTTCAAAGCATTGCTATATCAAGAATGGCGTTTCTGGACTAACTTTGCTCACAAGGACTCGTCAGACCAATTTTTATATTATTGATCTTACCGCTATAATTTCTATTTACTAATCCTTGTTTTGTAGCAATGAGCTTAAGTGAAAGCAGCTAGCAATGGTATAAGCACCGTGCCAGCTTAGTAAGCAGCCTGAGCAGTTTTCCTCCAGCAAAATTGCTCCAATATCAAAACGCTTACATCCGCTTCACCTCATATGTTTGGACCGCTCACTACCACGAAGCTTTGGACCAACCTGTGGTATCTCTATGATATCCTGGCTGCTCTCCTTCTAAATCTCCAAACATAGAAGACATCAATAGAGTTCGACACTTAAATGGAACAGAATTTTTGAACAACGATGTCGCTCACTATTGTGAGAACCAACAAGAACCAACAAATGGTATTCTTCACAATTTCTCTGCTGCTGGAGTTCCACAACAAAATGGCGTTGTGGAAAGAATCGCTCGTTGATTGAGGATGGATAAACAATGATAGTAGAAGCAGTACTTCTAAATGTATTTCTGGGAAGAAGCTGTCAACGGTGCATGCTTTACTCAGAATAAGATTCCTCATCAACAAAGCCTACATCAATACCCCATACGATCTATGGAGAGGAAGAGCGCCCAACATTGCTTTCTTCAAGCTCTTTGGCTGCAAACGCTAAATGAAAATTCGACGCCAAAGCAGATGAAGGTATTCTCATTGGGTATGCCAATCATTCTATAAGCTTTTCATGATTGTAATAAGATAAATCTCTAGTTATTTTAGTATCTGTACATGTTACTTTTTGATGAGCATTCTCTCCTTGAGCCCCATCTGGCTCCAAATGATTCTGATGCCTCTGCTGAGCTTTTTAGACAGGTGCGCGGTAACTCTATTCCTGCGCAGAATATAGATCAAGCAGATTCAGAATCAGTCCATCTCATGCGCATACTCCAAATGCTGCGCCTGAAGTTACAACTCCTGATGCGCAAACACCTCCTCCTGCGCATGATGTTTCTCCTCTTCAGCAAATCACCTTTGATGATTTTGGTGCTGAAGCAAATGAAATACCCATTGATCTTCGTATTCCTATCATTTCAATGTAGGGATTCGCACATCGAGAGCATCAAACTTTGCGGTGTAGCATTCGTTTATCTCTCTTGTCGGATCAAAGAAGATTGATAGAGTGCTCCATGTTTTAAGCTGGATCGATGCTATGCAAGAAGTGCAAGAAAAGCTCATCCAATATTAAGCGCTTCAATGGGCGTTCGGAAACAAGATGGATAAGAATGGAAGCATCACAGAATCAAAGCAAGAAAGCTTTGTATGGACTTAAGCAAGCTCCAAGAGCATGGTACGATACTCTATCAAAATTTCCATTAGAGAAAGGCTTCAAGCGCGGTAAAATCGATACAACTCTTTTTATTGCTAAGTATAATGATCACTCTTTACTTGTTCAAATTTATGTCGATGATATTATATTTGGTTCTACTAATGAGTCACTTTGTAAGCGCTTTGAAAAGCTAATGAAAAGCAAGTTTGAGGTGAGCATGATGGGAGAAATCACTTTCCTCCTCGGGCTTAAAATCAATCAATTGAATGATGGCATCTTCGCAAATCAAGCCAAGTACACAAGGGACTTAATCAAGAAGTTTGGACTTGAGTGCTAAAGCATACGACACTCCAATGGCCACCAGCAACAAATTTAACAGACTTAAAAGGTAAAGTTGATCAAACTATATCAGGTATGATTAACTCTCCTTTATCTTCTGCTAGTTGGCCAGATATTATGTTGACTGGATATGTGCGCACTATCATGCTAATTCTTCTGAAGCGCACATAACTGCTTTAAAATGTATTAGATATACTTTTGGCTCTGTTAACCTTGGACTTTGGTACACCAAAGATTCGAACTTTAAACTTGTAGGTTATTCAGATGCGGACTATGCAGCGTGCACAATTGACAGGAATAGCACAAGTGGAACATGTCATTTCCTTGGAAATCGACTTATAGCATGGGCAAGCAAGAGACAAGCTGCTGTGTCCATCTCCACTACTGAAGCAAAATATATTGCTACTGAAAGCTGCTGCTGCCAAATCTTATGGATGAAGCAACAACCTGTGGACTATGGGATTCATGAAGAGAATTATCCAATTCTCTGCGATAATATGTCCACCATAGCAGTTTCCAATCCTGCCAAGCACTATTACCAAGACTCATCAACATCTAATATCATCTCCTCAAGAATTAACAAGTGATCTCTTGAAAGGAGAAATGGGTATGCTTAATCTTAGCTAACTTGTCCACATGATTTATTGATACTAATGTATTTGCTTGATAAGTGTGCAAAATAGGTTAAGTTTCATGCGCCCTGCGCAACTCCTGCGCAACAAATGTCTGCGCATGAAACAACAGTTCTGAGATTTATAGAATCTCTGTGCTATCAATGAAGCTGCGCATTACTAACCATGCGTAAATCATCGTGGATCGCAGGTAAGTGCTCTATTCATTAGATTTTGCACATAGGTCCTTGACTGAAAAGTCAATGCTGAGTCACAAGGGTACTTGTGTAATTCAAATTTTCCCGCGCTTTTATTTTTTGAATTTTCTTGGGAAATTACCTTTTTACCCCTGCGCATGTCCCATTGTCATTTAATGCAAACTGCAATTAATGACAGCGCACCTCACGAATGTCTGCTCACCATTTAATGAGGAAGGTGATGCGACAGCCGTCAGCCCCTTTTCGCTGACACACGCGCGCACAAAGTCTGCGCACGCGCGTCCCCCATTCGGCCACATCACCCTGCTAACGTGCGCCCGTCCTTTCACTGACTCACCATTAATGAGGAAGTCGACTTGACAGTGACCGGCTTAGGACTTCACACGCACACGCGCGCATAGGTCTGCGCACGCGCGTTCCCTTTTGTGACACGTGGTATCACTATCCTGCGCCACTGCACTTTTTCTCAAACATTTCTTAGCTATCGTGCGCCTAACATCTCCTTCCCTACTTAAACCGTTTCTCTCTCTACTTCTCTCTAAATTCCATCTCACTCTCTAACCTCTGTTCTAAACCCTCATTTCTCATTTCCTATTTTTTATCTTCAACCTCAACCTCTCTTCTCTCAAAACCTTTTCAATGGCGCCTAAGAAAACCAAAACTCAACCCGAAATCATCATCTCCGACTCTTCTTCGCACTCCAATCCTGGGAACTCTCACGAAGAAGGAGTAGAACGACAATCAAGGCATCCAACCGTCAAAGACATGGTATGTTTCCCTATAACTCCTTATTTTTCCGCCATTGTTGTTCTTGGAGGTCTCAAGACTCCTTTTTTTTCGATTTCTCTCTTATTTGTTGATCATTTTTGAAATCGATCGTTGTGTTGTGTTCGTATTTGCCTGATCTATTCTTTCATGTAGTTTATTTCATGATCAATGGTCGTTACATGTGTTTTTCATCAATTTCTGTGCTCCGTAACTTCCTTGGCAGACGAACCGTTTTTCTGAATTTTTGGGTTTGTTTTAAAGTCGTTGACCATACCTTTTACATGGTTGACTTCGTCCTGTTCATGCCGTCATTTCGATGTATTTCTTGTTAAATTTTGTCAACTTTTGTTTTTCGGTGTTCTTGAGTGTTCATGTTCTTATATATATTCCTTTTTAATATTTTATTTGGTCTATTGTTATATCCACAAGTATCTGTGTTCTGCGCATAGTTTCCTGCGCATAGTTTTTCTGCGCATATAGTTTTATCTATTTCTCTGCGCACACTTCTTTTCTAGTATTTACTTTCTGTGCGCACGATCCCTTTCTGCGTATGCTTTCTTATTTTATGTGCACCCACTTCCTATTTTTTGCGCATAAACATTTTTGCTTATCATGGAACTTGTGCCAAGGTATATTTGCAAATGCGCACAGCTCTTTGTCTAATTCTATCTATTGTTTTACGCAGGGACACGTTTACTTCATACCGGGTTGGGAACTTATTCAGGCAGATCTCTCTTTAGATGCAATTGGTCGTCGTCTGCTTCACCTTCTCAGCTCCTCCGGCATTCTTCCTTTATTCACTCTTGATCAATCCTTCATAGTGCCTGCGCTGGTAGATGAATTCTTCAGGACAACAAGAGTTGTTCCTGCACTACTTGAAGACAAGCCAACAGAAATGATCATGGCCAATGTCCAGCGCAGTGATATAATGGTTCACCCCAACCACATTCGCAGCCTCCTAAATTTCAACGTTGATAGTTCTTCAGTCAACTATGATGAGGTTCACCAAAATGCTCTTGCACAGAAGCTCATTGGCATTCCTTCTCTTAACAAGAAGTAGCCAATGTATAACAGAAAGGAATTTGGTGAGGTGATGTATCACCTGTGCACCCTAATTGGAGATTCCCTCAACTGCAAGAATGGAAATAATGGACATTTCATCTCAAAGCAGTGGGAATACTGCGCAGCCATATTCAACGAAGATCAACTCGACTGGCCGCAGATTATCTTCAATGAGATTGTGAAGGGAATGACCAGCTATGACAAGAAACTGAACGCAGGGAAGACCAAATACCGAACTCACTGCAGACTGCTAACCAAACTCTTATTGACTTATGGTGAACTGGCCACCTATGTTGAAGAAAAGTCACTCAAGAAGCAGTCTTGCGACGCAAAGTACTACTCCAGAGTACACCTCCAGAATTTGCGCAGTGAGATAGGTAACGCTGATTACTATGAAATATGGCTGTCTGATTCCGCTCCCAACAAGGAACCCTGGATAGGCCCAATTTCTGTGGCCAAGTCCAAGAAGAATGCAGGAAGATCTACACCTGATGCTGCGCAAGAGACCGCAGAAGAAGCGTATAATCGCGAGGGGAAGGGCATTGCTCCGCCCAGTGGCAAAAAGTTCAAGGACATTCCTTTGGTTCAATCCATCAAAGGGATTTCTTTCAAAGAGGAAGATCCTACCAGCAATCCAGCTCCTGCTCCCTCAAAGCCAACCATAATGAAGCGCAAGGCTGATTTTTGTGGTGATTCAGATGATGCTGCAGTTGAGGGGGAGCAAATGCACGAAGCCTCTCAAGAAGCCATCCCTAGTGCTGATATCGCACATATCTCTTCTCGTCTCAAGCAGAAGGTGCGCAGCAGCGCAAAAGGATTGAAGAAGCACCGCACTAGTTCCGCAGCCTCTGACAGCAGTGATCTTTCTCCAGTTCAACCTTCATCTTCAGCCCCGGAGACTCCTCCTTCCTCTTCAGCTGAGCTGCGCCAGATCGTGCAAAGCTTGCATTCTGTTCAAGCGAATCAAGTCGCTACGCAGCTGCATCTGAATCAACTCCTTACTGCTCAAACTGCTTTATTGTATCGTCTTGATATGCAGCGTTTGGAGATTGATACCATTAAGGGGGAGAAAGCGGCCAAGGAGGAAGCAAAGGAAAGGGAGGCAAAGGAAAGCACGGAGAGTGCTAAGACGGAGGCAAAGGCAAGTTCATCTGAGCCTGCGCAAGAAAAAGGTCCTATCACTTTGGATCATCTTATCCTGGACTCCCTGAGAACCATCAGCGCCCAGCTCGAAAATGTCAGCGCACAACTCAAAAATGTGTGCACCTTTGGAGCGCTTGATGGTGGACTCAGGGACATTCTGAAAAAGCTCAACAAAACCCTAGCAGATGGGTTACTTAGAGGATTTGGTGATCTTCAAGCTCAGATGGAAGCTCAGATGGAGAAGATTGAACAAGGAGGCTCTGCGCATAATATTAAAGAAATGCGTAGATGCATTGCTAAGTCCATGACAGATTTTTCTTCTGCGTTCAACGACAAATTGGATTACGCAATGCTAGATATTCAAGCCAGCGTCAACACTCAGCGCCTCCATACCGACACAAGACTAGAAGCTACGCAGACTGCCATCCTGACGGACAGCAGAGCAAAGTTCAGAGAGCTAGTGGATGACAATGTTGATATGCGCAGAGGAATGAACACTTATGTTGGTAAAGCTGTTGAGTTCCAGGACAAATTTCAAAATTTAAAGGTGGAACTCATGAACAAGTTCAACAGCCTTCAGAATGAGATGCGCGAAGCCCTGCAACGGATCAACACAGATTAGATTTCCTTTGTAAGTATTTTGCTAGTTTTCTTTTTTCGTTGACTTTTTGATTCTCGTTGCGCAGTATGTTTTATGCGCTTTTATTTCGTGCGCTTTTGTTTTTGTGCGCACCCCTTTTGTTTTTCCTCGTTAAAAGCTTGTACTCTGTAACTGACAATCCTTCAAGTTTTAATGAGAAGAATGCATCATTAAGCTTTCACAAAACCTTGTTCAATTCAAACCATTCGTTTGTGGAACATTGAATGCATTATTACTTAAACTTATGCGGATAATCTTTACTGCTCATGTTTTCTACGCATGATGTTTAAACATTCAGTTTAAACGCATACTTAAAACTTCATCTCACATTATTTGTATGCTCTGAATGATATTTCTATCTTTCCTATCTTGTAAGTTTTTAATCTTTTGGATAGATTAGAAATCTATAGCACTGGCTAGTGTGTGCATTGACTTGAGGCATGATTTACCATTCACATTTTTATGGACATGTTATTATCAAATACAATGAATTGCCTTTGCTATAGTAGGTAATGGCATCAATCATTTAGGGGGAGATTGTTGGGTATGCTTATTACTTAACCCTCCTACTTTTGTTAGAATTGATTGATACCATCACCTATGAGTATTTTTATGGACTTTAGGACCTCATGTAAAGAAGTTTATAACTTCAATTTTAGCCAAGTCCTTTTTATAGTATAGGCTTAGATGATAGGACTTGAAGCTTTAAAGATCGAAGATTTCCTAAGCAGGATTCATTTCACTGCGCAGGATGTTCTCTGCGCAGGTCGCCACTGCGCATAGATATCTTGCGCAGCCCTTGACCCTGCTCAGTTTTCAAGATCTCATTTCCCAAACTCTCAAGAGATCTTTTTGTGACCAAGCATGGTGCGCATGCTGCTCATGCGCTGAATCCATGCGCGCCGGCAATGCGCATGCCTTTGTGCGCGGACACAACCTTGGTCAAGTTCCTCATCTCCTGATCTCACATTCTAGAAGCTTGGAAAGCGTCAAGACAAGCTACGCTTTTTGGATTTAGTAAGAGTGCTGAGGTGTGCACAAACGACAAAATAAGCACACTCACCAAAACCATTGGTGGAGACACGCTTCAAAGAAATATCTCAAATGAAGACAGCTGTCAAACTTCTAGAAGAAGCTTTTAAAATTGGTCTTCATGCTCAGTCTCCAACGGCTCTAAAAATCACCTGCGCACCAATCATATTATGCCAGGTCATCATCTTTGATCAGAGCCCCAATGGCTATAAAGGACAGCTGCGCGCCAATCACTTTGTGCCTGCTCATTATCCTTGCTCAGAGCTCCAACGGCTATATTCAAGCTCTCAGCTATAAATAGCCTGCTCATCTTCATTTCCAAGCTACCCGTTGATCGGCCCATTTATCAAGCCCCTCTTGTTGACCACTATGCTTCAGAGCTCGAGTTTCATGCTTCATTGAGAAACCTTGAAGATCTGAAGACTGCTGGTTAGTATTTCCAGATTCTTTAGAACAGCCTTCAAGATCTTCAAACCTTCAAACTCCTGCTCATATCTCAAAGCCTATATCACCAGAATTCTTGGTGCTCTTCAGCTTTCATATTCATAGAGCCCAGAATTTCTGTCACACACACACCTCTTGAAGCTTTGATCATTTTGATCTAACTTCTTGAGATACACCGGTTTAGTCTAGGATTTGTTCTTCATAGATAATAGATCTTGAGTTAGTATTGAGCTCAAATTTTGTAATTTGTAATACTCTCTCTTATAATAAGATCTCCATTAGAAATCCAAGACTAACCATCTTGGTAGAGGATGTAGATCTTTCATCGATCGAACCTCTCCAAATAGCGTGTTCATTATACTTACTGCATATTTCATGCTTAACTTTTCATGAACTGCTTTGTTTGATCTTTCAGATTGCTACACTTTGATGTTGTAATTGTTATTGCTCATTTACCTTAGAATCCTTTTTGCGCCACTCTTTAGCCTCATACTTAGCGCGTGGGTTTTTATCTCTGCGCAGTATACCCTGCGCAGAGCTGCTTTAAATTTTCGCTGTGCATTTCACACTCTTACTGCGCGCTATACTTAGCCAAAATAAGAGTTGTGCGCATCTGCCATTGAATTGCAAAAGGGTTTGAAAAGAATTTTAAAACGCTATTCACCCCCCCTCTAGCGATTTTCACACCCTTGTTGCCCTTTAGGGACCAACAATGCGTATGGTCAATCATATAATTTTGAGAAATCCTCACTTGTTCGCAAGTTCTCAGTTAATTTTCTTATGTTTATGGAAAAAAAAGTTTATGATCTGTTATTATTTTTCTTTGATTAACATTTGTGTAGAAGTTTTCGATTATTTTTCAACTATAATTGAGTTATTTGTGTATAAGTTATCATTTATTGTTAATTATTCGTGTTTTACAATGTTTAGTGTTTTACTATGTCTATATTTTCAGTTATAATTAGGGATGGCAATCTCGCCGAACCCGACCCATTTCCGCGACTTTTCGGCTCGAGCGGGCCGGTTTGGTAGTTGTTTTTCAAAACTCGATGGGTTTGGGTCCGGGTTTGGTAACGCAGTCCAACCCGGACCGACACGACCCGTTCAGAGACTTATGTTATGAATTTCCTTTTATACCCCTGTTTCACCCTTTTTATACCCCTATTACTCTCTCTGTAATGTATTTTTTTTCATTTTCCTAGAAGTTTCAAGTTGGGCTAAAGCCCAAATAAGCTTAAAGTAGTGACAGAGGTGGGCCAAGCCCCAAAAAAAAAATGTGTATAGGCGGGTCGGTGTCGGGTTTGTCATCGTCGGGTCGGGTTTGGTATTAGCAATGTATGTCTCGGGTCGGGTTCGGGTTTGGCCAAACCCGGCCCGTTGCCATCCCTAGTTATAATTAAGTTATTGTGTAGGTTTTCAGTTATTTTTCTAAGTTGTTTGACACACACACACACACATATATATATATATACTCCCTCTGACCCGCCCGACTTAGGATTTTTTGTCAAGCAATTTATTCTTTGACCAACAATTTGAACAAAAATAATTATCTTAATGAAAATCTAAAAATAGTTATTTAGTTTATTATTAATCGTGATACAATAAAAGTTTTAAATTTTTATTAGCATCATTATATTTCTTCAAATATTTGGTCAAAGTATAAATTGTTTGACCAAGAATCCTAAGTCGGATGGGACGGATGGAGTATAAGTTTTCAAGTATTTTTCAATGATGATTGACAGTTGTGTATAAGTTCTCAGTTATTTGTGTATATTTCCGTCTTCTTAGTCTGTTTACTTTTTGCCATTAGGTGTTCCATTTGATCTCCCAAAATGTAAAGTTTATACTCCCTCCGACCCAGCAGAAGTGAGACTTCTTTCCCTTTTGGTCCGTCCCACCAAAAGTTAGACTGCCTAAAAGGGAAATGTTTCAACCCCACTTATTCTCTCTCTTCATTTTCCACAACTCAATTTATTCAACCAACACTACTATTTACCCCACTCATTCCCTCCCTATATTTGCCACCACTCAATTTATTCAACTAAGACTACTATTTACCACACTCATTCTCTCTCTTCATTTTCTACCACACACATACTAATTTTTCTTAAATATTGTGCACACTCCTCTAGTCCTACTTGTGCTGGGACGGAGGGAGTATTATTCTTTATTCAATGAGACTCATTTGTCATACTCACAACTACTATCTTACTCACAATTCTAACCCCGCTCACAAATCATATCATATTTTTCATACTCACAACACCCGCTCAACTACTAATAAAAAATATTTTTCCTTAAATCCTTGTATTGGTCAAATTGTAAACCGTAAAACGAACTAAAAAGACATAGGAGTATGTTATTTTTAGGAGTCCAGATCTCATGTGCCACTTTAGGTGCTCTTCTCTCTGTATCACAAGTAATTTAACAGTTTACATTTATGGATGACATCATTATGACATTTCCCTTACTAATTGTGAGTCATTAGATCATTTGTGGCATAAGAAGTTACACACAAAGTGGTACAGGAGATCTCGACTTTATTTTTAGACACAATGAACTGTTAGCTGTGCACGTGTGTCACTCACAGACGGGTCCGGCAGTAACATGTTATCCGCGAGATATCGCCCCCAAAAAGAAAACTAAAACTAAAAATAAAAATAAAAAGAGTAAACGGAACACGAGAAAGAGAGAATAGAATCCCCCCAAGTCCAAATGAATGACCATCACCTCTAAAATATCGCGATAAATACATTCAAATTCTGCTAATCCTGCAACTTCGGTTTCTCTCCATCAACGAACATAATCTCTCATATTTTCTCCAGCTAGGTAACCTTCTCCTATTTCTCTCCATTTTCTCCCCAATTTATCTCCATAATCTATTTTCAAAAATTTCCCAAACCCCTTTTTCTAGGGTTTTAAGCATTCTGCTTGATGATAGTCTGACACTGTTTGGTTCCTCTGAAAAAAAATAATCAATTTTTGTTTAATTATTTCTCAGTTACCATAAAATTCATTTGTATACATGTCTGTTTATTTGTTTGTTTGGTTACAGACAACGGAAATTTGTGTTTTCCATCTCAAATTCATAATTGTACACAGGGTGTGATTTCATTTGGTAATCAGAAACCACTGAAATTAGGAGACATTGAACTATTTTAGCATTCGGGAATGATAGTCCCTACTAGGGTTTGACCTATTTTTTACTTAATCTACCGATATTAGGGTTTGTTTCCCCTTCCATATTGTCCAAAATCGTAGTATCTTTGTACTAAATGAATGACCTAATTTAGAAAGAAATGTGATGAATGAAGTTTTTGAATTAAGTTTTTTAGAATTTTGGACACGGGGCTAATATCGGTAGATTAAGTAAAAAATAGGTCAAACCCTAGTAGGGACTATCATTCCCAAATGCCAAAATCGTTCAATGTCTCCTAATTTCAATGATTTCTGCTTACCAAATGCAATCACACTCTCTGTACAACTATGAGTTTGAGATGTTCACAGTATTTACATCATGCAAGAATTATGTATGAAGGTAATAACAAGATCTTGAATCAATGTGTATGGCTAAACTCTTTTCCACTTAAGTGTATAAGGACATGATTGATTTCTCCTTTACATGCATTCATCGGGAACTCAAATATGTTTCATTGAGCTGATTATTCTTCATATGATTTTTGAGCATATTTCTTTATTTAACTTATCCACTTTTGTGCATTTTAGGTTGGTTTAGAGGAACACAAACTATTTCTCCTTCATCAGTAAGTCAATCTTTTCTTGTCTCGAGATTTGTGTTTATGCTTATTGTTGAGCGTCTTACACCAATCCGAATGAAGCTCATCATGTTTGAAGTGAATTTGTTTCCCTTTTGTATTTTGTTTTTAGCTTACACAAGCATGTAAATCGACATGTTGACATCTCAAAGAAAGTTCAGTGCTTTTTTAAAGTTTTATGCCAGTCCCTAATAGTTGAGAGAAAAAAAGGTTAGAAATTACTTACATATTAAATTCTAATAGCTCGCAATTTCACTGGAACAGTGGTTCGAGAAAAAGATGTATGTTGGGAATATGCTGAGAAGTTAGATGGGAACAAAGTGAGATGCAAATTCTGCTTCAGAATTCTGAACGGCGGCATTAGTAGATTAAAGCATCATTTGTCACGACTCCCTAGTAAAGGCGTAAACCCTTGTAGTAAAGTAAGGGATGATGTTACTGATCGTGTGAGGGCCATAATATCATCAAAGGACGACTATAAAGAAACTTCTATAGTTAATAAGAAGCAAAAAACTTCAGAAGTTAAACCTCCTATAAATACCCCTCCGTCTAGAACTCTCTTATCGGTGGAGGCAATATCCCCGATTGCTAAACTTTTTCCTCTGGCAACGCAAATAGACTCTTCTGCCCCTTTAAATGACCAAGAAAATGCTGAACGGAGTATAGCGCTCTTCTTTTTTGAGAATAAGTTGGACTTTAGTGTGGCCCGCTCTATATCTTATCAGGCAATGATTGATGCTATAGGAAAATGTGGTCCCGGATTTCGAGGCCCATCTGCTGAAAGTCTGAAAACTACTTGGTTAGAGAAGATCAAGTCTGAAGTGAGCGTGCAATCAAAGGACATTGAGAAAGAGTGGTCTACAACAGGCTGCACT
Organism: Campanula takesimana; assembly: GCA_026119855.1. Lineage (NCBI taxonomy): Eukaryota > Viridiplantae > Streptophyta > Magnoliopsida > Asterales > Campanulaceae > Campanula > Campanula takesimana. Next base: position 660,370 of record JAOWBW010000589.1, read on the forward strand.
ATAATTGCTGAAACGTGGACAGATAACAAATCTAGAGCGTTGATCAACTTTCTCATCTCTTCACCATCTAGTACATTCTTTCACAAATCGGTCGATGCATCTTCTTATTTTAAGAACACTAAATGCCTTGCTGATTTATTTGACTCGGTTATTCAAGATTTTGGCCAAGATAACGTCGTTCAAATCATAGTGGACAATACCCTCAACTGGAGTGGCATAAAGGGTCATATCCAGCAGAATTATGCGAGTATTTTTGTGTCCCCCTGCGCTTCCCAATGTCTGAATTCAATCTTGGAAGAGTTCTCTAAAGTAGATTGGGTGAACAGATGTATCATACAAGCGCAGATTATCTCAAAGTTCATATACAACAATTCATCAATTCTTGATTTGATGAAAAATTTCACTGGCGGGCAGGAAATTATAAGGACGGGAGTCACAAAGTACGTTTCCAACTTCCTCTCATTGCAATGCATATTGAAGCAACGGTCAAGATTGAAACATATGTTCAACAGTCCTGAGTTTTCCACAAATTCTGCCTATGCCAATAAACCCCAGAGCATAACTTGTATTGGGATTCTTGAGGACAATGATTTCTGGAGGGGGGTAGAAGAGTGTGTTGCTGTTTCCGAGCCGTTTTTAAAGGTGATGAGGGAGGTTTCGGGGGGTAAACCTGGCATGGGTTTTATTTACGAGTTGATGACAAGGGCGAAAGAGTCAATAAGAACGTACTACATAATGGACGAGATGAAATGCAAGACGTTTCTTGATATTGTGGATAAAAAGTGGCAGAACCATCTCCATTCACCTTTACACTCAGCAGCTGCGTTTCTGAACCCTAGCATTCAGTATAATCCGGAAATTAAGTTTCTGGGTTTTATAAAAGAAGATTTCTATAGAGTTCTTGAGAAGCTACTTCCGACACCTGAATTAAGACGGGACATCACAAATCAAATACTATTGTTTACGAGAGCTACAGGGATGTTTGGCTGCAATCTTGCCAAGGAAGCAATCGATTCAGTTTCACCTGGTATGTGCACTGTCTTTTTATTACAGTTCAATTGCTGCATTATTACATTTTGAGTTTGGCAGATCAAGTGTTGAGAGAGCATATTATTTTAGGCACCTCATGTTATAGTGTTAACCTGAATAACTAGTTCCATGGACTGAATAAAATGATACTCCCTCCTTCTCATAATAATGTTGCATCATGACTTTTTTGGTCAACTTAATTGTACTTTGACCTAAAAGTTAATATAATCTACTCCCTATGTCCCAAAATGAATGATCTTTTCCGATTTAATGGACATTATGAAAATGTTGATTTTTAAGGCTAAAAATTCATATGTATCCTTGCTATATGTTTCAAAATGTTAGTTTTGCAACTATAAGATGAAATTCGAAAAGAAAATGGTAAAAAAAAAAAAGAAAAAAAGAATTAGGCACATTTTGGGATCAAAAATATTCATTTTGTGAAAGAGAGAGAGGTAGGAATAATTTTCGTAAAATTCTAAAAACAATGCTATTGATAAAAATTAAGGCACTGAAAAAGTCAAGGTATGACGTTTATTTTGGGAAAACGGAGGGGGTATCAATTTTTTTCCCTATGTTTCTGTTTGCTTTTGTTCAGTGGTATAATTATAAAAATTAAGGCACTGAAAATCTGATTTGTAGGAATTTGGTGGGAACAGTATGGAGACTCCGCTCCCACTCTACAACGAGTTGCCATGAGAATACTGAGTCAAGTTTGCAGCACGTCTACATTCGAGAGACAGTGGACCACATTTCAGCAAATCCATTCAGAGAAGCGGAATAAGATTGATAAGGAAACACTGAATGACTTGGGTTACATAAATTACAATCTGAAACTGTCGAGATCTCTGAAACCAAAGAATTCAGACGATGATCCCATTCAGCTTGACGACATGGATATGACTTCAGAGTGGGTAGAGGAGGGTGATAATCCTAGCCCTACGCAGTGGCTTGATAGATTTGGTTCATCTTTGGATGGGAGCGATCTGAATACAAGGCAATTCAGCGCGGGTTTATATGGTGCAAATGACCACATATTCGGTTTGTGATCTTAAAACCCCATCTTACTTGTGTATATATGTAGAAATTTCTCTAGTAGATAATTATTTCAACTGTTATTTTTCATTTTTTTTACCACTTAATTTTGTACATAATTTACCCTGCAGCTAGCTGCTCAATGATGGTCTTAAAGTACCTCTTGTAAATTAGTGGCCCTTCAGATTTTTCTCCTCGTCTCGGGAAGATAATTTCATTTTCAATTTCACTTGAGCATAGTTCTAATAATTTTTTTTGAATGTCACAAAAATAATTCTGGGTTAAAGATAATCTTATACTCTCCCTTGGGGCCTTAATAAATGTCATCTTTCTTTATCCAAACCAAAAAAGTGTTGCATTTCTAACTTTACAATCCTAGTGCAATTTTACTACTGTATGTAAAAGTAGTTTACACACAAATATAGCACATTCTTTTTATTTTTAGATAATTACTATGGCCATTTTCAAGAAATTTTTATCCCAAAATGAATGTCTTTTTCAAGAATAACTTTGTTCCTAAATGTTTGTTTACCAATTTTTTTTGCAAAATTAAATGACTTGCTACCAAAATTGAATAAATAGTAGAGATTTTCAAACGTCACTTAAAATGAAATTTGGACATTCATTTAGGGACGCAGAGAGTATAAAAAGTAGAGATTTTCAGATGTCCCTTAAAATGAAATTTGGACAGGGACAGATGAAATTTGGACAGGGACGGAAGGAGTATGATCTTTTGTTATGAGCCTGGAGTGTAAATCATCACCAGAGTCTGCAGTCTGCTATGAGCTTGGGGCTGAAAGTACAATCATCAAAGACCCCATGTTACAAATTCAAACCTTGTTAAAGCTTTATAAAATTTTACAATAATAGCATATGCACAAAACACTGTTTAAAATACTAGATACAGGTTTCAAGAAAAAAAAATAGATACATTCATTATTAGTATATTATACACTCCAAGGTAAAATGCAGCGAAAGTCTCGTCTCGTCTCGCCCGTCTAATTGTTGAGGAGATATGCTAATGCTTTGTTCGTATCATTGTCGTACATTAATAATGATTCAGCAACATTATTGGATCTGAATCCCATTTCCCGCAAGTGAGTGTAGGCAACACCAAACTCCCTAACCTTGAATAACACAAAACGCAAACTCATCCTTTTAGTTAAATCTCATTATTAAGCAACTATTGGACTGAATACATCAAAGAAATGAGATCGCAATGTAAAACGGCTGGTTTTGTATGCTTAATCAAGAAACAAGCATATCATACTAGTTGGAACTGTATGGCATATGATGCAACACAATAAAGAAAATAAGAATTGCAGGGTGTAATATTCATGCATGGCACGAGGATAATCAAAAGCTAACACGGGCAATCAAAAAATGGATGTGTCATTTGTGGTTCAATGTTTAGGAAGAAATAAAAGTTTATTTAGCCATGCACCAAGTAACTGGATAGAAGATTGATCGATTGAGTTGAGTTGAGTTTTAGTTGAAAAATAGAAAAAGGAAGCCAATATGGTTCGCAAAAAGATACAGACAGAAAAATATCGCTGCATAAGACAAGGACTACTCCCTCCTTCCCAAACTAGTGGCTACTTATTTCCGTTTTGGGCGTCCCATACTAATTGCTACTTACCTAAAATGTTAAATTTTCTCTCTCCTACCCACTAACTTATTTTCTCTCTCCTACCCACTCAGAATACTTACTTTTCCAACATATTTTCTTAATCTCTGTGCATTCACACTTAACATCGATTAGTTTGAGACGGATGGAGTACTTTGCAAGGATTTATCAAATGATGCTAAAAATTAAACAAAAGAATAAAGCGAGAGTAGGATTAGAAATATACCTTTGTTGGATCATCACCATACTGTGCAACTGCAAGAGGCACAGCTTCTCTGCTAAGACCTGATGCCAAATACTTGCTTATTACTGGATCAGTCGTGGGGCCCTGTAGTTATATGAAATGATAGACATGTTTAGAGAGAGTGGAGGGACATCATTACTTTAAAACCGGCTAATTTTAGAAGTTTGTAGTTTACTTATAGGGGAACCTATCTGAGCACTTGAATACTCAATACTCGCAGAATTTTAACTGAATGTTTTACGATCCCGAATATTCCCACCCCGTTGATGAGGGGCCTTTGCCCTTTAGGATCCTCCAGTTAATACACACATTTAAACCTTAGCTTCATCTTTCTGTAACCTTCTGATTTCACTGTTGACTCCTTGAACATTGATCTTTAAGTTGTATACAGCAGTGGCAGACCACATGCAGGACAAGGGGGTCAGTTTTAAATTTGGAATATACGCAGGTTACCCCAGTATAGAAGATGAGATATTTTGCCACTAATTATTATTTTATCAAATTTTTACCCATATTTATAAGAAAAATATAATGCACTATGCTATAATTTTGACCCAATTTGTGCCAAATTTAGATAATACCAAGTATTTTTTTATACCCTTGTAATAATTTTGAACCCCTTTTTATCATGAAATTCTAGGTTTGCCACTGGTATACAGAACAAGTTCTCTTCAGAACGAGAAAATCAAGGCTGTCCCCTACCTTTGGTATTGTTTGTCATATTAAGGCTATCGCGTTTACTACAAATGCACTGGAAGGTCTAACATCGACCTTGTATGTGTCCAATCCATTTCAAGGCAACTTTCACTGCTTTTTAATCCTAGTAAAAGGTTGTCAGGGGCTCAGAGCCACATCACTAGCCTGGAGGCAATATAAGATGGTTAAGACATTCCTATGTTTTCATCAGTACTGATTATATCCATCTGAAAATTTTGCCTATTAACACTAGCCTTACCCTTTAGTGGTTCGTAACTTACTTTTTCTTCAACTATGGAAATAAAATTTCACTACAAAACTAGTTCCTTCCATCCAACCAATGCTTAACCTACATAACTATTAATAGAAGACTTCCGAACAAAAGCACTGCACTCACCATCTAGGATGTGTTGGTATGTGTGTGTAGACCCAATTTAGTGAGGATGTGTGTATGTGTGCTTGAACCAAATTTTGTGCGTATATGTGCTTGAACCACTTTTCTTTTGTGTGTGTGTGCGCACAAACATATACACTCGCTGCAAGCTATATAAGACAAGGCATGGACAACTGGAAAATGGAAAGGGAAGGACAAAAGAAGAAGGCATACCACAGAAGATGTTGATTCCACAGGTCGAGAAGGAAGATTTTCCAGCCCTAGCTTGCTCCAATTTGGGCTTTCCTTTTCTGTCTCAGACAGAATCTTTCTTTCCAGATCAAAGTCAAACTGGAAGGTACTTCGAGGGATATCTCCAACATGTGGGGACATTTGAGGCTACAGAGTGAGCAATGTAAAATAAGAAACAGACAATATGCTAAAACACAGAGGACAAAATAGCTTAATTGTTAATACTTGAAGACCAGTCAGTTGTATCCTTAGTCATTTCTTAAGACAGTGTGATGTGTGATATAACCATCTTATGATATACTCCCTCTGTCCCAAAATAAATGTCGATCAAGAGCAATTTCGGACATTCATTTTGGGACAGATGTAGTACTATCGAAGAGTTATATCGACATTTCTTGATTTCGACTTGAGCACAAAGGCTATCTAACTCAATGAACGTCAGAGAAGACCGCTAAGGGAAATAATACACCTCTAGCAAGAAAGTCTCCACCATCAAGACAAACACAAACCTTACTTCCAATTTTCTAACTAAGACCCCTATAACATCTCCCTCAACTGATCTCATTCTAACTCCTGCAACTAGCATTCTCAGAACCAAGGTGACCAAGCTACTCTACTTCCCCGGATTACCTGGAATCAAAAACACCATTAATCTCACTCCACCATCTTGTCAATAAAGCGAAATTCACAAATGATTCTGGTAACGGAGTCCCCTGGAACCAAAGCACACTGACACGTAAACTGAATCTAGAAACACGAATTAAACGTAGCTCGGCATTATTTTGAGCATTGTAAAAAAGGATTGTTAAACTAAACTAAGCTAAACACATAAACAAAAAGTAGAAGAAAGGGAGGTGGAGATGATGAGAAAAAAGGAAGCAACAAGAATGAAATGAGAAATCATACCGGTGGAGTAATCCTAAATTCGGGTTTTAAAGTAACCCTAATCCCAATTCCAGCTGCAACATTTTGGAAATTGAGTAACAAAATCAGGCATACATACAGTTGTAAGTACTAGATCATCAAAACGTGATTTGATTAATTAATAAACTGATCAAGATAAAACGATCAAGAAAAGTCCCTAAAATAGAAGTTGAGAAAGATCAAATTCAGAAGAAAGATGAAAAACTTACATGATGATGAAGAGGGAGGAGAAGGGGCCGGGTGGAAAGGAGGAGGGTTGACCGGATGACCGACCTTGGGGTAGAGAGAAGAGGGAGGAGGTCCGTAGGAGGACGGTGTCGTATTGGGTCGGTTGTACATCTGGGATGGAGTGGTGTACGGCGGTGGATTGGTTCTGTTTCTGAAATCGTAATCCATTTTCTGCCGCTGTTCTGTTCTAGAATTGAACTCCGACGAGGTGTAGATTTGGACTTGGATTCAAGTCAAGCCTGGTTTTAATGTTTTCTTTTCCTCCCCATTTTGCCCTTTCCCATCCGCGATTTGAAATTGGATGTTCGATAGACCCCACGTGATTTTTTTTTCAAATAATTCTCTTTTAAATCATTATCTACTTAAATGACATTTGGGAAACTTTATATACCAAAATGACCAGTTTTTGTGAAATCGGCATTGGCATTGCCGACTTTACTCTGAAGTCGGCACTACCAATGCCGACTTTAGGTCAACCCGGTTAAGGTTAAGAATAATTAGGGGTTAAGAAGGATTAGGAGGGAATATTTTAGGGCAGAGTGGGTTTTTGTGTTGTACTGAAGTCGGTACTCACAATGCCGACTTTGACTAGGGTTTCTGAAGTCGGCATTGTGGATGCCGACTTTAGGCCTCCATAAAACACCCACAACTGGCTTCAGAAGTTTTCACTCGTTTCATATTCAAAACGCAAACTTCTCTAATATCTGATTCTCATCTTTCATTTTTTTTTTCTCTCCCTTTCAAGTTGAAAGCTCAAAAGTTGTATTTGGTGAATTTGATTCAAGCATCTAAGGTACATTTTAATCTTTGTTATATGTTTTTATTTGTATAATGTGAATGCAAACTAGAGTTATTAAACTATAATTCAGTTAAAAAAAAAAAAAAAAGATGTGTTGTCCTTTAAACATTTAACATCCAACGCAAAACTCGTTAAATTTTTTATATTTCAGTTAAATTTTTGATATTTCAGTTAAATTTTTGACATTTCAGTTAAATTTTTGACTGTTATTTTGTTAACATTTCTTACAATTTCCATGCATATATGATTTACAGTTTCTTAATGTATTACATTAACAATTTTTGACTGTTATTTTGTTAACATTTCTTACAATTTCAGTTAAATTTTTGACATTTCAGTTAAATTTCCATGCATATTTCAGTTAAATTTTTGACATTTCATATAAATTTTTGAAGATCAAGAAATTTTCTTAATGTAACAAATTTTAATGATGTTATTTGTTGCATTTTTTTATATATATTTTGACTGTTGAATTAATTTGTTTAGGGGAAAATATGAGTGGACTTCCACTTATTTTCATGTGCTACTGGGGAGGAGATGATGAACACCCGTTTGCAGATAGTAATCTTGAACAGGGGCCGAAATTTCCACTTAGGGCAAAAACTCGTTGGGGTTACGAAAAATTGATTAGGAAGTTATATAAGAAAATTGATATAGATCCAAGAGATGCTAAGTTGAAAGTTATTTGTAGATATCCTCATATGATGGGTAATGGGTTTGCAAGTTACATTCCGTTTGAAGTCGAGAATGATATGTGTATGAAAGTCATGTTTGATGTTTCTGCTCAATTAGGTGGGGTAGGTAGCTTGCAGTTGTATATTATCATGGATTTTTTAGTTTTTGATAATAATGTTAACTACCTTGAGAGATATACTGGTGGTTTTGAAACACATGGGGAAGTGGAACCGGAAGTGGAACCGGAAGTGGAAGCAGAAGTGGAAGGGGAAGGGGAAGAGGTAGAGGAACGTGAAAATGATGATGATTCAGATTATGAAGGTCATATCCTTGCAATAAGTTCTGATGTTGATTCTGGATATGAAGATTGTTCGAGTCCAACTGATAGCGAGAATGAGGGTGATGATGGGGAAGGTGGTGATGTAGGAGCACACATGGTTACTTTTCAAGGTGAACCGCATAATCAAATGTATGGGAGAGCAGACTATCCATTTTACCGTGATATTGGTGAAAGGTCAGAGAATTATGATAATAGTGAATACAAGTTTGCAGAATGGAATGCGGAGAGTGATGGAATCGCCAAAGGAATTCGCTTCGCAGAGAAGATTGATGTGCAGTACCAAATAAAGAAGTACCATATTATGAAGAATTTGAGGTTCAAGGTGAGAAAGAGCATACCGCAAAAGTGGGCTATTGAGTGTTTGGTGAAAGATTTCCCCTGCAATTTCTATGTGAATGTGAGTCTGAAGAACGGTGGGTACTGGGAAGTAACTAAGTACAAGGGTCCAAATTCTTGCTTGGCTTCAGATGTTAGCGGCGATCATCCTAATTTAGATACTAAGTTTATAGGACGAGAAGTTTTCGATCTTGTCAAGGCTGATCCAGAGTACAAGATTAAGCTTATCATGATAAATATAAAATCAAAGTACGGTAAGGATGTTTCGTATCGGAAGGCATGGTGTGGTAAACAAAAAGCCATCGCTCAAGCATATGGGGATTGGGACGAATCTTATAGAAAGTTGCCACGTTTGTTAGCAGCTATTCAAAAGTGGAACCCTTCAACCATTGTGTAGTTTTCTAACCGTCCTGACGCTGGTCCTCCAGGTTCTTTTGACCGCGTGTTCTGGGCATTTGGCCCTTGTTTGGAAGCATTCTCTCATTGCCGTCCTGTCATTTCTGTTGATGGCACATTCTTGCATGGAAGATATAAAGGGGTAATACTTATTGCTATGGGTGTTGATGCGAATGATAGTTTACTTCCACTTGCTTTTGCTCTTGTTGAAAAAGAGGACCATGAAAACTGGTCTTGGTTCTTACATCTTGTTTGCCGACATGTTCTTAGGGGTCGTGAAGTTTGTTTGATATCTGATCGCCATAATGGGATCCTTGCCACTGTGGGAGAAAACGGATGGCCACGAGATGTTGTGCACAGGTGGTGCATGTTGCATTTATGAGCTAATTTCCTTTATGCTCATAAGGGTGTTGGCTTAAAAGATCTTTTTTGGCGTGCTGTTAGCGCCACCCAGGAACGGAAGATGAAAAATTACTTGGCTCAGATTCGTATCATCAATCGCGAGGCAGTTAAATGGTTTGAGTTTTTGGATGTTAAAAAGTGGTCAATGGCGCATGATGGTGGATATAGATACGGAATTAAGACTACCAATTTGTCTGAGGTTTTTAATGGTGTCATGAAAGGAGCGCGTGGGATGCCTGTTTCAGGTATTGTTGAGATGGCCTTCTATAGGTGTGTGGAATAATTTCAAAGTAGACTCTCGGGACCAATAAGGGCTTTAGGGGGGTATCCTGGTAACCCCAACGTAAATGCGAGACTACTATTCAGTCAAAGGGTCCAACAAAAGTATGACTTCAACTTGAAGAAGGCTGGGTATCATAATGTTAGAAGATTTAACAATACTGCATCAGGTGTTTATCAAGTTTTTGGATGTTAAAAAGTGGTCAATTGCACTACCCCAACTGTAGTTCCCGATCGTGTCAACGTCCCTAAGCAGTGGGAGGTACATGAGTTTCACTAAGACATTACTCGTATCCGGCATTAAATGTGACCCTATGCATATCAAAATATATGCCCGAGTATACTGGTTAACCAATTCGGGCGGGGCATTTGCAGGAAGCTCATCCCACTTAGTCAGTTCGTCTATAATCCATTTAATAGACAATCTACCACCCTTCAATACGCCATCAGGTGGTTCAATCCCTAGTAATTCGTGGCATAATTGAACCCATTCCAATTTTTGCATATGGGTTTGGGAACTAATCACAGGATCCCCGTCTATAGGAAGGCCACATAAAATTCCAACATCCTGAAGGGTGATGGTCATCTCCCCAACTGGCAAATGAAATGTGTGCGTCTCTGGACGCCATCTCTCAACCAAAGCCTCTAACAAATGCCAATCATATTTGAAAAAACCTAGTTTATAAACACCGTAAAACCCAACATCTAAAAGTTTACTCTGAATCCTAACATCCAAGTTTTTAGGAGGTTCCGGACCGCGCCTAAATCTAATATTCTCAACTTCTTGTTGAGCCCAAATATAACGTGACCGGTGTTTATCTTGCCATTTTAATACGGAGTCGTCTAACGGCCCGGGATCAACAAATGCTTGGTTATCATGATATTGGTCCATCTGAAACAAACAACAAAACTATTAAACTAAAATTCGTTTAAAAAAGAGGCTGGTCCGTTAAATATTTAACTGAAAAAGGCTCTTTTCTGACAGTTTAGTTAACTTTTTGACAGAAAATGGGATTTTTGATAAAAAGAGAGGATGTTTGTTAAATATTTAACAGAATAACGCAAAACCTGTTAAATTTCGGACAGTTCAGTTAAGTTTCTAACGGAAAGTAGGTATTTATGTTAACTTTCCAACGAAATTCGGATGATAATGTGAAGTTCATCAACTTTTAATAAATAGATTATTGTTAAATTAATATAAAATCACATAAGCAAATTAACATGTATTATCAGTTAATATTCTAACAGAAAATGGGCATTTTTGTTAACTTTCTAACGAAATTCAGTCGATAATGTGAATTTTCATCAACTTTTAATAAATAGCTTTTTGTTAAATTAATTCAAAATCACATAAGCAAATTAACATGTATATTATAAACACAACAAATTAACATATTCTAATTTCATCGAAAAAGATAATTAAAATACAAATTATATAAAAGAAAATCACTAAATATGATAGCACTAACCTTATAAAGTGGAAATTGTGACAAGATTCCCAACACAAATTAATTTCTGACCAAAGGGACACTGAGATGCAGAGAAGACAGTGATGGAACGAAGGTTGAAGGTTGATGGGGGAATGGGAGGTAGGGTTTGAGGGGGAAGGAGGCTGCCGATTTATGGAGAATTGTCTGGAGGTGAAGTCGGAATTGGGAGTGCCGACTTCACCAGAAACGGAATTGGGAGTGCCGACTTCTGCCAAATTCCAGACTCCCAAAATATTCCCACTTTGACCCACTTTAACCCTTTAAACCCTAATCCGGAATTTTTGCTTAACCTAAAGTCGGCATTGGTAGTGCCGACTTCACAGTAAAGTCGGCAATGCCAATGCCGATTTCACAAAAACTGGTCATTTTGGTATATAAAGTTTCCCAAATGTCATTTAGGTAGATAATGATTTAAAAGAGAATTATTTGGAAAAAAAATCGACCCCACGTATTGAGATAAGAGCCCGATGGGTCTCACATATTATTCAATTAATCTTGATTACACGTTTTAAAATTGATTGGTGTTATGTTGGCTCAGCATTTTCACCTCTCCAAACCAACTTTACTTGGTCCAACTACACTATCGATTTTTCTATCCTAAACATTTTTTTTGTGTTTTTCAGTAGAAACAAAGTCATGAAATGTAACATAGTTGCATTTTCGTGAAGTTGTGTATGACTGATGAAAAAAAAAAAAGAAGATAAAGTTGTGCATAATATATGACATAAATTCATGAGCTGATTTACTTTTATACCATCTCCGCAGCTGATGATTGTTAAGGAAGATGATCAATTTAAGTGCTTCTCCTCTAGGTTTCAAATTGTCAGAAAAATGATATTCGTAATGGAGAAAGGATACCACCGTTGTAACCATAGTTATAAATTCCATTCCGTTCCGGCCAGAATGCACTATTTTGGTCAAAAATAGCACATCAATTAAAAAAATGAAGAAATATAAATGGAGCGATCACCCCTCTCCCCCACCCAAAAAAAAAAAATGGGACATCGTCTTTTCTATACAATAATCGACAGGATCCTCAGGTATGAATACATATTTCTAAGTTAAGGGCAGAATTAATGGCGGATATTCTAACTAGCATATCAGCAATGTTTTCCTCTCTGTAGTTTACATCTACAATCATATGTCGAGACTCGAGAGTGTTAAATAATGAAGTCACTTTTTGAACTATGTTCCTCTTCCGAAAGCCAAGGCATCCACGGCTGAAGCTATTTTGTACGTCATGCCAATCTATATCATATATCTCATCTCAGCTCTTTTTAGATTCTTCAATACTTTCAAAACCTTCAGGTTAAAACATATCAATTTATACGCCTGCACAGATGGCTCCTGAAAAACGACATTCCTGGGATCAATTACCGTTTACCATCAAAGATGAAGATAATACTCCCCCCGTAAATGAATGTCCAAATTTCATTTAGGGATATTCTGAAAATGTTTATTTTTTATACAATTAAATGACATATATGCATGAAATTTCTTGCTATCCGTTGTCTGAACATTTAGTTTATGCTAGTATAAAATGACTAGTGAAAAGTATTTGGTAAATAGTATACATTTAGGGACAAAATTTTATACAAAACGGACATTCATTTTGAGACAAAACTTTCTTAAAAATCGGCATTCATTTAGGTACGGAGGGAGGAGTGTAACATGATTTGTGGCTTGGCGTTCTTGATCTAGAAGTTCAAGCACTATTATGCTCTCAAAAGTGTGTGTGTGTGTGTGTGTGTGTGAGAGAGAGAGAGAGAGAGAGACCTGTTGACCATGACGAGCAGCAAAATTTTCTCTCATCAATGTGTTTGACATCAAGACCAATAAACCAAGATCCAGCACTGATATCATCATGAGCATATGTACGAAGAACAGCTCTGTGGAAACATCAAAATCTAACTTTAGTGAGTTTTCCCTGTAATAGTTCGTAATTGACTTGGAATTCCAGTATTCAAGTGGAAGGAATAAAACCTGTTTATTGAGATAAATTTAGCCAAAGCCTCGGATATGACAAACATCTCACTGGATGCATGTCGGAAGTACCTGTTAGATACAAAAAATGCCTAGATATAATTTTAAATGCGTTGCAAGGAAAACAAGGATGAAACTATGTTATTTGTATGTCGTGCTATGGAATACCGCCAGAGACTTGTTAGAAGTACAATTCAAAAGATTTTGTGTAGGGAATAATCACCAATACACTGGAAAAACATTTACTCCCCTCCGTCCCAAAATGACAGTCCCATTTGACTTTTCATATATTTTAAGGTTACATTGTAAGTTTTGGAAATTTGGTGATTTTGAAGCCTTAATTTTGGAAATGGGACCAACTTTCTCAGACAAGTAAAAAGAGGGAAATGGGAGCATCATTATAGGACGGAGGGAGTGTTAGTTTAGTAATTGACCAATGCAATAGCTTTCCAACAAGTTGAATAAGTTGCATACCAACCCAACTCATGAACCAATTTTATTATACAACAGACGCGAGAGCTTGCTGAGAAGCGGGCTCAAGTACTTCACATCTGTAATTAGGGAAAATGGTTTTTTTGTACTTGGGGCATTTTTCCAAGACCTATCATTGCTGGAGTAACTGTTGCTATATTTCAGACTCAATACAAAAGTATAACATAAAATTAATGCACAAACAAGTTTCTTGTGATCTGCCAAAAAATTAACTATACAGCATCAGAATTAGCAACGCAAGAAATTAATGTTTGAGATAGCTTACGTTTTCCCATCCCCGAACTTCCACCAATCTGGTTCATACCATTTGTGACCCCTGCCATATTCCAGCGAAAGAAGATTGTCAATAGGTACTGGCATACTAGTTTGTGGGGGGGAATACTGTCTAAATAACGGGTTAAAGCAAACTCACTGTTCAGAGAAAACTTCGCCTGATTTCATACATCCAATATATACACGAGGCTTGTCTAAATGAGCCGCAAGTGTATTTCCCAAGGCATCTGGCAGAAAACACGGGGTAAGCATCATTATTTACGCTTCTTTTAGGTGAGAAAATATGATACCATTCATTTTCTACAGCTAGACGATTAAAAAAAAAGTGCATTTGGAAAAGTATATAAATAGGGTTTCTGATGTGGGCGCATCATCTTCTATTCTGTAAAATGGAAGTGTTATGATGGCAAAAGTGCTGTTTGAATTTGTGTCTATGGCATTTTTCTGCATACTAGGATAACTCGTTCAAAATTGACAGTTTTTCAAAGTCAGCCATCTTCCAGATTAAACCTTCAGTTAAGCATCTATGAATTACATCACACAATTACAATATACAAGGCCATATTCCATTGATAACCAAAATTTTGCATCGCTTCAAAAATTTATGCCATGGATCTGTATGTGTAACAGCTAAACATGTATATTACTTGATTAGATGCAGCAATGAGAACGACTTTATCAAGAACCTTTCAGTTGGTTGGAGAATTATGAAAAAAAGAAGGGAGGAAAAGAAGAATATGGAGTTAGAATAGGAGTGAGATGCACAAAGACGAACCCAAATAAAAAGGATAAATGGAAAAAATAGGATTTCAGAAAATCCTCTTATAATACCCATTCTGGTCCAAATCTAACTCTGTAAACTCTCCCATTATAAGCAACTTCAAATTCCAGCATTTTTACAAAATGAATTCAAGTGTAAATAACAAGCCACCATCTACCATTCCATTAAACTTGTATAGAAAGATTCGATGCTTAAGTATAATGTTCTAGGCTGCATGAGTGTGAATCTTGTTGGCTCTTGCCAGTGCCATTCCTATGTTATCCACTATGCAGAGTGTTTCCCTAATTTTAGCTTTGATCAGTTGCACTAATATAAGCATTACCAAGTAACAGAATACCTAGCATAAAAGTGAAAAGCGAGAGATGAGAGAGCAAAAGGCGCAGAGTGTAATTATATAAAAGAAAAATATCATAATATATGTATAAACACACACACAAAACACAAAATGAGAAGAGGATGAATTAACTCCATAAATCACTGTCTTGATACCATAAGAAAACGGTTAGAAGATGAGGAGGAAGAACCAAATAACCCAGGTTGTTGCTGCCATTGGCCTGATTGTCAGAATTTCATGGATGTCATTGGAATCGGCAAAAGTCGAAAATGAAAGAGATCAATGTGAGATTAACTTCGGACAGGGTAGCTCTAAGAGAGAAAATCGTCGAAGAATGCAGGTTGCTTTACTTACCTCTGAATAGAGGTTTTTTTTTTAAGCCTATTGTCTTATTTTAAAAACCACAAAACTGTGTCGTTTAACCCATAACAGAGTAGAGGGGTCGAGTTTCAGATTGTTGTGCGTCTCAGTAATGGAAGCATAACAAGTTAGGATTACACACTAATAGTAATAGCAACACAATTTAACACTCTAGACTATACATTCTAATCTTAAGAAAAACTGGCATGAATAACTAAGAAAACATCTTATACTTACCAATATTTACATAGATGTCATCGTTGACTTTGGCAAAGAACTCAGCGTCCCAACTTTCTGTAGCATAAGCAAAGAACAACTTTGTCTTTTTCGAAAGTTCCTCAGGAGCCTCTACGTGGTTTTCCTGTTAATCAGAAAATTAGATGCTCGGATAATGAAGTCAAAATTGCAGTCCAATAGTACAGTAATATCGCAAGTAAATCACATATGCTCTCTAACAAAAACCACAGTCAAACTTAATGCCTGTTTGGCACTGTCATACGGTAGAACAGCTGGAAAATTAATTGTTGTAAACATTATAAAATGTTTGCCAGAAAATACTGAAAAAAAGCTTCTATATTTTATAGGAAAAGGAACTTAAAAAGTACTTCTATGGCCAATGATGAGGAGAAAAAACACAAATCAAATTTCATGGCCTCACAAGTAAGATTAGCTTCTAATGTGCAAAACCATTTCAAGAAGCATCAACTTTTCACTTTTACATAAATAGTAGCTTTCTTGAGGCAAGGCAGTCACTTTTGCAAATAATGCAGATGACAGATTCATATACAGTACTATACTATACTAGTCTTATTAAAAGATATGGAAAGCGTGCGGCCTTTTTAGCGATAAAATTCAAGGTCTAAAGATCATTAACTCACTCGGGGACACATAAATCTTGTTTGTCCTTTAAGTTCTCCTTCCGTTATCGAAAATGACCACAGCAAAGAACTATAAGACGCTCCTATATGAACATTGAACCGAACGCCTGTAAATACTTGACACATCTCTTATTACAAAGCAACAGTCTCATGCTAGTATACATAAGAGTATGTCACTAAACTCAGAGGAAGTCACAAACAAAAAAAAAAGATCAGATGATTAACTGCAAATGAAAATACTTGATATTTACGTACAAGAATAATGAAGTCATTGGTCTGCTTATTTTCAATGTCAGTGTCCCGGTCCAGGCTATCTCCACGATTAGCGCTGAAAGCCAGTATTTCATGTGATATTTAGCTTCAAGCATTGAATCAAAATAGTGAAGCATAAAAAACATAAAACTGATAATACGACAGCAACCTTCTGCCAATGACAAATCGGGCAATGACACCCTTCTGATCTTCCATTTTTTTCAAAGCTGAGCCTGCAACAATAAAGGAAGCTTTTCGGTTATGAACTATAAAGATGAATCACTGATGGTTTAAGTTTAAACACTCAAATTAGAGCATATGTGAATACATATTAGTGAAAACTCCACCTATATCTTGGCCAAAATAAGTGAATCAGCGAAAAGACACTTATCCCAGTTATGAGCTTCCTCAATTTTCAGCTCCAAAGATCTCGCTAAGAGAGCATTGATGTTTATGACTATATCATATATTGTCTAGTTCTCTTTCTACCCCCCCCCGGCTCGCGCCCATTGCCTCCATTCATAAAAGTTATTTGCCTTAGGTAGTTAAACAAGGGTGCCGAAGAGAAAAGGTAAAAGCAAACATCAACCTTACTCTTCCCTATGTCTCCTTTACATTCATCAATCCTTGATAAGAACAAATTAGAAAGAGCAAGGCACGTAGAGGAACAGACCAGAAAGAAAACCTCGATCAACGAATTCAGTCTACCCATTAAATTTATGTTTTTGTACCACCTCAATGTGAAACCCTTTAACTTCTTCCAAATGTAACATGTCATGGGTTTTTGGGACATGTGATTACCTAGAATGCCTGTATTCATTCTTTGCATCTTTAAGGAGTATCAGTAGTTCAGTAACATCAATGTATTAGTGAATACACTCCCGATAGATTTAGCATTTATCCAACACGGAAGACATTACCGAGAATATTTTATAACTAGTATAAAATCTGAATTGTTGATTAAGCTTATGCCACTCCATACTCCTTCCATACTGAATCCCACTTTTTCTAGTAACTTCATATCAAACTCACATGCAGAGTTGGTAGCTTACCAGATCCCATCCATGCTTTACGTACTGCATCCCTATTGCTCTTGCGACCAAATCCTGTCAGTATTCCTATCACAACCAACGGTTTCTTCTTGGAAGGAGTTTTATTAGTATCCCATAAGTGCTTTGGAACAAAGCCCTCTTGTCTAGCTGCAGCCAACTCCATCTCAAGAGCTGATAGTTTCTTCTGTTGTTCCCTAACAAGAAAAAATTATGTTTGCTCAAACTTATAAACATACATAGTGGGTTTTGGATATATAAGAGTGATCAAAGAAATTAACAATCCAACATCTTACATTCTTACCTGCATGCTATAATTTTCAAAGTATCATCCACTGATATTGCCGTTTTTCCCTGGACATGATATACTTGTTAATCAGACTGGGAAGGGTCAAACAAATTTAATGAATTGGTTGTAATGTAAATGAGGAAAAGTGTATCACTTGTCTACTTCCAAACATGTCAAGTCAAGCACACTGGGGAAACGAAAATTCCATATATATCTAAAATAACCTAATGTACTAAGGCATCAATCCAGCCTCAAGTTTAATAACACGGTCGTAACTCATAAGTGGCATTGTAACCCCCCCCCCCCTCCAACACAATGATTCCTAATCAATTGTCAAATGTGATTCATCAAAATCCAATTCTGTAAAAATCTTAATGAAATGGACATGAGGGTGTGCGTAACTTGAGATAAGTATATTAACACTATTCAAGAGGGTAATTTTTTTTTCTCTATGTACCTGTCCAGTTATTCTATCCAGCTCTTTAGTCAAGTAAACCCTGTTCTCCGCATCCTGCCATAATCTACACAACAAAACCGGAAGTTGCATAATCCATTACTATATGGGAATTTCAATCAAATGGCACACCAATTCCAAAGTAATAAACGTAAAGCTTATAAGTTCTAACTTCTAGATTCAGTACCCTAGGTTCCAGATAATCAGGATTTGAAAAAAAAATAAAAAATGAAGCAGTCAAATGATCTGAATAAGGTGGATTACCGGCCGGCGACGTAGAAAGCTGCCATGGTAGCGAACATGGAGAGGAGGAGAGTTGCAATTCGGGATCGAAAAACCATTCCGGGGAGCCGGTTAGTCGATCCCTTCCGCTGCATTTGCCCTCACCTGAACAAATTCGACTTCCAACGTCGCGAAATCAGATTGGATATACGAATGTATGCAGAAAATCGAATGTTGGATCAAATCAATCAACAACAGCTCTCCGGTTGGCAGATCTTACCAACTGTCAAAAATCTAAATCTGGTGACCAAACGATGGGGATATGGAAAGAGAGAAGAATCTTGAGACTGTCGCGCCGAAAGAATTTTGCTAGTTGGGTGAGTTCAGAGACGCTGTGGGCTTTTAAATGTGGGTCCATTATCTATCGCTTCCCTTGTCATTTTTATGTTGGGCTTCACTGGCAAATACTAAACGATTAAACTCCTTTTCCGCCCCTCGTACTATGGCCCCAACATCAATTTGACACTCGTACTATTGAAACAACAAATGTATGATGCGTACTATAGTTTTATTAGCAAAATTAACCAATTTACTATTCATTTGTTAAATTTTTTTAACGAACATTATTTTTTTAACGGGCATTAATTTATTTTAACAAAACTAACTTTTGGGGCGATTTTTGAGTTTTTCGCCGGATTTGCGCCGTCGGCCATATCTCTGGCACCGCTGATTATTTTACTGATCCCAACAGTCAATATGAGAGCCTGAGTGATGCTAACATACCCCAGAAATTTGAAGACGATCCAACGGTTAATGAAGCGGGAATTTGATTTTTAATATAGCGAATTTTTGGAGATTTTCGCCAGTTTTCGCCGCCGGCCATTTCTCCCTCTCCGGCAATTATTTGGAAGATCCCAACGGTCATCATGTGCGCCTAGGGGATGCGACCAAAGCCCAGAAGTTTCACGACGATCCAACGGTTAACGAAGTCGGAATTCGATTTTTACATATGCGATTTGGTTTTGATGGAGATAACAAAAGTTAGTTATAAATTAATGCTCGTTAAAAAAATAACGTGTGTTAAAAAAAGTTAACGATTGAATAGTAAATTGGTTAATTTTGCTAATAAAACTATAGTACGCATCATACATTTGTTGTTTCAATAGTACGAGTGTCAAATTGATGTTGGGGCCATAGTACGAGGGGCGGAAAAGTAGTTTACTCAATACTAAATACAGGGAATATTATATACAGGGAACGAAATATTTCAAATCTGTCCTTGCCCGTTTCGTGTACGTATACACGAGATTGCCTCTATAATCTCGTGTAACTTTACACGTGATGAATCGTGTTTGCACACTAGATATCTCGTGTACATACACACGAGATTATAGAAGAAATCTCGTGTAAAGGTACACGAGATGTAACGAGACATCTCGTGTGTTTATACACGAGATGTCTAGACCCTAAACCCTAAACACTAAACCCTAAACCCTAAACCAGATGTTGTGAAAATGGTATACGGGTACCTATTTATTTTTTTTTAATTTTTTTTTTTAGGTTCTAAATGACATTTAAAGTGTTGTTCATTAGTATGACTTTACTCAAAATCCAAATGGAAATTGAGTTAGAAATTTGTGCCATTTGTGCCATTTTTTAAGGTTTTAAGGAATATGACCAGATGTTGTGAAAATGGTATACAGGTACCTATTTATTTTTTTATTTTTTTTTTCTAGGTTCTAAATGACATTTAAAGTGTTGTTCATTAGTACTAGTGAGTAACCCGTCGAAATTCGACGGGAATAATAAGGCTAATCAATTAAGAAAAACTGATGCAAGGCATTTTATGTAAGTAATAACAACTATTTTAAAGTTTAATCATTGGTGACAAAAATAACCCCAAAAATTAGTTAAGATATTCATAAAATAACACGTCAATCCTGTATCAAATTTAACTAAAAACGCAAATTATTGATCCTTTTAAAACACTTTAAGGAATTTGAGTATCAATGTAAACTGAAATGCCGAAACAAAATTAGGAAAATACTCCTTCAGTGATCCATTCCAAAATGATAGTTCCATTTCCCATATTTGATTGTCCCTAAAAGTTACTCTCATTTCAAAAAGAGTACCACTCCCTACACAATTTGTTGGGTCAAAAAGATGTAGTCATCTTCGTACCACTCCCTACACATTTTGCTGGGTCAAAAAAAGTAAACCTTTATATTAATTTTTTACTTCTTCCATCCCAAATTGATAGTCTCATTTCTCCTTTTTGCTTAGTTAGTCAATTTCCAACATTAAGGTTTAAAAATTACTTAATTTTCAAAACTTACAATGTAAATTTAAAATATTTGAAAAGTGAACCAGGACTATCAAGTTGGGACTGAAGGAGTAATATTTTTTCTACTTGCACAACAAACATTCCACAGTTGAAATAACAGCTGATGCACAAAGGCAGTGGGTTTATCGTAGCACGATTGCCTATCATAGAATCAAAGAAGTAAGTATATGTTCAAGTCAAGTTAAATTATACTCCCTTTGTCCCGACATAAATATCTTCTTAGTACGTAATTTTTTTTTTTTTGAGCAATAAAACTCTTTATCCCCTATTATGTGGCATTGGGAAACTTCTTATTGCTCAAAGTTCCTTTGTACTAACGTACAAAAAAACGACATTTATTATGGGACAGAGGGAGTGGAATGTGATAATGGGCTTTAGCTCAAACGTAACACAGAGGCCAAGGATTCAACCACTGCTCATATACATGATCCGATGATAAGAAATGGATACTTGGGGACTCAAATGCAATCTAAAGAACTCATGCACATAGGCTTAGCCAAGCTGCCTCCAGGAGGATCAGATCAATATAAGAAACCTAGATGATAGACACAATCACATTGCATTGCATTGCATTGCAACTTGACTTCTGTAATCATTAACTAAACAGTAAGTGAGTAAAAACATAATATATCTTATCAAATGCTACATATTCATTCAACAGAATTAAATGCTGACCACAATTTTGGTCATTGAGAATCAGAGATGAACAAAATAACTTAAACTAAATTAATACACAGAAAAGAAAAAATAAATAAAGAGGATAATCTCACCATTAATGCTTTGATTTATTCCTATGATATAGATTCAAAAACTATATGGCAAACTGAATGATAGGTACTTAAAAAGAATCTGGGAAGACCTTTAGATAAACATGAGAAGGCTTTTTATGGAAGTAATTTCTCCAACTCTGCCTCATAGTTTAACTGACAATTGTTTAGTTGTGCTGCTTTCTAAAGCATCCAGCATATTGTACACAATCAAGGCCAATTCAAAGCTAAATCCATGTTAAAAATGACGGAATCCAACATTATTTGCTCGAATCAACTGCATTCCACCACAACGTACCTGCCAGATAAAAGCGGAGATTGGTCTTCGCCTTTAAGAAACACTCTGCAGCGTGACCGCTTCCATACTTCTCTTTCTCATACTGACCCAACTACATAATAGAAGTAAAAATAATGTATTTTGATATAAAAATGATTAATAAATATAATTTTTGTGATTTTATTCTCACTGACTATTCAGGTTATTTCCTCGACTAACTGGTATAATTGTTAATTTTATTATGGGTTTGTGTTTTCTCTCCTTCATCGAGAGCCTCTGTATTCTCTCCTTAGTTAAGAGCCTTTTGTATTCTCTCCATTATGTTGAGAGCCTTGTGATGTTTGTTTCGTCTTGTTACAACATTTGGGATGCTTGGTTGGTCAATTATTGTCAACCTAAATGTTTTAATGTGTTATGTTCTCAAAGTTAAATCCTATCCGTGTGGGGATTTCGTGAATGCCGAAGTTTGGCAGTGTCCAAGATCTACTTAGAGAAGCATTTGGGCGTTCCAATTGATTGTTCGTGAGGGCGTTCGACGGAGATTTGACTTCGGTGATATCATTAACAAAAACGTGATACGGGTGATAATTGAAATTTGTTTTTCAGTTGTTTTATTGATAATTGTATGTCTCTATATAACAATCTTCATATTTTGGATGAGACTTCATCTGTTGTGGATATCCATCTTCTTCATCTTTATTAATAAGAAGATAGGTTGATTGCTTTTAAACAAAAGTGATTTATTTGAATGATGTCCTTAGGTTAAGCATATTTTTCTGACCCATAATAACATACTCCCTCTGTCCCGCTTGAAATTGCAAAACTTGCCATTTTGGGCGTCCCATAGAAATTGCAAAATTCATAAAAGGAAAGTTTTAACCCACTTGTACACTCACATCCACTAACCCACTAACTATTCTCTGCCCCATTTTCTCTCTCCCACTCATCTATCAACACTCACAACACATCACCTTTTTCACTTTTTTCCCTTAATTCTTGTGCCATAATTTTTTTGTGCAATTTCCACCGGGACGGAGGGAGTATTATTTTTCTTGGATTTACCGCTACTTACAAGTTACAACCAAAACCAAATACTAATATTCCTCTTATGCAATCAAATCACAGTGTGATGATGACTTATGCAATTGATCTAGCTTGAAGCTCCATCTCCAATCAATCTTCGATTCCTCTTGTAGCCATGGATAACTTCGTGAAACTGCTAACATGCATCGTAAAAAAATAAGAAGAAAAACTACAAAGGAAACTAAAAATAAAAATGATAAAGCAAACTAAAAATAAAACAAAAAAAAATGTTGGAGATAGATATTTATAGCAATCTTATTGGGATTAAAAAAAAATAAGCTCCGTACCAGTTATATGATCATCTTTAAGAAGCATCAATTTTATATTTTAGTTTCATTTAAATCAAACCGTAATGTGTCCAAAACAAAAAATGAAAATTAAAAGGCTAAATATAAATATAAAAATAAAATCACAGTGTCCAAAAAAAAAAATCATAAGTAAATAAAATTGTAAAAAGCTAAATATAGATACAAAAATAAAACAACTATCTTAGCTTTTTCAAAAAGACAATAACAAAATTAAGTTCTTATTTAAGTCAAGCTCTAAAATGGCCGAACTGTTTTTGACTTACATTGAAGCAAACCTATAAAACAATTTAAAAAATATAAACAGTTATATAATAAGTGAAAATAAAATCATAAAATAAAATCATAATAATAAAAAAAATACAATATACGTTTGTACCAGTGTTACAAAAAAAAATGTTTTTGTAAGAATTACTCAAGAACCATATAAAAATTAAGCTGAAAATCAGTATACTTAACTGATATGTGAATTAAGGCCAATAGAATAAAAATGATGTTATAAAAAATCATGAAAACAAAGCAAAAAAGTTAAGTAATTTTGAATTATCTTTCTTGGCTATGGTACATACACATTCATTGGACAGACTGATTGATCCGTTTCTTCCCTAGGGTAACAATTTAAATAAAATCATAAAATCAAAGATATTCTTAAGTAATTAAAAAAACTGATGCTATGATTTCTGTAGAATAATTTTAGTAACATAAAAAAATGAATAAATATGATGAATTATTTAAAAAGCTACATTGCTTAGGAGAGTACTAATATAAATACTCATATTATTATTTCCATAACTTGACTATGGAAAAAAGAGAGAATAAGATGCATATCAAGTTAATATTTTGGTAGTGATTTAAAATGAGATGAAGGAGTATTAACATTCCAGAAAAAACATATATATATGATCTGAAAGAGGATTAAATGTACTTAAATATCATTGATGATCATTAGTCAAAATACTGGTAGTTAGCATAAACATTGTAGGATTGAAACAACTTTGAAGGTCCAATCACAATCAGAGCAAGGTAATGAGAAAATTATGGTAAAAAGAAGGTTTATTCTACTACTTACACTTCAAAATAAATGATAATTTTTATTTTTAAATAATCTTAATAAAGAGTAATTTTGAAAGAAAAATTTAGTCATTCATTTTGGGACGGAGAATACAATTGATTTACCTTGGCGTGAAAAATGACATTTTCTTCATAGATTGAGCAATGGTTACATATTGTAGTTGGAAGGTAAAGCACTAATGTGAAATATATGAGTTGATGGTGGGTATAATATATGTGATTGAAATTATCAATATGGGGGAATTAAATCCCCAATTTTTCATGTAATTATGTTATTTATGATCGATATAATCATCAAATTATAGTTCAAGTTTAAACTTTAGATACGTTTTTTTACTTTTTAGTAAGTTCTTTGAAGAGTAAGAATTATAGTAGATTTAAAGTTGTGATAAGATTTGATTTGATATTTAAATAACATATGTTATCAAATTATATCTAATTATAAATTTTTAATTATTTTCAAATGGGTAAGGATTCAAACTATGAATATTATCAAATCAGATCTAATTATGAATCTTACATACTTATCAAATGAGTTATCATTAAAATTTTAAATTATCATATCAAAATAATCGATCATAATTCCTAAATATGGATTATTTTTATTTTATTTTTTGAAAGAAAATACGGATCATTTAAGTTACTTAAAATTCCAATTCTGCTAACCCAAAAAATTTGGAATAGTAGTTTAAACTAATTGATTCGACCAATTCAAAAATATCATGAGCAGGAATATAACTTTAATTTCTTATTTTCTTCAAAAAAAAAAAAACTTTACTTTTTTTTTAAAATATCATGAGCTGGAAAAAAGATATCATGACTGATTAAAAAATAAAATACCACAATCATGAATAACTTTAAATTCATGCAAAAAAGAGGAATGTAAATGACTTTCAAATGGAAGAAGTTTAAAAGAGAAATGTATATGGTTGTGAGAAAAAAACACAATGATTTTATTGATAATGAAGGATTATTTGCAAAAGTTAAATCTACATAAACATTTCACTTGACGATTTTACATAAAAAAAAAATTATTTCCATATGATTTTCTTACCATTTAAAGAACATCAGCTAGACCAAATTTTAAATATGGAAATTACAAAATTAAGGGTAAAATTGCAAAACATTTCAATTCTGTAAGAGGGGATCCTTATTAATACCAGGATTATAAACATGGCAATGATTTATGGAAGGGTTTGAGGAAATATTTGTAATTAAGATAACTACTTAAGATGACAGATTTATTTTTAGAATAAATTTTAAAAAGTTTCAAAATTTAAATTCTGGTCTATAGTTTGCTTTCACCCCAAAATTTGCATAAAGGTTCTTTATGTTTACTACTTCCCCAGTCATCTACACGGTGGGTCCTATCTTATGCAAGATGTTTCTCTCACAATGAGTCTTATGTTTAAAAAAAGAAAAAAAAACTTAGTTAATTTTTAAGTTTCCAACATTACCCTTATGATATCAAAATGAGATTCAGGAAAAATATATTTATGTCTTAAATTAAGGGTGCTTATGGAAAAATATTTCAGTACTAAGATGTGTGACCTTCAATTTCAACCACTGGATGGAGGGGTATTTGTTGCTTAACTTTCATCAAAAGACAATTAAAGCAAGAAAAAAACTAATTATTTCACGGTAAAAAATGATACATACTCGTTTAAATAAACAATTATCATTAATGCAACATAATAAGGAACATAGCACATGTACATGCATTACATTATATTGCACAACAAATTGAACTTGTTATGCACTTGGAGAAGGCATATAGACCGATTGCCTACCAACCCCAACACTTTGTCATCAGTCTTTCTTCCTCGTAAATACATTGTGCGATGGTTAATTTAATCTGATCTTGAGTAATCGCATAAATGTTTTGCATAAACGCGAAGTGAATGAAAAATGAAGGAAATAAGCCATACCTGTTGATTTCAATGGCGGTGGAAGGAGGAAGACATGTGAACAAAAAGGAATGCAACGACGCATGTAATATACTTGTATATCATGCAATCTTTTGATTTATTAATAAAATTGAATACAATCAATAAAAATATACTAAATAAAATCGAATACAATCAATAAAAATATACTTATCAGTTAAGATAATCCCTAAAATCCGAAGTTTACTCTTCTTAAATCAAGGAAAAAGTTGACTTTGTTTTTGAATTTGAAAACTAATAAACGGATTACTTAATTTTAATATGGAGTTTAATAGGCATTTTTTGTTATTTGATTTTAGAATTAGTTCCTTAATATTCAAATTCAAATCCATGAAAACATGAGTAAACTTAACATTTTTTGTAAATATTTAATGTTAATAATTGAAATCAATTTAAATTTGAATTTCAAAATTGTGCTGACCAATCGAATGGCGACACATGGCTTTATGACGTGGCGCGCTGTGAGGCCTGGAAATGTTTCTGCTTTTATATATTATATAGATGACTTTACTCAAAATCCAAATGGAAATTGAGTTAGAAATTTGTGCCATTTGTGCCATTTTTTATGGTTTTAAGGAATATGACCCGATGTTGTGAAAATGGTATACGGGTACCTATTTATTTATTTTTTATTTTTTTTTCTAGGTTCTAAATGACATTTAAAGTGTTGTTCATTAGTATGACTTTACTCAAAATCCAAATGGAAATTGAGTTAGAAATTTGTGTCATTTGTGCCATTTTTTAGGGTTTTAAGGAATATGACCCGATGTTGTGAAAATGGTATACGGGTACCTATTTATTTTTTTTTAATTTTTTTTTTTTAGGTTCTAAATGACATTTAAAGTGTTGTTCATTAGTATGACTTTACTCAAAATCCAAATGGAAATTGAGTTAGAAATTTGTGCCATTTGTGCCATTTTTTAGGGTTTTAAGGAATATGACCCGATGTTGTGAAAATGGTATACGGGTACCTATTTATTTTATTTTTATTTTTTTTTTCTAGGTTATAAATGACATTTAAAGTGTTGTTCATTATATATAACGCGATAATTAAACTGATAATATACATAATAAAGATACAGCAAATCACCAAACCATAAACAAGCTATCATAAAACCATAAACAAAATATCACAATATACATAATAAAGATCCAATAAACAAAATGTCCGAAAGCATCTCATCATCTAAATGTGATCTCCTAACATCTCGTGGACCCGTGTGATAGTAGCTCTGGCGGCCTCAGGTATCGTCTCATCCGTCAGCAAGGGAAGAAGCATATCTCTGATGCCGGGTAGCGCCTCTGCAAGCCCAGGTCGAGGTGGAATGTCAACTGCGGGCTCATGTATCGGATTACTAATCCGAACATGACTCCTCATCCGAAACCATTCCATATAGTCCGGAGTCACAGGAGAAGACGCATTGACTAATGGCCCTAGACGACGATGTGGATCGTAAGTATCCATGTCGAAATCAATCCAATCTGTCCAAATATCATCCCGGTCACCATATGCCTTCTTGTAACCCTTCTGACCAGCCATCAAAACGCACGTCACCCAAGGCAATGGCTAATGTCTGGGGATCCTCTGCTGGATCGCGAACTGCCTGGTCACCCGGTCAGGCATATACGCCTCAGTGATGTCTAAGAAGCGTATAATCCCTCTGAAGTATGACACAGGCAGAAGCGCGTCTGCTCCGGTACCATAAGGAGTCCAACAAACCTATATAACTCACATTATTAGGCAACGTAAACAAATATAACAATTTTGTAACAATGTAAATATAAATAACTCACCCTCTCAACAGCCATCGTGTCTAGGGTGCGGCGATAGCTCACTAGATGCTCCATCTCCCTCCCAGCTCTATCACCACGTGACCATCTACGAGCTCTCGGCTGCCCCTCCTGCCATCGCGGCTCCAAAAATCGCCGGAAGTCCGGGAAGTACTCGTATATCCAGCCCTGAAATGTATGTAAATAAATTATTAACAAATTAAATTAAATATTGGGACAGATGGAGTATTAAAGAAATATTAAATATTACCTCTAGCAGAGTCGCACAACCACCCATCTGAGCGCATCCGGCTCTGGACGCCTTGCCCAACTCGCGGTACAAGTAGGCCAACGCAGCTGATCCCCAGGATAGACCCCTCACTCTCGGAAGATCCATGCACAACGAGAGATAGTCGGCAGGCATCTTATCCTGACTCTTGTCCACGAATAACATGCAACCCAAGAGGAACAGGATGTAAGTAGAAGCCCTCTGGTCATCGGTCATGTCTGAACGGGTCTGAAAGGCAACCCGTAGGTCATGTAAAGTGTAGGCCGTGCCCTTCAGACAGCCGCTGAGGTGTCTCCGGATCTCGCGTAGGTCAGGCTCTGGATCCGCCTTCCTAACAGGAGCACCGATACAACCGATACCTATAAATTGAAAATGAAAAAATTAATAAAATTGATAAAATTTACGAAATTGACAAAAGCAAATAACAACAATATACCTAGAATATGAGTGACGTCATGCATCGTGATCGTCATCTCACCCCACGGCATGTGGAACGTGTTAGTCTCAGGAGAACACCGCTCCACAAATGCCGTCAGCAGCGCCGAGCTAGTCCGGCGAATGGTGGTATCATGGAGGTGCTGGATACCCGATGCATCAACTCCAGTCAACTAAGCTCTATCATCCTCCGCTAGCCTAGCACGCGAGAACCTGTTGATTCGAAACAAAACATTATAAATATCACAATAAAAACAAATAATAAAACTATTTATAAACAAATAAAAAAACTATTTATAAGCAAATAACTTACCTATCCAGATGCTGCTGTCTGGTATGGAACTTCAACACTGACTGACAGGTGGGGTCGCCCCAAATCTCTCGGGCTCGGTGGTGACCAAACCCGTACAGCAGCTCACAAACCTCTGGCCCACCACCCGGGTCACTCTGAATCTCCCATGGTTTGTTCCCCTCTGCGGCCTGTACCGCCCCTCTATGCCTCCTGAGAGGCCTCAAAGGTAGCTCCACCTCCTCCTCCTCATCACCATCATCAGATGCCCCTGCCTCCGCATCTCCCTCGGGTGCTTCTGATCCCGTCTCCTCAGAACTAGATGATGACAACGCCGCATCTCCCTCGGGAAGATAAGGGGCCGTCTCATCATCTGTACTATCCTCAGTCTCAGTCTGAGGAAGCAAGACATTTTTGTCATGCTTCCTTTTAGTGCGCAAATCTGCCTCATCAGCCTTCCTCTTTCTATTAGAAGCAGTCGAGCGTTCACGTCCCTACAAAAAAAGTAAATAAGAGAAAATAAATAAGCAAAAATTACACAAATAAACAGTGCTACAAAAAATACAACAATAAATCATCAATCTATAATTTTTTTGTTTTCTTCAGTTACAGATTGCATTTCATGTGGATTTACACGAAATGGTTGCTAACATTTCGTGTGTAATCACACGAAATGTCAGGAACCATGTCATGTAAATTCACACGAAATGGTTAGAACCAACTCGTGTAAGGTTCATACGAAACACACACTAACTTCTCGAACAATAGACCCCAAATAAAGCTTTTCAAACATAAATACAACAATGTATGATGAAATTTAAACTACAATCAAGCATTATAGGATCGAATTTTAGGCATAAAACTCAAGTTTTTGAAATTGAAATTTAGGTTTATAAATTTAGGTTACCTGTGTAGTGGCGGCGGTAGAGGAGGCGCCGGCGCCGGAGACGGACTTTCCACCGACGGTGGGGAGCTTCTTCTTCATGTTTGTGATCGTCTTCGTCGTGTGTGGTCGCCGTTCGGTTCCGAGCGCAGTGGAGGGACGGAGGGGAATTTTGAAAATGAATGGAATTGGTTTTTTTTAAGGTATATATAAGGGGGTATTTTGGTAATTTTATCTCTTCCCTGTATTTTTTGTTCCCTGTATATAACTATATCCGGCTTCACTTCAAAGTTTTACACCCTTCGTCCCGGTGTAAGAGTCACACCCTTCATTTGCATGCTTATTAATAAATATTGGATGTGATGTAAATGTTGTGAGTGTAAAAGTAAAGTATGAGAGAGAATGAGTGGGAGAGAATAGTGAATTGATTGGTGTTATGAGTATAAAAGTAAAATAGGAGAGAGAATGAGGGGTGAATAGTAAAGATTCTTTGCCATTTTAGGATTGGGACTAGGGATGACAATTTTACCGAACCCGATCCGTATCCGAGATAATTAGACCGGAGATGGGTGGGTTTGGTAATAGATTTTTAAAATCCGGCGGGTTCGGATACGGGTTCGGATTCTGTCCGAGATCCGTTCGTATCCGACCCGTATACAATCCGAATAAGCTTCGACCCGTATCTGACCCGAATAGTATATATATTAGGCAATTTACTATTTTACCCCTACCATTTGTATATATAATGTGAGTTGTTGTGACTGAGCCATTAGAGAGAGCGAGGGCGACGCCGACAAGTACTGAACGGAGCGAGCGAGTGAGCGACCTCCCTCCCTCAGCGACGACGACGAGCCGACAAGTTACTCCGGCCACCATCGATTACCCCGCCGTCCAAGGTAAGTGTTCGATTTTGGGTTTGTGTTTTCATATCATTCTCCGGCCACCACCGTCTACGACACCGGTTACTCCCTCTCTCTCTCTTATTTGGGTGGAATCTTGTCTTACCTCTGTCCCCCTAACATTTTGATTGTTTGTATTCTCCGGCCACGACCGTCTACGACACCGGTTACCCCCGCCGTTGCCTAGAGGTTCAGTACCTGTGTGTGAGGCGACGCCGATGATTGGGCGGGTTGTGAAAGTAGAAGATGAAGTTTTGGGTGGCTGGCTGCAACATTACCTCAATCTAAGTAGCATTTCAATAATGTTAGCATAAGGGCATGCCTTGGTTTTAAACATATTGACATTTTTGATTTGCTACTTAGATTGAGGCAAGGAGTGCAGTTGGAGCTCTGTTATTCTCCTCTCCAAGGTCAGTTTTCTTTTACATTATGCTTCTTCTATCCCAAAATGAATGTCCATTGTTCTCTTGTGGCCAATCTGGTAAGTTGATTAATCTGAATTTGATACAATATTAAGTTGATTCATAGGTTTTCAATTTCCAAGCCCAAAAAAAAAAAAAATCTGGGCAGATACGGGCCGGATACGGATTCGTCCATAGTCGGATACGGACGGAGTAGCCTCGTGTCGGATACGGGTTTGATAATATCCAGACCGTATTCGACCCGTTGCCATCCCTAATTGGGACTCTTACTCTGGGATGGACCAAAAAGGAAAATGGGACTCTTAGTCTGAACTCTGGGACGGAGGGAGTAGGTTTTAATTCTGCAAGGCCCCCTTTAGCACACCGACAAAAAGTTCATCATTCGCCTAAATCTCTATATACACTCGAAGCTCAAATTAAAATCTCATCAAAAACCCAACATTCAGTCAAAATAATTTTTAAATAACAACTATACCCTTAGCCCCAATAAAAACCCCTTCTTCCTCTCTCTCTCTCCTCATTTTTTATTTCCTCCCTCTCTCTCTCTCTACTAACACATAGAGAGACTCTCTATCCTCTGCTCCGGCTACTCCTCCGGCCAACTTTATCCAGAAATCCCTCTGGCCAACTTTCCTGGCCACCTCTCTGGCCACTCCTCCATCCCCCTCCCCCTCGTGCAGCCTTCTTTCCTCCTCCTTATCTGTCAATAAGTTCAGATATGTTACCTGCCCCTCTTTTCCATTTACCTCATAACTCCTCCTCCAGTCTTCTCCCATTATGGTCGCCCCTTCCATTTCTTGTCCATCAGCAACCGTTAGTCACGACGAAAACCATAGTTCCAGATCTATTACATCGCCCTCTCATATCTCGCTCTCTCTTAGTTCAGAAACTTCTTCTAAAAAAAATTGAAATTGTTGTGAATTCAACAGCTTTAGCTCACACACACCCAAAGCCCAAGCAGTATAAACAATAATAGAGAAGAAATTTGAGAGAGAAAGCTTAGAGAGAAAACCCCGTTTCTCGTTACTGAGAGGGGGGAGGCGGTGATTCTTATTTACGTTGTAGAAGAGTACACGTGTTGAATAACATGAGTGTGAGTCATGTATCCTATATCACCATATTACATATAGCCCCATATATAACCCTTCATTGCAATAGGAAGACCCACAAAAGATTATATTTACAACACTCCCCCTTGGGGATTCCTATTGAATGATAATTGTGCCACACGTGTTGCCTCGTTAAAAACCTTCCGAGAAAAAACCCTGCGGGAAAAATAATCTCGAAGGAAAAGAGTACAACGCACAATATTTTCAATCAACCATCATTGCCTCGTTAAAACCTTTGCGGGTAACAAAACCCAGTGGGAAAAATAACCCCGCACGAAGGAAAAATAGTACAATGGAATCCGAGTATCTTCTGGATACTCCCCCTGAAATCTACAAGGGTGGAAGCTCCGACAATCTGCGCAAGCCAATTGCTTTCACATGCTTTTCAAAAATGGCTTTAGGTAATGACTTCGTGAATAAGTCAGCGCAGTTGTCTTGACTTCTGATATGCTGGATCATTACTTGATTGAGCTCTTGCTGTTGTTGATTGAAGAAAAACTTTGGTGCTATGTGCTTGGTTTTGTCACCTTTAATAAAACCCATTTTCATTTGTTCAATGCAGGCCGCATTGTCCTCAAATATAACTGTAGGGTCTTCTGTGGTATCTAATCCACAGGAACTTCGAACATGTCTCACTATGACCCTAAGCCATACACATTCACGAATTGCTTCGTGGAGAGCTAGAATCTCAGCATGGTTCGAAGAGGTGGCAACCAAGGTCTGTTTCGTGGACCTCCAAGACACAGTTGTGTTACCAACGGTAACCACATATCCGCTCTGGGACCGAGCTTTATGCGGATCTGATAAATAACCAGCATCTGCATATCCAATCAAGTTTGCATCCTTCAGGGAAGCATAGGGATAGAATAAACCCATGTCCGTTGTCCCTCGGAGATAACGAAAAATCTCCTTTATGCCATTCCAGTGGCGGCATGTTGGTTCAGAACTGAATCTAGCAAGTAAATTCACTAAAACGAGATATCAGGTCTGGTGCATTGAGCTAAGTACAATTGTAACGACCCGAAAACCCGTATCTATTTTCTTAGTAAAAATATTTGTTTATTTATTTAATTAATTATTTATGTGTGCATTTTGTGTTTCATAATATTTTATGTCTAGCATTTTGTTTGATCACCTTGTGCTAGTATGAATTTAATTGGGTCTTTGTGGAATGCTTGGGTTGGGTTTATATGTGCGGAGTATTTCTTGAGGGGCTTTAGTGTAACTTTTAAAAATAACTTTTACTTACTCCCTCCCTACTCCCCCTTCTCCCTCACTCCTCCTCTCCACCTCCCAGTCAACTCTCTCTCCCTCTTTCCCCATTGAAAGAAAAAGGTAAGAAATCTCCTCCTTCTCTCTTCATTTTAGTCATCTTCCTCTCATCTTTTCTTGGTGCTCATTTTATGAAATGTGTTTAGATCGTCGATAGGATCGTGTAGAGCCAAAACTATTTGAATTCCGTCTCATTCCGTAAAATTCAAGTAAGTTGCTTTTCCCCCATTTTTATGCTAAAATGTTCATCTTTAGTTTATGTAATGCTTTAGTTCACATATATGTCATTTTGGTTGAGTTTGGAATTTATTTGTATTTTTGTTCATCTTTTGTGATTTTGAGAATGTTGGGATTTAATCTTGATATGGGTTTCTAGATGTTGTTATTTAGGCCCTTACAAGTTATAGGTTGTTTTGGTACATGATTATGCTTAGTGGAAAGTTTGGTTGTAGCTGATTTTGAGAAATTGTGGAATGGGTGAGAAAATTGAAGAACCCAGCTGCTGATTCCCGACCCAGAACCAGACCAGGCGCCCGCCCGGTTCGATCCAGGCGCCCGCCCACCTGGCCTTTTTCCTCCGGCCAACTTACTGGCTAAATGAGCGCCCGCCCGCCCCCTTTTTCTGGAAATCATAATTTTGTTTGTTTAAGACTAGGATGCATTCTTAGTCTAGGTTTTGAGTACTATTCTATTTAACTTGTATGAGCATAGTGGAACACTCTAGGGTTGTAGAGTGGTTCCGTTGCGAGCAATTGTGCTATGGAATTTGTCAAGTATTGTTTGGGAAGGTTTAGGCATCTTATGATGTGTTCGTGATTGTTCTAATCGAATTGATTTTCTAGTAAGACTTGGTCTAGGTTTTAGGCGATGTCCTATAGTACCTAGAGGGTTGTTATTGAACACCAAAGTGTAGGGTTTAGTCCGGTAGTGATCATGTTCTAATAAATGTAACCTTTTGGATTCGTTTGGGGTGTTTAGCATTGGTTCGTTATGAACGGAGGTAAAGCGTGAATTGGCAATTGGGTACCTACGGTTCGATTAACCTTAAGGTGTATTCATTCTGATTTCCTACTTTGGAATTCCAGGTGTGATGAGATGGTTGAGTTCATAGTCCTAGTATATCTTTATGAGTAAATATTTAGGGTCATTTTGGTAATAGTCATGGTACTATTTGTGAGCAACCGTTTGGGTTGTGCTCTTTATGAGTAACCTGTGGGTATCATCTGTAGGATGTGTTTGGTATGTGCCTTATCTTGGAATCGTCATGTTTTAATGATCAATGTTGTTGGGCTTTCTTTGAGTAATCTCGTTTATCGTTGATTGGACTCTTTTATGAGAAACTTCTTGTGTTTATTGTTGTTGAACTCTTCTTGAGAAATCGTTTGCATCTTTATGATGATTAACTGGTATGGTTCCCTACTTTGGAATCTTTGGTTGTTTATCGAGCTAGTATTTATTACCTAGCATTTATGTGAAAGTCCAGCTGGTTATTTGTGTTCGAGTCAGGCAATGGATAATGTTATAATGGCACGAGCCAAGTCCAGTATAGCATCGCCCATTGGTCCTTATTTCCTCATCCAGATTGGCATTGGTTGGGATGAGCTAGCTCCCTTTGGTGAGTATTCTAGCTTGACGTTTTGGGTTATGACTTTGTGTCATTTTCCCCTGTCCTTTGTGACATGTTACATTGTTATGGTTCCGGTACCGGGGTTGTCATCTTCAGCTATTTATGCTACTATGAAGATGGTTTGATGGGTTGATTGATTGATCGGTCGGTTCTGACTGGGGTTCTCTTCAGTTGTTATGCTGCTATTGTTGATTGGTTGATCGGTTGAAGCTGCGCATCGATTGTTCTATCAGTTTGGTGAAACCTTGGCTCAGTATCCTTTGTAACGTGTTTATTTCAGTCTTATGTGCTACATGATGAGTTAGTCGTTATCTCCAACTGGTATGGGACAGTTGGCGATAGGGAGCTTTCTCATTTGTTGTTATGTGATTTACTTGTTCAGTTATATCGTTGATTTGCATGATATTATGCCATGTAGCTGCATTAGTAACTTACTGAGATTTTATCTCACCCCGTTTCTTTTATCTTTGTTTTTCCTTAACACCCCCCCCCCCCAGGAAAGCAAGTGGTATCGTTTGAGGTCCGTTGTATCGGGAGTCTTCTGAGCAGGTTGATCGCCTTTGGGGTAGTTGCTCTTCAGAGCCTCTTTGTATATGGTTGAAAGGTCGTGGTCATCCAGGGTTATGTATATACTGTTGTCCTTTGGGAATTTATATTATTAACAGTTGTTCTTGCTTCCGCGTTTGTTTCTAGTCTCCGAGTTATAATCTCGTTGAGGTATTGTTTGTTGGTATTGGTTTATAGTAGAATTCATGCGCCCGGTTTGGTATTTAGCATTTTGGAGATGTATATTTTGTAAATTTTATATTTATGGATTTTTGAGATTTCCGGGGTGTGACAGTTGGTATCAGAGCAATGGTTTTAGATCTTGAAGGAGAATAAGAACTCTGATATCGAATAGGTTTCAATACTTGGGTGTTGTAAGTTTGAGCGGTTTAGAAACTAAGTTTTCTTGAAAGATGAGGTTAAGGTAGAAGTGGTTGAGTTATGAATCGAGATATTGGCGTCGAGTGTTTCTTCTCTTGTAGTATATAAAGTATAGGATTGGAGTTAATAGTGTTGGTCCCCTTGGGGTTAGTTGGTTTGGGAATCGAGGGTGCGAGTTTGGAAGGCTTGGGCATATCTATTTCATAAAGTGGACAGCGTTTCGTGCTATGTTCGCATGTTTGTTATCATTCATGGATTCATGTTGAGGTGTATTCTCGAATGGGGAACTACGTAATTACTGCTGGTATGTATAGGGTGATTTAGTTATGTCGCCTATGCGGGATATTGATGAGTTAAGTGGTATGGTTTAGCTTTCTATGTGTTACGAATTTCTTGTGTGCCATCGATAAGTGGAGAATATTTCTATATTGGTATGTTTGACTTTGTTTAGAAGCATACTAGGTATATATATATAATGTTCAGGTTCTATGTTGAAAAATCAAAAAAAAAAAAAAAAAATCTTTATTATAAGGTTGTGCTGGGAATTTAGTTTATTCAGTTGGCAATATTAATTTTGAAATATTAAGTATAATTTATATTGGGTGCAATATGTCGCTTGACCGATAGAGAACTTGGGTTATTTGATGAGTTAAGATAAGCTACAATACTGATAGGTGAATCAGTGAGCATATAGTATCGATCGGGTTAATAGAGTTAGAGATTCAACTTGAGAATTTCTCAATAAGAGATTTTTCCTTACTTTTGGTACATCTTTGTGAGTGCATCAGAATTGTTTAGTATGAGGAAATACTTAACTTGTTTGGGATCATTTTAGTACATGATTGGAGTTGAGTTAAAGCAAAATGAGTTATGAGTGTATGGTGGGAGTTATAATCGTCAATGATGGTAAGCGCGTTAAGTTTAAAGAACTAAACATATTTTGAGAAAGTAAGAAATTCTCGAGCAATATTAAAGGCATTTTTGGGTTTTAGTTAAACAGTTGTCACTTGGCTCTGAATCTTTTCTTAGTGGCGTTCTCGTTTGGATTAAGGATTTGTAAAAGAAGTTGAGTAAGCTCGAGATGGTTTATTGTTTTGAATTTCGGGGAAGTAATATTAAGTATGCGATTATCTAATGGAAGTATCTTTATAGTATAATTAGGGTTGTGAATAAGACAAGTTTGTAGTATCTCGAGAATTATGTTTAAGAGAAATTTGGATTCTTCGATTTTGGCCTTGGGTATGGATTTTAGTTAGCAGTGAAGATGGTGATTGAAGAAGGTTCGGTACGAGAGATTACTATGTTGTAAGCATTACTTAAGTTTACTATATGATGGGTTAAAGTGGATAATTGGGAAATTCGGGAAGAGACGGAACTAAAGTAGCCGTGGCTATTGGATCATTCGGGTAAGTATTCTAAAATTCGGGTTAATAAATAGAGCTATCTATGACTAGGGATTGATTGTGATTTTATTAATATCGCCTTAGCAAACTATAGTTGTTTTTATGGGACCAAGTTTAGAAATGATGTTAATGGGTTATCAATGTTGGATAGTCATATGTTCTTCGAAAAGATAAATGTGAGTTAATACAAGTAGGTTGAGAAATACAAAGATTATGATTGTATTATGTTTTATCACATAAGGAAGATGATTTTAGTAGTGGAATCATATTGATCGGATAGTTGATGACGGTAAATTTTTTAGTATATCATTGAGTCATTGGGTGACAATAATCGTTAGCCCTATTCATTCTCTTATTTGTTCGGGTAGTAGTATGATTACTTGGGATGACGTCTAGATCGTCAATGCGTACGGATGAACCGGAAAAGTAAAACTTATGGATGTTGATGATTTAAGGGTTGATGGTGAGCGTAATGCTAATTAGGATCAAATCAGCTATGTCTCAGAATTGGTGAACAAGTGATAGTCTTGAGAATGTGAAATTCGGGATGAAAGAAGAAGTTGACTTTAGAATGTTTAATATGAGTGTACCTGAGATATGTATGTGATTAATATATGTTGGTTTATTTGAGTCATGGAGACTATGTCTGAAAATTTGATGGGTACTTGATTGAGGTTTTGAGTGCTATATGAGAATCGATATTTTGTCGCCTCATTATGACCGCGTGTTGTGAATTTTTATGAGTGAATTCGTGGGCGAATTCTTTTTAAGGAGGGTAGATTGTAACGACCCGAAAACCCGTATCTATTTTCTTAGTAAAAATATTTGTTTATTTATTTAATTAATTATTTATGTGTGCATTTTGTGTTTCATAATATTTTATGTCTAGCATTTTGTTTGATCACCTTGTGCTAGTATGAATTTAATTGGATCTTTGTGGAATGCTTGGGTTGGGTTTATATGTGCGGAGTATTTCTTGAGGGGCTTTAGTGTAACTTTTAAAAATAACTTTTACTTACTCCCTCCTTACTCCCCCTTCTCCCTCACTCCTCCTCTCCACCTCCCAG
Organism: Campanula takesimana; assembly: GCA_026119855.1. Classification (NCBI taxonomy): domain Eukaryota; kingdom Viridiplantae; phylum Streptophyta; class Magnoliopsida; order Asterales; family Campanulaceae; genus Campanula; species Campanula takesimana. The sequence continues at coordinate 699,047 of JAOWBW010000589.1, forward strand.
TCAACTCTCTCTCCCTCTTTCCCCATTGCAAGAAAAAGGTAAGAAATCTCCTCCTTCTCCCTTCATTTTAGTCATCTTCCTCTCATCTTTTCTTGGTGCTCATTTTATGAAATGTGTTTAGATCGTCGATAGGATCGTGTAGAGCCAAAAATATTTGAATTCCGTCTCATTCCGTAAAATTCAAGTAAGTTGCTTTCTCCCCATTTTTATGCTAAAATGTTCATCTTTAGTTTATGTAATGCTTTAGTTCACATATATGTCATTTTGGTTGAGTTTGGAATTTATTTGTATTTTTGTTCATCTTTTGTGATTTGAGAATGTTGGGATTTAATCTTGATATGGGTTTCTAGATGTTGTTATTTAGGCCCTTACAAGTTATAGGTTGTTTTGGTACATGTTTATGCTTAGTGGAAAGTTTGGTTGTAGCTGATTTTGAGAAATTGTGGAATGGGTGAGAAAATTGAAGAACCCAGCTGCTGATTCCCGACCCAGAACCAGACCAGGCGCCCGCCCGGTTCGATCCAGGCGCCCGCCCACCTGGCCTTTTTCCTTCGGCCAACTTACTGGCTAAATGAGAGCCCGCCTGACCTTAAGTGAGCGCCCGCCCGCCCCCTTTTTCTGGAAATCATAATTTTGTTTGTTTAAGACTAGGATGCATTTTTAGTCTAGGTTTTGAGTACTATTCTATTTAACTTGTATGAGCATAGTGGAACACTATGGGGTTGTAGAGTGGTTCCGTTGCGAGCAATTGTGCTATGGAATTTGTCAAGTATTGTTTGGGAAGGTTTAGGCATCTTATGATGTGTTCGTGATTGTTCTAATCGAATTGATTTTCGAGTAAGACTTGGTCTAGGTTTTAGGCGATGTCCTATAGTACCTAAAGGGTTGTTATTGAATACCAAAGTGTAGGGTTTAGTCCGGTCGTGATCATGTTCTAATAAATGTAACCTTTTGGATTCGTTTGGGGTGTTTAGCATTGGTTCGTTATGAACGGAGGTAAAGCGTGAATTGGCAATTGGGTACCTACGGTTCGATTAACCTTAAGGTGTATTCATTCTGATTTCCTACTTTGGAATTCCAGGTGTGATGAGATGGTTGAGTTCATAGTCCTAGTATATCTTTATGAGTAAATGTTTAGGGTCATTTTGGTAATAGTCATGGTACTATTTGTGAGCGACCGTTTGGGTTGTGCTCTTTATGAGTAACCTGTGGGTATCATCTGTAGGATGTGTTTGGTATGTGCCTTATCTTAGAATCATCATGTTTTAATGATCAATGTTGTTGGGCTTTCTTTGAGTAATCTCGTTTATCGTTGATTGGACTCTTTTATGAGAAACTTCTTGTGTTTATTGTTGTTGAACTCTTCTTGAGAAATCGTTTGCATCTTTATGATGATTAACTGGTATGGTTCCCTACTTTGGAATCTTTGGTTGTTTATCGAGCTAGTATTTATTACCTAGCATTTATGTGAAAGTCCAGCTGGTTATTTGTGTTCGAGTCAGGCAATGGATAATGTTATAATGGCACGAGCCAAGTCCAGTATAGCATCGCCCATTGGTCCTTATTTCCTCATCCAGATTGGCCTTGGTTGGGATGAGCTAGCTCCCTTTGGTGAGTATTCTAGCTAGACGTTTTGGGTTATGACTTTGTGTCATTTTCCCCTGTCCTTTGTGACATGTTACATTGTTATGGTTCCGGTACCGGGGTTGTCATCTTCAGCTGTTTATGCTACTATGAAGATGGTTTGATGGGTTGATTGATTGATTGGTCGGTTCTGACCGGGGTTCTCTTCAGTTGTTATGCTGCTATTGTTGATTGGTTGATCGGTTGAAGCTGCGCAGCGATTGTTCTATCAGTTTGGTGAAACCTTGGCTCAGTATCCTTTGTAACGTGTTTATTTCAATCTTATGTGCTGCATGATGAGTTAGTCGTTATTTCTAACTGGTATGGGACAGTTGGCGATAGGGAGCTTTCTCATTTGTTGTTATTGTAGATACCCCGGGGGTGACCACGGCCTTAGGCTAGAGCGCGTGAGTGATCCTAGGATGTCTAACTTGTTTTTAGAGTCGCCACCTATGTTTTGAGGAACATAAGAAAAACCTATAGATTGTAGCCTAAGTTTGATTACGAAAACAGAGATTCTTTGTTTTGAGGTTCGGGGGTTAGATTACGAGATGGGAAGTACCGAAACACCCATCTCGCCCAACTAAAGTTGGTCTTGCTTGATCAAAATCTACATGAATGAAAATGTTCTTCTTCTTCTTCTTTAAGTCATGAAAAGGGGGTTTAAAATAGAGTTTGGAATGTAGGAGATAACTCCTTAACCAACCTCAATGAGATGAGGTGATCATTAGAGTCATGTCCCAAAATGATTTGGGTGATTGCACATTTGATTAACGTAAAAAGAGAGAGGAGATGAAGTAGAAAAGGAAGGAAAAGATGGACTTTTACCTACAATTTGGAGACCTTCAAATATTTCTTGATGAAATCCTTGGAGAACCTTTAGAAAGTGATTTTGGTATAGTTTTTGTAAGTTCAATTTTCGGGTCCTTGAAAATGGAGGTAAAGAGAGGTTTTTATAGGTGAAAGAGGGGTGTTTTTGGTGCCAAAACTCAGTCACCAAGAAATCCTTCCCGGGCAAAATCCTGTAAATTGAGCAAGGGAGGGAATCCTGGCCAGAAATCTGTAACTGACGCCCAGAGGCGCGCGCTTCCTGCTTTGGGGGCGGGAGGCGCGCGCGCCTGGCTCCTAGTGTCGGAGGCGCGCGACTCAGAGAAGGCAATTTTGACAGAAGGGACTAGAAAGTCAGCCCTGTCATTCAGTTTAGTCCCTGGACTTAACGAAGTCAGTCAGAAACTTAACGGAAGTGACAGAAACTAACGAGAAACACTTAGAATGGGGAGAAACACAAAATCAAATGTGCAATCGGGGTGAGCGGTCCAAGGCGGGGTGTCTACAGAGCCCCTCGGCGACGTGGGCTGCAAAGCAGAATGCGTCGACGAAAGTTAAAAACACCCGCCGAGGACATCACCAAGAAAAGGCAAAGACTCGATGAAAGCAGGAATTTGAAATTGCGAGAGATAGTGGTGCGCTCCCTGTGTGAGCGGCTTTTGCTGGAGTGTTGTATTAGAGCTCATGGGAGCTTGTCTCGATATGGACCGAGTTTGTTGAGTTGGGGCTCATGGGAGCTTGTCTCGATATGGACCGAGTTGTCGACTTGGAGCTCATGGGAGCTTGTCTCGATATGGACCGAGTTGCCGACTTGGAGCTCATGGGAGCTTGTCTCGATATGGACCGAGTTGTCGACTTGGGGCTCATGGGAGCTTGTCTCGATGTGGACCGAGTTGTCGACTTGGGGTTCATGGGAGCTTGTCTCGATATGGACCGAGTTGCCGACTTGGAGCTCATGGGAGCTTGTCTCGATATGGACCGAGTTGCCGACTTGGAGCTCATGGGAGCTTGTCTCGATATGGACCGAGTTGTTGACTTTGTGGGGTGCGGGCACGGTTGAATGTTTTGAATGAGGTCGTTAGCGAACCCTTGTTGACAAATCCGTTAGTGAATCCGTTCGATGAAATATTGCTTTGAAGCCTCGTGCCATTTGGAGTCACACTTGACTTTTTTGAATTGTGGGGTACGGGCACAGTTGACCGCGACCAGAAAAATGTTCCTGCTGGGGAGGAAATGTTGAGATTGACTCTTGAGGGGGGGTGTGGCACCCGTGACAGAACTTAGGGAGTTTGGAATCCGTGGGAAAACCTTGATACGATGCATGGATTTTTGTATGGGGGACTGATCCTGCCTGATGATGGGAAGAGCGCGCGTCCGGGCCTCGTTGTGGGACGCGCGCGCCTCGTATGAATATGTCGGGAGGCGCGCGCCTGGCGAATAAGTTCAGCATATTTAAACAGGCTGTTTGCTGTTTTCGGCCATTTTTCAAAAATTTGAAGAACCCTCCAAATTCCAAGCCCAATTTTCGTAGAGAAATCACCCCAAAACACTTTCTTGCTGCTCTAGGATAAATTCCGTCAAAGAAACGATGTCGGATCGTCAGCAATCACCTCCGTTTGAGATGCCACAGGGCGAGGAGCCCGAAATTGGGGTTGAAGCTATGGACCCGAGCTTGCTTACTTTCCGGCCTCATACCCATATTTCTCACTTCGTGACTTCGGGTTTGGTAAGAATGCCTCACCTTTCTTGTCGATTTCGGGTTTCATGAAGTTCTGTTTTCTTTACCCGAAATATTGCTGCAGCAGCTTTATTGATCATTCTTTGCATGTTGTTTGTTGTTGCTGATTTGTTGTAAGGAACATGTTGGGATGTCCATTTTCACGTTCGCACACTTGCTTGTACATTGTTCTGCCGTTGAAATCTCTGTGTTGAGTTCATCCGTTTTCTAGCAGTCGTGCTGATGAAATTTTTTGCTGTTCCTCTTTTTCCTTTCAGGAGTGGACCCGTTTGACAGAGATTCGTGGTGGGGCTCATGGGCCCATCTCTATATGGAAGAGGTTGCCTGAGAATGTTCGGGCCCGAGTCACAGGGACTCATTTTGGTCTTTTGTCACTAGCCTCCCAGCTTTGAAGAATAACCCTGATGTGGTTCAGGCATTGAGGGAGAGATGGTGGGATACCACCCATACCTTTCATTTACCCATGGGCGAGGTGACTATGACGCCTACTGATTTCACAGCTTTGACGGGCTTGCCGTTCATGGGGGTGCCTGTCCCTTTTGGTTTGAGAGGGGCTGCTCGAACTCCGGACGAGTTACTGGCCTTGGTTGACTTCCGGTTCGAGGTTAAGAATTCTCGAGTGACATGGGGGAGAATCTGGGCTTATTTCAGCATCTTGATGGCTGAGGCTCGAGGTGTTACTGCTGATCGGGTTGATGCTGTGGCCCGTTGCTTCATTTGGTACTTGTTATCCCACACTCTGTTTGCCAATGGGGGATCTTCGGCCTCTTTGGCTCTGCTTGACTTGTTAGTGGACTTGGACCAGATCGGCCAGTATAACTGTGGCGCAGCGGGCTTGGCTGCTTGTTATCACGGCATGGATTTGACCAGCCGCTCGACTACCAGCTCTGTTACGGGCTTCAGCTTGCTGTGGGAGGTATACCACTTACTGTCCCTTTTATATTCTCCTTGCCTTAGTCATAACTGCCTTTTTCGTTGACTGTCATTAACTTTGTTTCCGCCTCTTGTCTATAGCTTTGGGCTTTTGCTATCCTGAATCTGAGGGATTTCAAGATTGCCAAGGAAGGCCAGCCCCAGTATCCGGATTGTGCACGGTGGGCGTATAAGGAGAGGAATGTAAAGACTGTCACGAATCCCATTAGTCTTACTTCGGCCCGACGGCACTTGGACACCCTGAGGCCTGAGTCTGTTGCCTTCTCTTTGTATCCGTGGAGATCAGTTCAGCACTGGTTTGAGCACACTCTTATTCCTACCCGTTCTCGGCTTTTGATGAGTTCGGGTGAATGCATGGCTCTGTACTTGGGAGACAGAGTATTTTGGCAGCATGGTACCCAGGTGACAGACTTTTACACCCCTCCTCGTCCTGCAGTTCCAGACGTTCCTCCTTTCTGCCCTCGTAACTGGAGGTCACTTTCAGAGGCTGATCGTGCGGCATATATGGTAGGGGTTGATGCCGTCCCTTATATTCACTTGGATCAGGATTATGGCCTCTTCAGGGAGAACAACTTGATGCAGGACTTTATGTTTGCTGATCCGAGGAGATCACAGGCTGCTCCTTCGACCTCCGCTCGGTTTTATACTACCGGTGCCGGGTATTGTTTTGATCCTCCTTTGCCTCCTCCTTATTACACTTATTCCAACTTCGGGGTCTTTGAGGAGCAGAGGGAGATTGTTCCCGAGGATATGTCACCGGAGAGAGAGCCTCCCGCTCAGGTTGCTGTGGTATGTTTTCCTGACCATCTTTGCATTTTCTCAGTTCCAGTCTTGTTTTTCTGTCCCTTTGTAATTTCTTTTCCCTGTCCTTTGTTTCAACAGGTGCCCGTAGCTGCTTTTAGGCACTTGGGTAGGCAGAACAAAGGAATGAGGCGGAGGCTCCGTCAGCTGGAGGAGAGGGTGCTGGAGCTGTGCAGGGATATTGCTGCCATGACTAGAGATGCTGCCGGTGCTGTCTCTGGTGCTGCGAGAGGAGCTGCCCGAGGTGCTCGGGGCATGGGACGAGGCTGCAGGGATGCTGCACTGGACATTGATGAGGCTGTCTCTTCAGCGAGGCAGTCGTTGAGCAGGAGTCTGAGTCACGGAGGTAGCCATAGTAGGAGCCTGAGCCGAGAGGGTCGCCAGAGCCGGGGCGGCGCCAGTTCATCAGGGAGAGCTGTCAAGAGAACCCGTCCTGATATTGTGATTGAGACATCTGAGTCCGAGGATGATGATGACGATGATGATGATGAGGATGATGACGATGAGGAGACCGAGAGCGGTAGCAGGGGGTGAGCACAGTGTTGGTGATGGCGTGCCCGAGCTGTTGTGGCTGAGAGGATGAGGGATTGAAACACTTTTGCTTTTGCCTGTAATAACATTTAACATGTATTTACAATCCTATCTATTTTACTACTCATTTTTATGTTCAATTAGCGACTCGATCTTAGATGTCGACTCTTTACAAACAAATGTGTGCCCAAAGGATGCTTGTTGTCGATGCTTGAACTCCTTTTTGTTGCTGGGATTTGATTTTGCTGCAGGTTGGATATGTTGAAGCGCTCGGGTTCTGTTCTGAACTGACAAGGGCTGTTTCTGTCTGAACTGCTGTCAAAGGCGCACGCGTCGGGCCTTGCTTGTGGGAGGCGCGCGCGTTGTGAAGCCCTGGTCGGAGGCGCGCGCTTCTGGCCTGCTGAATTACAGCCCCTTTCTTTTCTGATCAGAATGTTCCAACAGCTATAAATTTGAACTATTTTCGACCAGAATGGTCACACAGCATTCTTTTGCAAACACTTCCTCCTCCTAAATCACAAAATTCTTGTCATAATGGCCCCAATGACTTTCTCCTTTGAAGTTAAGGTTTCCGTCCCCGAGGGTGAGAAGTCCGTTCCAATGGTGAACGCCGTTCCAGCTGTGGGGTTTGTCTTGATGGGGGAGAGGCGTTCGAGCGTTTTTTATCGTTTGGGAAGGCCCAATGACGATATTGTTGACCCCGTGAGACCGGTGGCTCATGTGCGGGACTATAGACCTCGTCATTTCCCCAAGAAGAAGAAAGGTAAGGGAAATTCCTCATATGTGTGGAAGCGTCCCATGGTTGTCCCCGCTAAGGCTCCGCTTGATAAGGGTAAAGGGAAAGCCGTTGATGAAGCTCCGTCCCATCCTAGCGTTTTCTCCCGTCTTGGCGGTCCCAAGAATGTTCCGTCCCCGTCCAAGAAGACTAAAGGACATAACAAGAAGCAATGGGTTCCCAAACCTAAGAAAGATTAGATTTTTCTTTGTACCCCAAGAGATTGCAATTAGACCACTTTGTTTTAGGATTTAATATTTTGATGTCTTTTGTTGCTCAATAAATCCGTTGTAACGGTTTGAATAATTCTTTGAATGAATAAAAATTGCATTTTGTTATTTGAAGTGAATTTGGTATTTTTGATATGTTTTAGACCGCACCCGAAGGTTGCCTACGTTCCTCCAGTTGGGAGGCTCAGGTCTTCGTAGTTCAAACAAACAAAGACCATTTTTTTTTTTTTTTTTTTTTGTGCACCTTGTTTTTTGCCTAGACCGCCCTTGCGGGTTTTCAATCTAGCGGGCTTCTTTTTTGCACGTGCTCTAATTTTTGCCTAGGCCGCCCTTGCGGGTTTTCAACCTAGCGAGCGATTTTTTTTTATTTTTTATTTTTTTAATGGTCTTTGTTTATTAAGCGTAGAACCTCTTGAGCTTGTCGAGGTTGACCTCCTTTGGCAACTGGTCACCATCTAAATCCACGAGCCGGACTGCACCACCGCTTAGTATCTTTTTGACCACATACGGACCGATCCATCGGGGTCCCCATTTCCCCAGGGGATTCATGGAATTAGGAGGATGTTGTCTTAAGACCAAATCTCCCACATTGATGTTTCGAGGCCTCACTTTTTTGTTGAAAGCTCTTGCCATCCTTTGCTGATACGCCCTCGTGCGTTCGAGTGCTCTTAACCTTTTCTCGTCGAGCAAGGCTAGTTGTTCATATCGACTTTGCATCCAGTCGACCTCGTTGACTTGATTCTCGAGGAGGACTCGTAGAGATGGGACTTCAAGTTCGATAGGGAGTACGGCTTCAGAACCATAGGCCAATGCATAAGGAGTTTCTCCTGTTGCGGATCGTATTGATGTGCGGTAGCCCAACAATGCTAATGGTAGCTTCTCGGGCCAATCCCTTCCCGTTGAGGCCATTTTCTTGACGATGGTCTCGATGGTCTTATTTGCTGCTTCGACTGTGCCATTTACTTGGGGCCGGTAAGGAGATGACTTGTGCTTGGTGATCTTGTATTCTACCAAAAGTGCATCCATTTCCTTCTCAAAGTGAGAGCCGTTGTCGGAAATGATTTCATGAGGCACGCCGTATCGGCACATGATATTGATCTTTACAAATTCGGCCACTTTCTTGGCGTTGAGGGTTCGATAGGCTTGTGCTTCGACCCACTTTGTGAAGTAGTCGACTGCCACTAGGACGAATGACTGCCCATTGCTTCCGGCGGGATGAACTTTACCGATGATGTCTATCCCCCAACAAGAGAAAGGCCAAGGTGTGACCATGTTGTAAAGTTGTGAGGGTGGAGCATGTTGCAGATTAGCGTGGAATTGGCACTTGGCACACCTTTTGACTTTCTCGATACAGTCTCGTTCCATAGTGCTCCAATAGTAACCAAGGCGAAGTATCTTCTTGACTAGCATAAATCCATTCATGTGGGGTCCACATTCTCCTTCGTGCACTTCACACATTATCTCTTAAGCTTCGGTCTCATTGGCGCATAGGAGATTGATCCCGTCGTGGTGCCTTTTATAGACTCGGTCCCCAATCAGTACGTACCGAGAGGCTAACCTTTGCAGAGCTGCTTGAGACTTCTTATTGATGTTCTCGGGATAAGTGTCGTCTTTGAGGAAGTTCATGATATCTGAATACCACGGAGAGTTTGTTTGAACCTCGTTGATCTCGATGCTCATGCAATATGCCGGACTGTTCCTTCGAGCAATTTTGAAAGGCTTCACCATTTTCCCTTTGGGCATTTCAACTAATGAAGCTATAGTGGCCAGTGCATCGACGAAGCGATTCTTATCCCTTGGCAGGTAGTTGAAAGTGATCTCTTGGAATTGTTCAACCAGTTCTTCAAGGTGCTGACCATACTGTTGGAGAGTCGGGTCTTGGGTTCGCCATTTACCCGATTGCTGATTGATAAGGAGCAAAGAGTCGCCGGACACTTCTAGTTCCGTGATGTTTCTTTCGAGAGCTGCTTCGAGCCCTGCTATGCATGCTTCGTACTCGGCAATGTTGTTGGTAGCTTCGAATTCCAGGCGTATGGCAATGGGAGTGTAGATGTCTTTTGGATCGACAAACAATACCCCTATACCAAAACCGTGTTTATTGGCGGCGCCATCGAAAAAAAGTTGCCACTTGTCTTCCTCGGTTGCAGTACAAATTAAATGCTCGTCGGGGAACTGTACATCTTCCCCCTTCACTTCGTCACACGGGAATTCGGCAAGCTGGTCACCGAACACTTTCCCCCTGACGGATTTTAGTGTGACGTAAGTGATATCATAGCCGGCAAGCATGAAGTACCATTTGGCTATTCTTGTTGACATGAAAGGCTTCTCGAAGATGTAGCGGAGCGGGTCCACCTTTGCTACTAGCTTGATCGGGAAAGCTTCCATATAGTGTTTGAGCTTTTGAGTGACCCAAACCAATGCTGCACATGACTTCTCTAAGACAGAGTATTTCTTTTCGCCTCCTTGGAACCGGCGACTGACAAAATAAATGGCGTTCTCCTTTGTGGACTCTCGTTGCTCTTGTGCTAACATAGCCCCTAGGGCTTCATCATTGAGAGTGAGATAAAGCAACAGAGGTTTCTCCTTGTGTGGCGGAACTAGAACAGGAGGGCACGTCAAGTAATGCTTCACTTGATCGAAGGCTTCTTGGCACGCGTCGGTCCATTCTAGAGCCACATTCTTCTTGAGTAACTTGAAGATTGGCTCGCACATGGAAGTGAGTTGGTGCACAAACCGACTGATGTATTGTAGTGTTCCCATGAAACCTTTAATCTCTTTCTGCGTCTTTGGAGGAGGCATGTCAATGATTGCCTTGATTTTGGAGGGGTCTACTTCGATTCCCCTTTCAGTGACCATATAACCAAGAACTTTGCCTCGGATAACCCCGAATGTGCACTTTGCAGGGTTGAGCCTCATCTTGTGTTGACGAAGCCTTTCGAAGAACTTGTGGAGATCAATTAGGTGTTGACCATCGGTTCCTTTGGAGTGAATGATCATGTCGTCCACATAGACCTCGATTTCTTTGTGAATCATATCGTGGAACAAGTCTGTCACGGCTCTTTGGTAGGAAGCCCCAGCATTTCTTAACCCAAACGGCATGACTGTGTAGCAAAAGGTACCCCACGGTGTTGTGAAGGCTGTCTTATGTTGATCTTCCTCGGCCATGAGAATCTGATTGTACCCAGCGAACCCATCCACGAATGAGCGAACCTCGTAGGCAGCAGTGGAGTCGACTAGCATGTCGATATTAGGGAGTGGAAAATCATCCTTTGGGGAAGCTTTGTTTAAATCCCGGAAGTCTACACAAACTCGAACCTTGCCGTTCGCCTTCCTGACTCTCACAATGTTGGCTAACCATGTCGGATACTCGATAACCTTGATGAAACCCACACTGAGGAGCTTCTCAATCTCTTCTTTGACCTGCAGAGACCATTCTGGCTTGATCTTCCTGAGCTTCTGCTTTACTGGCCTGTCATCTTCTCTGATCGGAATCCTGTGCTCCGCTACCTTTCTGTCTAAACACGGCATGTCTTTGTATGACCATGCGAACACATCCACGAACTCCTGTAGTAATGCAGTCAACCTGTCTTTGTCGTCCCCCTTGAAGAAGCTTCCAATCTTGGTTTCTTTTGGCTCTTCTTTGGTACCCAGATTAACAACGTGCAATTCTTCGTCAGCCTTTGGACTATTCTCGCCACGACTACGGACTTGTTGAGCAAGTTCATTTAAGTATGTTGTGTTTTCGTGGTCTATTTCATCATAATTTGAATCGTTATTAACTTGTTCGTTAAGTTCATTATTAGTTAATTCATCATTTATGATGTTTGCAATCTCAGGGTACTCAGAAATATCAAATTTTTCATTAGCAAAGAAAGGAAACACACGCTCGGCTATGGCCTCCAAATCCTCTTGGGTGAGGGTATTAGAGACACTCTCGGACTCGAAAGTAAGTGTGAGCTGCTCTTCCTTTGTTGGTGTGCGGGGTATGCAACCCATTTCTTGGACTAAGAAATCCTCGGATACCACGGGCCCTTTTGTTGAATACCAATTGTTGATCGGCTCGGAGCTTGGCGGGGTCTCACTGATAGTCTCGTTCATGATGACGGTGTCATGGATGGTGTTGACTTGGCATTCATTCATTACGGCAAGCTCTTCGAACATGGAGGCTAAATCTGTCAGTTCTTCCCCCACGGTGATTTCTGTCTCGGACTCTATAGTCACCTTCCTTCCCCACCATTCACGGGGCGATATGGGAGTTGGTTCCCTTTCGGATATCTGGATCTCATAATCGGAGAAGATTTCGAGACCGGGCTTTTTGACACCTTTATTGTTAACCCACGGCTCGGGAAAGATCATGTATGGAACGTCTTCCCCTTGGCGGACAAAATAGCCATTCAACGTCTTGCGGTAAGGCCTTAGGTTAGGGACTTCATACCGACGGCCTTCTTTACGAGCTCGGGCCTTTTCGTTCTTGATCGCTTGTTCTTGCTTCAAGTCTTCTTCGGAAGGCTCGTACCCCAAACCGAATGTGTTTTTGACAAATGGGACTTGCACGGGATGTAGGATTCCTTGCTGATATTTCCCTAAGCCTAAACCAGGGAAGTAGTCCATATTCCTCATCATGCGGAGTACTTTGTGATTGCTGGGGGTCCATGATCCGTTTCCCCCTTCTTTGTCAATGGCGTTGATTGAGACGCCGGAGAGAGTGGAGTCTGGTAGACCGTGCTGAACTTGGTGGACGGGCTCACCTTTTCTGTGGATAGTAATGTTTTCAGCCATACGGTCACTATTTCGTCACCATTTCGGATCTTGACACATTGGTGGAGAGTTGACGGTACGGCATTAGCACTATGAATCCATGGTCGACCTAACAGTAAGTTGAACGAGGCCGGGATGTCAAGCACTTGGAATGGAACGGACATGACCATGCTCCCAAACTCAATGTCTATTTCGATCATACCCATGACTGTACGGGCGGTGCTGTCATAACCTCGGATTACTTGAGTAGAAGGCTTTAAATCAGAATCCTTAAGCCCCAGTATGCCCATGATTCTACCAGGCATGAGATTGAGTGCGGAACCACCGTCCACTAAGACTCTTGAGACGGGCCTCCCCCTTGCTCGTACCTTGAGGTAAATAGCTTCGTTGTGGTCGGAACCAAACGGTGGAAGGTCCATATCGGCAAAGGTGATGACGTTGCCAAAGTGAATGTGACCAATCATTGCCGTGAGGTCCTCGGGAGTAGTATCAGGAGAGACTGATGTATCATCGAGATTGCGGATGATAAGATCTCGGTGTTTCTTTGAGGATGCAATGAGGTCCCAAATAGAGATGTTGGCTTGAGTTTTCTTGAGTTGGACAAGTAGAGGATCTTCGGGAGCGTTGTGAGCTTGCGGCCTTTGAGAAGAGGATCTCGGTGCGGAAGTGGAAGGGTTGCTTGCTATGACTCGACCGGATCGAGTTAGCATGTTGACGTTCCCATCTTGCTTCTTTTTCCTATTCTCTAGTACTTCCCTCATTACCTCATCGTAAGTCACTACATAACAAGAATTGTCAAGTTTATTCATAATATTGGGGCCCCCATTCACAATTGGGATTGAATGGGTGGTCCCCTCGAGTTCTCCTATCTCTATTACATTGACATGCTCGTCATCAGTAACTACAAATTCTTTCTTATCTATGAGATCTTGAATGACATTGCGGAGAACGAAGCAATCCTCGGTGGTGTGGCCACTATATTGGTGGTAGCCACAATATTTGTGGTGAGCATGATTGGGGTTGATCGTCTTGGGTTGGTACCCTTGCACGGGTGTGACTTGACCCTTTGCCTTGAGGACCTCGAACACTTCGGTTTGAGTCATGCCTTGGAGAGGCGTGTAGACACGGTCACTTCGGGGCTTCTTCCCTTGAGGCGGAGGAACCTTTTTGTAATTCCCTTGTCAATAGTGACGGCGTTGACCGAAGCCTCTTTTGTGGAGTTGGAAGCGGCCTTGTAGCGGTAAGAAGGAGTGGTCTTCTTAATCTCCTTGAGCAAGTCATCCATGCGTACCCCCGCCTCATACATTTGGGAGAAGTCGGAGTAGCAAGCCCCACTTAGGTGGGTGCGAAGATCAATCTTGAGACACTTGAGAAATATGTCCATTTGCTCTTTTGTGTTCGGCCTCTCAACAATTTCAGAGAGTTTGTCATTCCATCTCCTTGTGAAGTCGATGAAGGACTCCTTGTCTCGTTGAGTGGTGTTCTCTAGCTCTTTCCTTGTGGGCCGGTGAGTGGTGTTGCCTTGGTATTGGTTCTTGAAGGCAAGCATGGCGGAGTCCCAATCAAGACGGACAGTGAGCGGGAGAGTAGCATACCAATCTTTTGCCGCCCCCTCGAGAGTGAGAGGAAAGCATTGAGCCATCACCTTGGTGGAGACCTTCTTCGGAACCATTGCCCAAATATAAGTCTCAATGTGAGCCATAGGACAAGAGTTGCTCTTGAATTTGCTTATGTCGGGCATCTTGAACTTATCGGGAAGAGTGGCCATAGTACTCATGAGGATGGATGATTGATAAAGGCTTGTGTCGGAGCCTTTCCCCATGTTGAGCCCATTGAACTTTTGGTCGATGTAGGCCATGATAGAATCCACTATTTTGGGCTCATTGTTCTCGGAACATGGTTCCCCCATTTTCTTGGTGCGGGTGTTGACATAAGGACTCTTGAACAAACCCTCGGTCCATTCGGATTCATCATCATTGTTCTTGTTCTTTCCCTTGGCAAGGTTGGTGAGCTTTTCTTTCATTAGCTCCATTTCGGCCTCATGGGCCTCCCTTTGGCTGTCGAGGTGGGATTGCCAAATGTCGTCTTTGCTTTGTGCCTCCTTGTTAAGGTGGAGACTTGCTCTTGGAGGAGTTGGACCATAGTTGAGAGCTGTTCGAGAGACATGGTGTTGCTGCTGCCGGTCATGGTTGATGTCGGAGCTGTTGGAGTGATCTCTTCACGGACTAACCGATTTGCTGAATCCCGGTAGACTTTGTAAGTACCAATTGAACCTATATTGCAGAAGAGGCCCTTGTCAGTCTTGAGTAACACTTGCGGTCCATGAAGAGGCTTAGAACACACAGTTGGGCACACGACTCGAACCACATAAGAAAAGACTCTTTTTTTTTTATTTTATAAGTCGGAGGGTATGAATCCCTTTTGGGGTTTCTAAGAAAATAATGGAATCGTCACACTAGTATATAGACCATCTCGCGGTCCCATATACTCATCGGATTCCATCGCGCTTGTGAATCCTACATGTATCGGGATTAAACTAAATTAATGTAGTAAAGCATACATGCGGGGACGGATTTTTATTTTCGTCCAAAATAACCACTTTTGGGGACGGATTTTTATTGCGTCCATTTCAACAAGTTGGCATGTATGATTTGAAGACATTAGTTTAGGGAAATCTCGGTACATGGAAACCGACTTGAGTCACGGAGTGTTAGACCCTAACTAGAATTTGTGTGGTTTGTGCTCAGCTTGAATATGAGGCTCAAAGGTCACCCCCGGCATGTAGTCTTGAACTACGCCACGGGCTGAGGTTTACCGCTTCGAAAGAGCCAAGGTCTGGTGGAGCTTGAAACTTTCTAGGACGGGCCTCGACGGGTTTGGGGTTGGACTTGTGCGACTCGATAGTGAGCAGGTCATAGGAATATGTGCATGTAGTGTGAGGTCTAACAAGTGACAAAGATTTTTTTTTTTTTTTTTTTTTTTTTTTTTTTTTGAAAATAAAGAAAAACACACAAAACACATAAGCACATAAAATTACAACTCCCGAATCACCCGTGTGACCGGTAAATAAAACACAAAATTAAAACAGTCCGAGGGTTCAATTCTGTTCTGATGCAGGCAACTGTGCCCACACCCCACTGTTCTGATCAGTCACTGAAACCTGTTTCTGTTCTGGAAACCAACCCAGAAGCGTGCGCCTCTGAGTGCTGATGTGGGACGCGCGCGCATGGCGCAATGCTTATGGGAGGCGCGCGCTTCTGGTGCACGCCTGTCAGAATGTCAGACTTTGGACCCAGGGGATTGCCCTGGTCCCATGTTCATATTGTATCCCCTGCAGAAGTGATTAGTGTAGAATAACAGAAGAAGAAGATGAAGAACATGAAGAAGTGGGCGATTCTGGTTCTTGATGCGGGATGCGCGCGCCTTAGGCTTAAAAGGCCAGACGCGCGCGCCTCCCCCATCAGGAAACAGAATGCCCAGAAAAGATGTAGATTTCGATCACAATGCAAGTTTAACCCTCAAATGTACTCCCCAGCAGAGTCGCCACTGTAGATACCCCGGGGGTGACCACGACCTTAGGCTAGAGCGCGTGAGTGATCCTAGGATGTCTGACTTGTTTTTAGAGTCGCCACCTATGTTTTGAGGAACATAAGAAAAACCTATAGATTGTAGCCTAAGTTTGATTACGAAAACAGAGATTCTTTGTTTTGAGGTTCGGGGGTTAGATTACGAGATGGGAAGTACCGAAACACCCATCTCGCCCAACTAAAGTTGGTCTTGCTTGATCAAAATCTACATGAATGAAAATGTTCTTCTTCTTCTTCTTTAAGTCATGAAAAGGGGGTTTAAAATAGAGTTTGGAATGTAGGAGATAACTCCTTAACCAACCTCAATGAGATGAGGTGATCATTAGAGTCATGTCCCAAAATGATTTGGGTGATTGCACATTTGATTAAAGTAAAAAGAGAGAGGAGATGAAGTAGAAAAGGAAGGAAAAGATGGACTTTTACCTACAATTTGGAGACCTTCAAATATTTCTTGATGAAATCCTTGGAGAACCTTTAGAAAGTGATTTTGGTATAGTTTTTGTAAGTTCAATTTTCGGGTCCTTGAAAATGGAGGTAAAGAGTGGTTTTTATAGGTGAAAGAGGGGTGTTTTTGGTGCCAAAACTCAGTCACCAAGAAATCCTTCCCGGGCAAAATCCTGTAAATTGAGCAAAGGAGGGAATCCTGGCCAGAAATCTGTAACTGACGCCCAGAGGCGCGCGCTTCCTGCTTTGGGGGCGGGAGGCGCGCGCGCCTGGCTCCTAGTGTCGGAGGCGCGCGACTCAGAGAAGGCAATTTTGACAGAAGGGACTAGAAAGTCAGCCCTGTCATTCAGTTTAGTCCCTGGACTTAACGAAGTCAGTCAGAAACTTAACGAAAGTGACAGAAACTAACGAGAAACACTTAGAATGGGGAGAAACACAAAATCAAATGTGCAATCGGGGTGAGCGGTCCAAGGCGGGGTGTCTACAGTTATGTGATTTACTTGTTCAGTTATATCGTTGATTTGCATGATATGATTCCATGTAGCTGCATTAGTAACTTACTGAGATTTTATCTCACCCCGTTTCTTTTATCTTTTTTTTCCTTACCCCCCCCCCAGGAAAGTAAGTGGTATCGTTTGAGGTCCGTTGTATCGGGAGTCTTCTGAGCAGGTTGATCGCCTTTGGGGTAGTTGCTCTTCAGAGCCTCTTTGTATATGGTTGAAAGGTCGTGGTCGTCCAGGGTTATGTATATACTGTTGTCCTTTGGGAATTTATATTATTAACAGTTGTTCTTGCTTCCGCGTTTATTTCTAGTCTCCGAGTTATAATCTCATTGAGGTATTGTTTGTTGGTATTGGTTTATAGTAGAATTCATGCTCCCGGTTTGGTATTTAGCATTTTGGAGATGTATATTTTGTAAATTTTATATTTATGGATTTTTGAGATTTCTGGGGCGTGACAACAATAATGCGCCTATTGCACTTAGATACGGCACTTCTGGTGCCAGCACCTCCTTACCCTCTTCCATAGGACGGAATGGATCCTTTGATTTATCTAATGACCTGACTACCATTGGTGTGACCGATGGTTTTGACTTGTCCTCATTGAACCTTCTCAACATCTTCTGGATGTAGTTCGATTGGTGGACCATTATTCCATTTATACAGTGAACTATTTCTAGACCAAGGCAAAAACTGGTCCTCCCAAGGTCCTTCATCTCGAATTCTGTTTTTAGGAGCTGCGAAATTTCCTGGACTTCTTCTGGAGTTCCTATCAAGTTCATGTCATCGACATATACAGCCACGATAGCAAACCCAGTCCTTGTTCTTTTAATGAACACGCACGGACATATATCATTGTTTACATATCCCCTTCGGAGCAAGTATTGGCTGAGACGGTTATACCACATCCTTCCGGATTGTTTCAAACCATATAATGAACGCCTCAAACTCACTGAGAGCGTGTTCCGTGGTCTAGAACTACTTGCATCGGGTATCTCTAATCCTTCAGGGACTTTCATATAAATACTCGTATCTAGATCCCCATAAAGATACGCTGTGACCACATCCATAAGCTGCATAGTCAGTTTTTCATAGACTACTAAACTGACCAAGTATCTGAATGTAATAACATCCATAACGGGAGAGTAAGTCTCATCAAAGTCAATCCCAGGTCTCTAAGAGAATCCTTGTGCCACAAGGCGAGCTTTATATCTCTTAATCTCATTTATCTCACTCATTTTTCTCGTAAATACTCATTTATATCCCACAGGTATAATCTCAGGAGGTGTAGGAACTACTGGTCCAAACACTCCTCTTTTCTTTAAGGAATCAAACTCAGCCTAGATTGCTTTCTCCCATTTAGGCCAATCAACTCTTTGTTTGCACTCATCTACGGAGCGAGGTTCAATATCGCCACATATAATCTCAGTCGCTACCGTATAAGCAAATATATCGTTGATAACTGTATCATCCCGATGCCATATCTCATATATGCATGCATGACTAACTGATATTTCTCTATTCTCAGAAATGGATGTCAGTGTCGAGGCATCCCCCGACTTCGTTTCCAAAACGAATCCATAATCTGGAACAATATCATGAGATAGATCGGATGAGATCCCAATTTTATTATCGTTAACGGGATTCGACTTTTGTGCACTTACCCGTTTACGGGGATGCGAATCCTTGGATCCAACTGGCCTCCCTCTCTTCTGAGCAGGGGTATATATTTTGTTAGCTGGGATCACTGGCCTTCCTGATACTACTCCTTCTGGGAGTTCTATCCTTACAGGCACATTTGCAGCTTGTATATGAGATCTCGTCACTTTTGCTAGATCCGAGAATGAGTCTGGCATATTATTTGCTACTTTTTGCAGATCTAGTATTCTACACAGTTTAGTCTCTCGAATTGCGGTGGGGGGATCGTGATGTGATATGGTGGGGTCGTACCATACCAATTCATGCCGTTCTTCAGGAACGTTGGTATGAACGTTCTTTCCTTCCCCTAACGGTGGGAAGACAGTCTCATCAAAGTGACAATCTGCAAATCTTACAGTAAAGAGATCGCCTATCAAGGGTTCCAAGTACCGTATTATAGATGGTGATACGTATCCCAAGTATATGCCTAACCTCCTCTGAGGTCCCATCTTAGTTAGCTGTGGTGGAGCGATCGGTACATAAACTGCACACCTAAACGTACGTAGATGCGAAATGTTTGGTTCAGATCCCGTAACCATTTGTAACGCAGAATATGGTTGGGTTGCAGTTGGTCTCAGACGTACGAGCATAGCTGCATGCAAAATTGCATAGCCCCACGCAGAGATAGGAAGTTTGGTGCGCATAACTAAAGTTCTCGCTATCTGTAGATACCCCAGGGAACCATGGCTTGGCTAGAGCGGTGAATTACCTAGAATGTCTAATTGATTTTAAGAGTCGCCACCCACGTTTTAGAGGAACGCGAGAAAACCTAAGAAAATAGCCTTTTTGTACGAAAACCAGAGATTCGGGAGAGAAGGGTTCGGGGGTTAGGTGACGGAGTGGGAAGTACTTAAACACCCACTCCGCCCCGTTTACGCGGGTCTTGCTACTTTTGGTGTTCTAATGTTAAATGTCCTTCAATAAAAAGTGCTAACAATTAAAGTGAAAAGAAAGGGGAAAATAAAAGAGAAATAAAAGAGAATTGTTTTATTTATTAATTTATGCTAAAGATTACATGTAACAATTATACTAAACAATTACATTAAGAAATGGATAGGAAATTAAAGTAGAGATTGAAATGTAGGGAGATGACCTTGACCAACTTTAATGTAAAAAAGTGGTCATTTAGTCATGTCCTATTTGGTGGGGATTGCATACATCTAAAAAGACATAAATAAAATAGAAGAAGAAGAATTGTACTTTTAGAAAAGAGGACTTCAAACTTTGACTTGGAGTTGTTGTAGAAAAATTGTTGTGTAGAAATTTGTGAAGAGATTAGTTGCTAGAACTCTTGTTGGGGAAATTTGTGTAGGGAGAATGGTGTAGAGTTTGTGTAGGGAGAAAGTTCAAAGTTCAAGGTCCAAAAAGAGAGTCTTTTTGGCTAGAGAGAAAATGTTGAGGTCCCCCCCTTTTCTAAGGTAGAAGAAGGGGGTTTTTATAGGTAGAAAGGAGAGGGTAGGGTTGGAGGGAAAATGGTCAATCCATGTGAGATGGAATTGACCAATTGAAAATAAGATAAATAGAATAATGAATAAAAGAAAATAAAAATGAAATATTTTGTTTTTATGAAAAGGGCTAGAAATGTGGGATTGAGAGGTTACAAATAAAAGCTAGTAAATGTTTATGATCAAGAAAGATGTTTTTGACTAAAGAAGATGTTTGTAAATAAGAAAAGGGAGGGAAATAAGGTGCAATCCGTTACTGCCAAAGTGGGAAGCGCGCGGGTCCGGCCTTTGGGGCGAGAAGCGTGCGCGGCCTGTTGACAGTGTCGGAGGCGCCCGCGGGTGAAAATAACAGAATGACAGAATGACTCTAAAAGTTAACTCTGTTATGCAGTTTAGTCCAAAACTAACAGAATTAGTTAGGAACTTAACGGAAATAACAGAAATTAACAAAAACAAGTTAAATAAAAATACTATGTATGCAATCGGGATGAGAGGTCCAAAGCGGGGTGTCTACAGGGCCCCTCGGCGACGTGGATTGCAAAAGCAAAACGCGTCGACGAAAGAAAGACAACCGCCGAGGACATCGACAAGAGAAAACAAAGACTCGATAAAACATGAATTTGAAATTTGCGAAGGATAGGGGTGCGCTCCCTGTGTGAGCGTCTTTATTGATATAGAAAGGATATGGCGGGATCCGTTTTGCTGAAGCGGGATCCGTTTGCTGAAGCGGGATCCGTTTGCTGAAGCGGGATCCGTTTGTTTTGCTGATGCGGGATCCGTTTGTTGAAGCGGGATCCATTTGTTGATGCGGGATCCGTTTGCTGATGCGGGATCCGTTTGCTGATGGCGGGATCCGTTTGCTGAAGCGGGATCCGTTTGCTGATGGCGGGAACCGAGGCTCCTTCTGCCTACATGTGATATTGTTGTGTTGCTTGATGGAAAGGTGGTGATTTTGCAGCTCACCATGGACCGAGTTGTTGTCATTGAACTGTAATTGTTTGACTCTTTGGGATGCAGGCGTAGTTGACGGCGGATCACTTTCTGCTGGGGATGAAGTACCATGAGTTGCAGATGCTGTTGACCTTGTGGTTGTACCTGTTAAGTGTGTGCTTTGCAGGTATATGTGCTTGTGGAATAAAATGCATGAAGTGTGAAGATTGAGCGAAATCGTGCTTGTGGTGTGATGTGATTTTGAAGCACTTTTGCATGAGGGAGAAGTAAAGTGATTTTGTGTGTGAAGTGATTTTTGAAAGCAGAGATTTGCTTGAGAGATATGAATGATGTCCATACCTTCACTTACCATTATCGTTGGATGGATTCGTGATGTTGTGGTAGATGCTTTGGCGGAGAGTGTCGCTGCCTTTGATGATGAATTCTCTTTTGATGGAGTGTCGGTGGGACAGTATTCCGGGTGATGGGTTGGTCGTGCCAAAAGGCTGCCTACGTATCCCTTTAAGAGAATCAGACCAGCGTAGTTCAAGGATGATGGAGAATGCTGGGGAGGAATGCTAGGAGCAAAGCAAAAAAGGAAACACATAATTTTGCGTAAGAGAAGAAAAAAGAAAATAAAATCTTTTTTTTTAATTAGAAAGAAAAGAATATGCACACACGTGAGAAAAAGATTTTTTTTTTAGTTCTTGGGTGAACCATTTTAACCATTGTGTGTTTGTAAAGCCAACCCAAGATCAAGTCATGTTCGATCGAAGTCCGGATTGCCCCGCTTGAATGTTGTCGCCGCGGTGTCCAACGAAAATTGATGTCTAGCCCCAAGAGATTTGTCGTTTATGGGGCTTCTAAAGGACTATTGATGCCGAGATGCCAAGGGGTTGCTGACTGTAAAGCCCCTCGAATGCTGAACTTTGAGTGGCTTATGAAGCCCCAAGATGAATCTACTCTTAGCCCATTCAAATAAACTGTCTTTTGTTGTCGACATGGGTAAGCCCCAAGAGAAGATCATTGATACCAAGCTTTGAGAGATTGCTAAGCCCCAAATGTCATGGGCTTGTTGTTTACGAGCTTGTAGATAGCGGGATGTGAAGAACTTTCGGTGTGAAGCTCCAACTTATCTTGGCATTGTATTGAGAGCAAATGCACCATTGGGTAGAACTCATGAAAGTGATCTTCCTATTTCTCTTGCTTGGAGACGGATGGCCCTTTTTGTGGTTGATACCCAAATGGCGGAAGGCCCATGTTGGAAGTGTAGTATGGTCTTCGGGAGATGTCTCGTGGGAGATGGTGATGTTGTTGCAGATGATAAGGTCTTGGTGTGATAAAGTCTCGAACGGTATGTTTGCTTGAGTCTTCTTGCGTTGAGCCGAGGTCGGATCTTCGGATGCAGCCTGTGCTTTTGATCTTGGAGAAGGGGGTGCAGTACTTGCAGAAACATTGGGATTGGCCGTAACCCTTCTTATAGAGTTAACATATTGGCATTGCCCGCTATAACTCAGCCGGGTGAGTCTAGTATATTGAATCTTTTTCCTTTTCTCTAAGGCTTCCTTCAGAATCTCGCTGTGAGTTCTAACAAGAATCATCAAATTCATTCATATCATCGGAGCCTTCATTTAAAACCATGAGGCCTTTTGACTGGAAGTGTTGAGAGACCCTTGAAGCTTGATCTCTTTCATGGAGCCATAGGGCTACTCTACATTGCATTGGTCGAGCATTCTTGTCCCCAAAGGACTGTCGGTCACGAAGCCCCAATATTGCCCTTTGCTTGAATCGCTTGTAAAGCCGTGGCCCAAAAGATTTGTAGATTGCGAAGCCCCTTGAGAAGCTTCAAATGTTGCTGGGGACATTAAAGTGAATTGCTTCTTGCCGAGGGAGCCTTTAAGACTTGACTGTAGCCCCTAGAGTGCCATCATTGATTGCGAGAAAGGTCCATCCTTGATTGGGGGAACGAGCACGGGCACACATGACAAGAGGGCTTTTTGTCATCCTTTTTTAGAGACTTTGAGGATAGTCTAACACATCTTTCTCGAGCATAGCCCCTAGGGCTTATTGATTGTCAAATGAAGTAAAAGAAGCCCTTGTTCTTGAGTCACATAGCCCCTAGGGGGTCATCATTTGTTGAGCAAAGCAAGAGTGACTCATCCTTGTGCGATGGAATAAACATGAGAGGACATGGCAAGAGCTACTCCATTTCTCGTGAGCCTTTCGGCGTACTTTAGAAGCACATACTTGAAAAATCTTTGAAAAATGAGACACATGTTGTTGCTATTTGCTGCCCAAGCCGATTGACTAGCTAGGGATTATTTGTGAAACCTCGTGCCCTTTTATGATGGGCTTGTTCTCGGATGGGTCTTGGTCACCACGGGCCTTCTTTTCATGAACCCAAAAATGCACACTGCTGGAGAATGATGCCAATAACCCAAGACAACCTTTGATGGTGCCATATCTTGTCGAGCCTTTTGCAAAGTTGACTCGGTGGGGAATTGACTTGCTGAGGAGATCCAATGTAGAGCTCGTATAGTTGTCTTCTTTAGAGGCCGGGGATCTCCGTTTGTCTTTCCCTTCTCTCTCTCACTCTCTCAATTTTTTTTTATGACGCACCCTGTTTTTTGCCTAGACTGCCCTTTCAGGTTTTCAATCTAGCGGGCATCTCTTTTGCGCCTTTATTTTTTTTGACTCAATTAATGAGGAAGTGTGCATTGACTCTGGCTGAGGAGATAAGACATGTGATTTTGCGGTGGAGACCTTTTGTCACTAAAGATGAGTGACATTGACTCAACTAGGGAAGTGTCCCTAGTATTGACTTTGTATATATTTGTTGAATGACTCACGAAGGCAAGTAAGTCATTAAGAGAGAAAAGAAGGAAAACCCCAATTTGATTGCAAGAAATTGGGAGTATGCAGAAAGAATAGAAGCCCTAGACTCGACAAGGAACGGAAAGTGATTCCAAATCTAGGAAAGTTGTTCAATCTTGAGGTGATTAATTCATTGGCAAATGAATCATACAAAGATGTCTTGACAAGTTCGAGATGAAGGCCGATCACCATAACGCGCTAGGGCTAAACATATCTTCTTTCTAGTATGAGACCGGACCCGAAGGTTGCCTACGTTCCTCCAGTGTAGAGGCTCAGGTCACCGTAGTTCTTGTGGATGCTCCATTAGTCAAGATGGTTGTTGTTTCATCGTGATTGTTGTCGATGTTGCTTCGTCCTTTGTTTGGTGGAATGATGTTGTTGTTGTGAACTTCTTTGATCGAGGGGGATTTTTTTTTTTTTTTTTTTGCTCTAACTTTTGCCTAGGTTGATTTGAGGATTTCAACCTAGCGAGTTTTTTTTTTTATCCTCTTTTGAAAACTCTGCTTCATGATTGTTGCTCCACCTTTCTTTGTCTTGATTTCGTCGTTGTTGATGTCTTCGTTGTTGATGCCGTCGTCGATGTTTAGCCCCTAGGAGTTCAAGCGATGGCCTTCATTCCAAAACTTGTTTAGACATTTTTTCATCATTTTGCCAAGAATTAATTGAACAACTTGGAAGAGTGTATGAGGACAAGAACGACTTTTATTTGATGACTCAATGGACTCGAACATTTAACATAGGACGAGAGAAAACATTAATGCACACTTAAGAGGACTTTTGACTCTTTTTTTTTTCTTTTTTTTTTTATTCCTACTACTAGGTAGAGAAGGAGAAATGGAGATTGTTGTTGTAGTCCCCATTATCGTTGTAGCCTTCCTTGCGGCATGATCTCTTATTGAGACCCTATTTCAAATCTGAGCCCCTTCCTTGATGAGTTCTTGCATGTTCTCACTCTCTAACTGTTGTTCTTCAACCACTGTAAACTCACCATTGTCAATTGAATCTTGGATGATGTCGCGGAGGGAGAAGCAATCCTCGATGAGATAACCGTTGCATTGGTGATAGTCACACCACTTGTGGTGGGCATGGTTGCGACGTAACGGTTGTGGTTGTTTGTACCCTTGGAGAGGAGAAACTTGTCCATTTGCTTTGAGATCTTCATAGGCCTTGGTGACAGTCATGCCTTGGAGGGGAGTGTACACACGGTCGTTGGTAGAGCCTTTGTAACTCTTGAGAGGCGAGCCACTTGAACATGCCTTATCGTTGACCTTTGCCTTGTTGTTGGTGAACTCTTGCAAACGAGCCTTAAGTTCGGACATTTCTTCCTCATGAATTCTCCTCTCGAGATCAAGACGGTCTTGCCATAAATCATCCTTGCGGAGGGCATCCTCGCAAGTCTATCCATTTGTTCCCCCATGGCTCTTATTATGTTGAAGAGTCTTTCGTTGGACACGGGGATGTTCTCACCCTTGTTGTTGTTGCCATTGGAAGCCATTGGACCTATTGAGAGAACACGGTTGATCTTAGGTTGGCCCCCAAAACACATTTTGAGTAAAATAATTAACCCACAAACAAAGGAAACAGACTCAACCACATAAGAAAAATAACTCTTTTTTTTATTTACAAAAGTCGGAAGGACGTGGTCATTTTTGGGGTTTCTAGGAAATAGTGGAATCGTCACACTAATATATAGACCATCTCGCGGTCCCATATACTCATCGGATTCCACCACGCTTGTGAATCCTACATGTGTCGGGATTAAACTAAATTAATGGAGTAAAGCATAAATGCGGGGACGGATTTTTTCATTAGCGTCCATTATGACCACTTGGGGACGGATTTTTATTTCGTCCATAACAACGAGTGACATGTATGATTTGAAGACATTAGTTTAGGTAAATCTCGGCACATGGAAACCGACTTGAGTCACGGAGTGTTAGACCCTAACTAGAATTGTGTGGTTTGTGCTCGGCTAAAGAGAGGCTTAAGGTCACCCCCGGCATGTAGTCATGAACTACGCCACTGGCTGAGGTTTACCGCTTCGAAAGAGTCAAGGTCGAGTGGAGCTTGAAACTTCCTAGGACGGGCCTCGACGGGTTTGAGGTTGGACTTGTGCGACTCGATAGTGAGCAGTTGATAAGAATTGTGCGCGTAGTGTGAGGTCTAACAAGTGACAAATTTTTTTTATTAAAGAAATAATAAAAAAAAAATAGACACGTATTTACAACTTTCGAATCACCCGTGCGACCGAGAAAAATAAAACAGAGAATTAAAAGATGGTTTTGTGCAGGCCCGGTGCCCACACACTGTCAAAACTACTCTGTTCTGTGCACTGTTCTGTTCTGGAAAGTTGCCCAGACGCGCGCGCTTTATGATGTGAGGATGGGAGGCGCGCGCCTTAGGCACTAGAGGGCAGATGCGCCCGCTTCTGGGCAGTACCTGCAAATTCATGGGTTCAAGGGACTGCCTTGACACTAAATAAAAACACTTTTCCCCTGCAGAAACTGTTAGCACAATAACATGAAATTTGAAGGACATGATGAGAGGCGGGCGGTTATGGTGGTGAAGGTGGGATGCGCGCGCCTTAGCCCAAGAAGGCCAGAAGCGCACGCGTCTCACCTTTTTCCACCAGAATGCCCAGAAATCTGTAAAAAGAACACCAAAAACTGAAAAACGCAAGTTTAACCCTCTATATCCCCAGCGGAGTCGCCACTGCAGATACCCCGGGGAACCACGGCTTGGCTAGAGCGGTGAATTACCTAGGATGTCTAATTGATTTTAATAGTCGCCACCCACGTTTTAGAGGAACGCGAGAAAACCTAAGAAAATAGCCTTTTTGTACGAAAACCAGAGATTCGGGAGAGAACGGTTTGGGGGTTAGGTGACGGAGTGGGAAGTACTTAAACACCCACTCCGCCCCGCTTACGCGGGTCTTGCTACTTTTGGTGTTCTAATGTTAAATGTCCTTCAATAAAAAGTGCTAACAATTAAAGTGAAAAGAAAGGAGAAAATAAAAGAAAAATAAAAGAGAATTGTTTTATTTATTAATTTATGCTAAAGATTACATGTAACAATTATACTAAACAATTACATTAAGAAATGGATAGGAAATTAAAGTAGAGATTGAAATGTAGGGAGATGACCTTGACCAACTTTAATGTAATAAAGTGGTCATTTAGTCATGTACCATTTGGTGGGGATTGCATACATCTAAAAAGACATAAATAAAATAGAAGAAGAAGAAGTGTACCTTTAGAAAAGAGGACTTCAAAATTTGACTTGGAGTTGTTGTAGAGAAATTGTTGTGTAGAAATTTGTGAAGAGTTTAGTTGCTAGAACTCTTGTTGGGGAAATTTGTGTAGGGAGAATGGTGTAGAGTTTGTGTAGGGAGAAAGTTCAAAGTTCAAGGTCCAAAAAGAGAGTCTTTTTGGCTAGAGAGAAAATGTTGAGGTCCCCCCTTTTTCTAAGGTAGAAGAAAGGGGTTTTTATAGGTAGAAAGGAGAGGGAAAGGTTAGAGGGAAAATGGTCAATCCATGTGAGATGGAATTGACCAATAGAAAATAAGATAAATAGAATAATGAATAAAAGAAAATAAAAATGAAATATTTTGTTTTTATGAAAAGGGCTAGAAATGTGGGATTGAGAGTAGAGCCGTCAATACGGGACCGTCCCATCAGGACGTCCCGTCCCGTTATTTATATGGGACGAGACGGGACGAGATTTTCTAATCCCGCGAAAATTGATCCCGTCCCGTCCCGTATAGATAGTGGGACATCATAGTTTTGTCCCGTCCCATCCCGCTATCCCGAATTGACGGCTCTACATGTCCAACTACCTATCGGAACAGAAAACAGAGATCATAGATGGAGAGACAAGAGTGAGATTCAGGTGTGTATATAGAGAAAATGACTTGAGATTTTTATGGCTACGTGTGGGACTTTGTACATTCAAAGCCTCCACCAACTTTGGAGGTGTTGTTTTTCCTTGCTTATTGTTGTTTCGATGACATTAATTCAACAACATTCATAATTTGTTTTCTAAACCATATATTATTAAGTAACAACCAAAATTATATGATACTCCGTATTATACAGTACTAGTATCATATTTCCAAAAAATTTTACATTAAAAATCCAACACTACTATTATAAACCTTTTATCCCGTTTTTGTCCCGAACTGTCCCGCGTCCCGAGGTAATTTGGGATGGGATGGGGTATTTACGTCCCGCGATAAATTGGTCCCGTCCCGTATAGATAGTGGGACATCATAGTTTTGTCCCGTCCCGTCCCGTTATCCCGAATTGATGGCTCTAATTGAGAGGTTACAAATAAAAGCTAGTAAATGTTTATGATCAAGAAAGATGTTTTTGACTAAAGAAGATGTTTGTAAATAAGAAAAGGGAGGGAAATAAGGTGCAATCCGTTACTGCCAAAGAGGGAAGCGCGCGGGTCCGGCCTTTGGGGTGAGAAGCGCGCTCGGCCCGTTGACAGTGTCGGAGGCGCCCGCGGGTGAAAATAACAGAATGACATAATGACTCTAAAAGTTAACTCTGTTATGCAGTTTAGTTCAAAACTAACGGAATCAGTTAGGAATTTAACGGAAATAACAGAAATTAACAAAAACAAGTTAAATAAAAATACTATGTATGCAATCGGGGTGAGAGGTCCAAAGCGGGGTGTCTACACTATCCTCTGCAAATTCTTAATGAGTGCTTCCGCGAGGCCATTTTAGGTGTGAACATAAGCTACTGGATGTTCAACATCAATACCCAAAGACATGCAAAAATCATCGAAAGATCGAGATGTAAACTCCGCGGCATTATCCAACCTGATGGATTTAATAAGCCAATCCGGAAAATGCGCTCTTAGCCGTATAATCTGAGACAAGAGTTTTGCATAAGCAGCATTCCTTGTGGACAACATGTCAACTTGTGACCATCTAGTCGAGGCATCAATCATCACCATGAAATATTTAAATGGTCCACATGGTGGTGTTATCGGTCCACATATATCTCCTTGGATTCTTTCCAAGAAATCAAGGGATTCTTTACCACTCTGTGTATATGCTGGCATTGTATCTAGTTTACCCATAGAACAAGGTAAGCATAATTTGTCACCATAAACAAGATCCTTGTTCTTTAGTTGATGCCCATGAGATGAATTAATTATTCGGCACATCACAGTTTGACCTGGATGCCCCAACCGGTCATGCCACAGAACATACTTACTGTTAGCACTTGGGTTAGAACTATCAACAAGGGAAGCTTCAGGTACCCTTATGATAGTTTTATACAACCCAGTAGTATGTCCCTCTAATTTCTCGAGAGTACGCTTAAGGCCATACTCATTAGAGGTTATACACAGATATTCAATCCTATTTTCATCCATGGTTTCTACGTGGTAACCATTTGCTCGTATGTCTTTAAAGCTTAACAACGTTCTTATGGAACGCGGGGAATAAAGCGCCTCAGAATGGTCAAAACCGTACCATTAGACAACACAAGATGGGCTTTCCCATAGCCATCTACCAAATCACAAGTTCCTGATATTGTTGTCATTGAGGTCTTAGTCGGCTTTAATTCCTCAAAATAAGCTTTATCCTTTAGGATCGTGTGCGTTGTCGCACTATCTACCAGACATTCTTCCCACTTGCCATATTCCTATGATCAACAAGTACATTTATCATATGTTTAGACTGATAAATATGAAAACGTACTTATAATTCTACATGGATAACCAGAATAAGAAAACACACCGCATACATCCCACACATATTTACAGAAGATCATTACAAGCCAACTGTACATAAGAGTGCCAATGGGATAGTAGCAAAAGATGGGCGTGGATTTACAGAGAAGATCAATGATATGATTACTCAAACTACATACCACTTTGTGTCATATGGTCAGAAGTTCCCAAGTCTGGAAACTTTGGTATGTGGTCCATCTCAAGAGCATTAGTTTCCACCAAGTGTGCCTCACTTGGTCTTGCTATTTCCTTAACAATTTTCGAATGACAGGTTCGAGCCCAATGACCATATCCACCACATCGATAACAACAATTATCGTTATCCTGATTCTGATTTCGATCGGGACTTCGGGCCCGATTATCTTTCCACTGGCCCTTTCGACCATTTCTTTTACCTCCCCTCTGACCACGAAAACCTCCCTTGGAGGTGTTTCTTTTTCACTGATTTTGTCGTGGTCCGTTTCTTCCCCTGTTATGTTTTCCTCTATTTGTGCGACTTGTTCCTGCACCATTATCCTTTTCTGGGTTGGTTTTAGAAACGACATTGACTTCAGGCAATGGTTTCGTGCCAACCGGACGAGCTTTATTATTTTTCATAAGAAGATCAGAGTTTTTCTCAGCTAAGAGTAAAACTGTGATCAACTCAGAAAATTTGGTGTAATTCTTAGCTCGATACTGCTGAGATAGGATAACATGAGAGGCGGGGAAAGTAGAGTACGTTTTCTCTAGGATTTCTTCATCCGTCATTTTTACACCACAAAATTCAAGTGTCGACTTAATACGACACACCTCCGAATTATATTCATCGACGGTTTTGAAATCCATGAAACGGAGATGAGTCCATCGATTCCTAGCTTCAGGTAGGAGGATGGTCTTCTGGTGGTCAAACCTACTGACCAACTCATCCCATAGCTGTTGGGGATTTTGGATAGATGTGTAATCCATTCTAAGAACATCATCAAGATGTTTCCGAATCAGAATCATTGCAATTCCATTTTGATCATCTGTGAGTCTGTTATTTGGCTCAATAGCAGAGCTAAGCTTCCGGCTTATCAAATGGAGTTTCACATCCATTGTCCAACTCACATAATTTTCCCCAGATACACTGAGTAGTGGAAAATCCAATTTACTGAGTAGTTCCATCTAAAACAATAAAATATGACATTAGTGTACTTGTCGAAAACTGCAGGTTTTGATTTCTTGTTCTTATGAGTTTTCTTATTCGGGGGGAACTTCTGGTCCCATCATCCATACATCTTTGTGTTAATGAGCATGATATTAAATTTAGTAGCTTAAAATAATATCAATCATCAACTACCAAAAATCAATAAACAATGCCAATATTCTGCTTACCATTAATTTACTAGTCCAGACCATGATAGGCAAATTAGTAAAGGGCCAAGTCCAAACATAAAATTGACCCAAGAAGAAAAATCCAATGTGAGAGAACAAAACTAGTAAAAGTTATGGGTCCATTGTAAAATGTTCAGTCCAAGGAAAAACGGGCCAGCACATATCCAAGCATATTGATCCAATAAAACAGGTCAATAAAAAAACCAGCCCAAATTTATTTGACCAAATTAGTGAAAATTTTGTTTTAAGGCCCAAAATTCACAAATCATTCTAACATGGGCGGCCCATTTAACTAATTCCTTCTTTCAGTAACAAACGAAATCCCCTTCTTCTCCGGCAACGACTGTAACGGAGAAAAAGGCGACGGTGCAGATGGCGGACAAAACGAGGTCGGTTTTGAGAAAGAAATACATGGTCTTGTTCAATTTTTCACGTCAAATATAAACCCAGTACTAATTTGATGTAAAAAAAAATAAGCAGAATTTTCTTATTCTCCGGCGACGGTGGAAAGTTCCGGTGACATAAAAACCGTCAAAATATGATCGGTTTTGAATGAAAATTACATATCCTTAATCGGTTTTTCGAGTAAATCGTAAACCCAAATCTGTAGATACCCCGGGGAGCCACTGCTTGGCTAGAGCGCGTGAATTATCCTAGGATGTCTAACTTGTTTTTAGATTGTTTAGAGTCGCCACCTATGTTTTGAGGAACATAAGAAAAACCTATTGATTATAGCCTAAGTTTGATTACGAAAACAGAGATTCTTTGTTTTGAGGTTCGGGGGTTAGATTACGAGATGGGAAGTACCGAAACACCCATCTCGCCCAACTAAAGTTGGTCTTGCTTGATCAAAATCTACATGAATGATAACGTTCTTCTTCTTCTTCTTTAAATCATAAAAGTGGGTTTAAAATAGAGTTTGGAATGTAGGAGATAACTCCTTAACCAACCTCAATGAGATGAGGTGATCATTAGAGTCATGTCCCAAAATGATTTGGGTGATTGCACATTTGATTAGAGTAAAAGAGAGAGAGGAGATGAAGTAAAAAAGAAAGGAAAAGATGGACTTTTACCTACAATTTGAAGACCTTCAAATGTTGCTTGATGAGATCCTTGGAGAACCTTTAGAAAGTGGTTTTGGTATAGTTTTTGTAAGTTCAGTTTTCGGTCCTTGAAAATTGAGGTGAAGGGAGCTTTTTATAGGTGAAAGAGGGGCATTTTTGGTGCCAAAACTCAGTCACCAAGAAATCCTTCCCGGGTAAAATCCTGTAAATTGAGCAAGGGAGAGAATCCTGGCCAGAAATCTGTAACTGACGCCCAGAGGCGCGCGCTTCCTGCTTTGGGGGCGGGAGGCGCGCGCGCCTGGCTCCTCCTGTCGGAGGCGCGCGACTCAGAGAAGGCAATTTTGACAGAATGGACTAGAAAGTCAGCCCTGTCATTCAGTTTAGTCCCTGGACTTAACGAAGTCAGTCAGTAACTTAACGGAAGTGACAGAAACTAACGAGAAACACTTAAAATGGGAGAAACACAAAATCAAATGTGCAATCGGGGTGAGCGGTCCAAGGCGGGGTGTCTATAGAGCCCCTTGGCGACGTGGATTGCAAAGCAAAACGCGCCGACGAAAGTTATAAAACACCCGCCGAGGACATCACCAAGAAAAAGCAAAGACTCGATGAAAGCAGGAATTTGAAATTGCGAGAGGTAGTGGTGCGCTCCCTGTTTGAGCGGCTTTTGTTGATAGAGGGGGTGGCATGATCCGTTAGGTGAACCTGCCGGCTGAATGTTTTGAATGAGGCCGTTAGTGAACCTTTTGAACGAGGCCGTTGGTGAACCTTTGGAGAGGCCGTTAGTGAACCTTTGAGGAGGAATCCGTTAGTGAAATCCGTTGATGAGGCCGTTAGTGAAATCCGTTGATGAGGCCGTTAGTGAACCTTTGGAGAGGCCGTTAGTGAACCTTTGAAGAGGCCGTTAGTGAACCTTTGGAGAGGCCGTTAGTGAACCTTTGGAGAGGCCGTTAGTGAACCTTTGAGGACGAATCCGTTAGTGAAATTTGTTGATGAGGCCGTTAGTGAACCTTTGGAGAGGCCGTTAGTGAACCTTTGAAGAGGCCGTTAGTGAACCTTCGAGGACGAATCTGTTAGTGAAATCCGTTGATGAGGCCGTTAGTGAACCTTTGAGGACGAATCCGTTAGTGAAATCCGTCGATGAGGCCGTTAGTGAACCTTTGAGGACGAATCCGTTAGTGAAATTCGTTGATGAGGCCGTTAGTGAACCTTTTAGGAGGCCGTTAGTGAACCTTTGAAGACGAATCCGTTAGTGAAATCCGTTGATGAGGCCGTTAGTGAACCTTTGAGGACAAATCCGTTAGTGAAATCCGTCGATGAGGCCGTTAGTGAACCTTTGAGGACGAATCCGTTAGTGAAATTCGTTGATGAGGCCGTTAGTGAACCTTTGAGGAGGCCGTTAGTGAACCTTTGTTGTCGAATCCGTTAGTGAGATTCGTTGATGAGTTATTGCTTTGGAGTCTCGTGCCACTTGGAGTCACACTTGACTTTCTTTTGAATTGTGGGGTGCGGGCACAGTTGACCGCGACCAGAAAAAAGTTCATGCTGGGGATGAAATGTTGAGATTGACCCTTGAGGGGGGTATGGTACCCGTGACAGAACTTAGGGAGTTTGGAATCCGTGGGAGGACAGCCTACTTTTGAGTGGGAGTTTCTATCCTACTTTCAATTTTTGACATGCCTTAAGGGCGGACCAGAAGAATGTGTGCCCAACTGGGTGTCCGAGGATAGGGGCTGTGCCTTGATTTGAGCTGGAGATCTCTGACAAGACCTTTTCTTGAAGTGATTTAGACTTGGGAGGCGCGCGCTTTCCTCTGTAGGTTTGGGACGCGCGCGCATTCCAGACCGCTGGCGGGTGGCGCGCGCGTCTGGGAGGCGGAATTCCGGGCTTGACATTTGCTGGCCAAAAGAATCCCCAACAGCTATAATATCATCTTCTGTTCGACCACTTGATTCTCACAGCTCCTTTCTGCCATTTTTGAACATCATATTATTGCTCAACTTTGTTTGTGATCAACATTTTCCATGGCTTCCAATTCTTTTGTTCTTGATGCCAAGGTTGTTAGTGGGTATGAAAAGGACTTGGGCACTTTTGTGTATTCTTTCAAGACCCATCCCAAGAAGGCCTTCATTAAAGACTTCGGGTTCCGAGTTCTTTTCACTTTGCGGACGTTGAAGCCGGATTGGGATTTGTTGAGAGGTGCCGCGGCTTTCTGGGATTGCGACAGCCATACTTTCAACTTTTCAGCTAATGAAATGGTGCCGACTGTTGATGATTTCGGGGCCATCCTTGGTATGCCTTTGGCCGGTCGGATTGCCGTCCCTAAATATCACCGTGGTGCCATTGACTCTTGGGTTGAGTTATTGAATCTCCCTGTTGAGGACGTGAGGAGGATGTTGCACGGTACTGTGATTGACATAACTGAGTTGCCGATGTTCTTTAGTTTACACTCGGAGGATCCGGTGGTTCAATCTTTCAAGAGGAATGCCATGGCCGTTTGTCTCTTTAGTGAAGTACTGTTTGTTACACCTTTCGGGACTGCGGATGTGCAGTTGGCTGAGATTATTTTGCAAGCCAAGGAGCAACAATTTAGTATAATCCCTCTTATTGTAGGGGAGACGTTGCACGGCCTTGATGAGTTACATAGGACGGGCAAGATGTGTCGGGGAAGCCCTTTGCTCTTGACCATATGGCTCCGAGAACACTTCAAGATTTATTCCCCGGATGGTGATTTGTCTCCTTTTGCTGTTCATAGGAGGAAGTTGTTGATCCAGGATTTATCTGAAGATGGTTGGAAGAAATTCTTTGCCTCTCGGATAACCGTCGACATTGAGTGGTGCCCTCCTTCTTGGGGTCTTCGTCCTTTTGTGGAATGGACTCTTGGTTTTCAGCACGTGGTTGTACCCGGCTTAATAGATTCTTCATTTTACCAGCTAGAGCGGGTTCTGCGGCAGTTCGGTCGCCAACAGATAATTCCTTTTCCGAGGGACGGAATGCTTCATCCATTTGCTTACATGGGTCCTGACTTCTCGAGTGAGCTTCAGTCGGCTTGGGGAGATGATCGCGACTGCTGGGCTTTTGCTCCTCTGCATCGGGGGAGTGTCTTCCTTCCCGAGATCTACTTGGATTATTTGTTTGGCACCCTTTATCGTGGCATCACTTGGGTCGACGTGCTTCGTGCCGAGTTGTTGGGAAAGGGTTTTGAGCCTACCAGAGCTTTGAGATATAGGGAGGCTGCTGCTGATTCGAGTAACATTCTTGCTGACCCTTTCGGTACTCCTTTGGATGACTTTTATGTTAGGAGACGTGCCGCAACACAGAAGGTTTCGGTGCGTATTAGTGCTCCTCCGTTGTTCAAGAAAAAAAGGATTGAGAGACGATCGGGTGGTCCTTTGAAGGCTAAGAGAAAATTGGATTTTTCTTAGTACCCTAAGAGATTACAATTAGACCACTTTGTTTAGGATTTAATATTTTGATGTCTTTTGTTGCTCAATAAATCCGTTGTAATGGCTTGAATAATTCATTGGATGAATAAAAATTTCATTTTGTTATTTGAAGTGAATTGGGTATTTTTGATATGTTTTAGACCGCACCCGAAGGTTGCCTACGTTCCTCCAGTTGGGAGGCTCAGGTCTCCGTAGTTCAAACAAACAAAGACCATTTTTTTTGTGGTCACCCTGTTTTTTTCCTAGACCGCCCTTTCGGGTTTTCAATCTAGCGGGCTTCTTTTTTGCACGTGCTCTAATTTTTGCCTAGGCCGCCCTTGCGGGTTTTCAACCTAGCGAGCGAATTTTTATTTTTTTTAATGGTCTTTGTTTATTAAGCGTAGAACCTCTTGAGCTTGTCGAGGTTGACCTCCTTTGGCAGCTGGTCACCATCCAAATCCACGAGCCGGACTGCACCGCCGCTTAGTATCTTCTTGACCACGTACGGACCGATCCATCGGGGTCCCCATTTCCCCAGGGGATTCATGGCGTTAGGAGGATGTTGTCTTAAGACCAAATTTCCCACATTGATGTTTCGAGGCTTCACCTTTTTGTTGAAAGCTCTTGCCATCCTTTGCTGATATGCCCTCGTGCGTTCGAGTGCTCTTAACCTTTTTTTCGTCGAGTAAGGCTAGCTGTTCATATCGACTTTGCATCCAGTTGACCTCGTTGACTTGATTCTCGAGGAGGAGCCGTAGAGATGGGACTTCAAGTTCGATAGGGAGTACGGCTTCAGAACCATAAACTAATGCATAAGGAGTTTCTCCTGTTGCGGACCATATTGATGTGCGGTAGCCCTAAAATGCTAATGGTAGCTTCTCGGGCCAATCCCTTCCTGTTGAGGCCATTTTCTTGACGATGGTCTCGATGGTTTTATTTGCTGGTTCAACCGCGCCATTTGCTTGGGGACGGTAAGGAGATGACTTGTGCTTGGTGATCTTGTATTATACCAAAAGGGCATCCATTTCCTTCTCAAAGTGAGAGCCGTTGTCGGAAATGATTTCATGAGGCATGCCGTATCGGCACATGGTATTAATCTTTACAAATTCGGCCACTTTCTTTGCGTTGAGGGTCCGATAGGCTTGTGCTTCGACCCACTTCGTAAAGTAGTCGACTGCCACTAGGACGAATGACTGCCCATTGCTCCCGGCAGGATGAACTTTACCGATGATGTCTATCCCCCAACAAGAGAAAGGCCAAGGTGTGACCATGTTGTAAAGTTGCGAGGGTGGAGCATGTTGCAGATTAGCGTGGAATTGGCACTTGGCACACCTTTTGACTTTCTCGATACAGTCTCGTTCCATAGTGCTCCAATAGTAACCAATGCGAAGTATCTTCTTGACTAGCATAAACCCATTCATGTGGGGTCCACATTCTCCTTCGTGCACTTCACACATTATCTCTTGAGCTTCGGCCTCATTGGCGCATAAGAGATTGATCCCATCGTGGTGCCTTTTATAGACTCGGTCCCCAATCAGTACGTACCGAGAGGCTAGCCTTTGCAGAGCTGCTTGAGACTTCTTATTGTTATTCTCGGGATAAGTACCATCTTTGAGGAAATTCATGATATCCGAATACCACGGAGAGTTTGTCTGAACCTCGTTGATCTCGATACTCATGCAATATGCCGGACTGTTCCTTCGGGCAATTTTGAAAGGCTTCACCATTTTCCTTTTGGGCATTTCGACTAATGAAGCTATAGTGGCCAGTGCATCGGCGAAGCGATTTTTATCCCTTAGCAGGTAGTTAAAAGTGATCTCTTGGAATTGTTCAACCAATTCTTCAAGGTGTTGACCATATTGTTGGAGAGTTGGGTCTTGGGTTCGCCATTTACCCGATTGTTGATTGATAAGGAGCAAAGAGTCGCTGAATACTACTAGTTCTGTGACGTTTCTTTCGAGAGATGCTTCGAGCCCTGCTATGCATGCTTCGTACTCGGCAATGTTGTTGGTAGCTTCGAATTCCAGGCGGATGGCAATGGGAGTGTAGATGTCTTTTGGATCGACAAGCAATACCCCTATACCAAAGTCGTGTTTATTGGCGGCGCCATCGAAAAAAAGTTGCCACTTAATTTCCTCAGTTGCAGTACAAATTAAATGCTCGTCGGGGAACTGTACATCTTCCCCCTTCACTTCGTCACACGGGAATTCGGCAAGCTGGTCACTGAACACTTTCCCCCTGACGGATTTTAGTGTGACGTAAGTGATATCATAGCATGAAGTACCATTTGGCTATTCTTGTTGACATGAAAGGCTTCTCGAAGATGTAGCGGAGCGGGTCCACCTTTGCTACTAGCTTGACCGGAAAAGCTTCCATATAGTGTTTGAGCTTTTGAGTGACCCAAACCAATGCTGCACATGACTTCTCTAAGACAGAGTAGTTCTTTTCGCCTCCTTGGAATCGGCGACTGACAAAATAGATGGCATTCTCCTTTGTGGACTTTCGTTGCTCTTGTGCTAATATAGCCCCTAGGGCTTCATCATTAACAGTGAGATAGAGCAAAAGAGGTTTCTCCTTGTGCGGCGGAACTAGAACAGGAGGGCACGTCAAGTAATGCTTCACTTGATCGAAGGCTTCTTGGCACGCGTCGGTCCATTCTAGAGCCACATTCTTCTTGAGTAGCTTGAAGATTGGCTCGCACATGGAAGTGAGTTGGTGCATAAACCGACTGATGTACTGCAGTCTGCCCATGAAACCTTTGATCTCTTTCTGCGTCTTTGGAGGAGGCATGTCAATGATTGCCTTGATTTTGGAAGGATCTACTTCAATTCCCCTTTCAGTGACCATATAACCAAGGACTTTGCCTCGGATAACCCCGAACGTGCATTTTGCAGGGTTGAGCCTCATCTTGTGTTGACGAAGCCTTTCGAAGAACTTGCGGAGATCGATTAAATGTTGACCATCGGTCCCTTTGGAGTGAATGATCATGTCGTCCACATAGACCTCGATTTCTTTGTGAATCATATCGTGGAACAAGTCTGTCACGGCTCTTTGGTAGTAAGCCCCAGCATTTCTTAACCCAAATGGCATGACTGTGTAGCAAAAGGTACCCCACGGTGTTGTGAAGGCTGTCTTGTGTTGGTCTTCCTCGGCCATGAGAATCTGATTGTACCCAGCGAACCCATCCACGAATGAGCGAACCTCGTAGGCAGCCATGGAGTCGACTAGCATGTCGATGTTAGGGAGTGGAAAATCATCCTTTGGGGAAGCTTTGTTCAAATCCCGGAAGTCCACACAAACTCGAACCTTGCCGTTTGCCTTTCTGACTGTCACGATGTTGGCTAACCATGTCGGATACTCGATAACCTTGATGAAACCCACACTGAGGAGCTTCTCAATCTCTTCCTTGACTTGCAGAGACCATTCTGGCTTGATCTTTCTGAGCTTCTGCTTTACTGGCCTGGCATCTTCTCTGATCGGAATTCTGTGCTCCGCTACCTTTCTGTCCAAACCCGGCATGTCTTTGTATGACCATGCGAACACATCCACGAACTCCCGCAGTAGTGCAGTCAATCTGTCTCTATCGTCCCCCTTGAAGAAGCTTCCAATTTAAGTTTCTCTTGGCTCTTCTTCGGTACCCAGATTAACAACATGCAATTCTTCGTCAGCCTTTGGACCATTTTCATCACGACTACGGACTTGTTGAGCAAGTTCATTTAAGTATGTTGTGTTTTCGTGGTCATCATAATTTGAATCGTTATTAACTTGTTCGTTAAGTTCATTATTAGTTAATTCATCATTTATGATGTTTGCAATCTCAAGGTACTCAGAAATATCAAATTTTTCATTAGCAAAGAAATGAAACACACGCTCGGCTATGGCCTCCAAATCCTCTTGGGTGAGGGTATTAGAGACACTCTCGGACTCGAAAGTAAGTGTGAGCCGCTCTTCCTTTGTTGCTGTGCGGGGTATGCAACCCATTTCTTGGCTAAGAATTCCTCAGATACCACGGGCCCTTTCGTAGAATACCAATTGTTGATCGGCTCGGAGCTTGGCGGGATCTTACTGATAGTCTCGTTCATGATGACGGTGTCATGGATGGCGTTGACTTGGCATTCATTCATTATGGCAAGCTCTTCGAACATGGAGGCTAAATCTGTTAGTTCTTCCCCCACGGTGATTTCTGTCTCGGATTCTATAGTTACCTTCCTTCCCCACCATTCACGGGGCGACATGGGAGTTGGTTC
Organism: Campanula takesimana; assembly: GCA_026119855.1. Taxonomy (NCBI): domain Eukaryota; kingdom Viridiplantae; phylum Streptophyta; class Magnoliopsida; order Asterales; family Campanulaceae; genus Campanula; species Campanula takesimana. The sequence goes on from JAOWBW010000589.1 coordinate 738,579, forward strand.
CCTTTCGGATTTTTGGATCCCACAATCGGAGAAAATTTCGAGACCGGGCTTTTTGACACCCTTATTGTTAACCCATGGCTCGGGAAAGATCATGTATGGAACGTCTTCCCCTTGGCGGACAAAATAGCCATTCAACGTCTTGCGGTAAGGCCTTAGATTAGGGACTTCATAACGACGGCCTTCTTTACGAGCTCGGGCCTTTTCGTTCTTGATTGCTTGCTCTTGCTTCAAGTCTTCTTTGGAAGGCTCGTACCCCAAACCGAAGGTGTATTTGACGAATGGGACTTGCACAGGATGTAGGATTCCTTGTTGATATTTCCCTAGGCCTAAACCAGGGAAGTAGTCCATATTCCTCATTATGCGGAGGACTTTGTGATTGCTGGGGGTCCATGATCCGTTTCCCCCTTCTTTGTCAATGGCGTTGATTGAGACGCCGGAAAGAGTGGAGTCTGGTAAACCATGCTGAACTTGGTGGACGGGCTCACCTTTTCTGTGAATAGTGACGTTTTCAGCCATGACGGTCACTATCTCATCACCATTTCGGATCTTGACACATTGGTGGAGAGTTGACGGTACGGCATTAGCACTGTGAATCCATGGTCGACCCAAAAGTAAGTTGAACGAGGCCGGGATGTCAAGCACTTGGAATGGAACGGACATGACCATGCTCCCAAACTCAATGTCTATTTCGATCATACCCATGACTGTACGGGCGGTGCTGTCATAACCTCGGATTACTTGAGTAGAAGGCTTCAAATCGGAATCCTTAAGCCCCAGTATGCCCATGATTCTGCCAGGCATGAGATTGAGTGCGGAACCACCGTCCACTAAGACTCTTGAGATGGGCCTCCCCCTTGCTCGTACCTTGAGGTAAATAGCCTCGTTGTGGTCGGAACCAAATGGTGGAAGGTCCATATCGGCAAAAGTGATGACGTTGCCAAAATGAATGTGACCGATCATTGCCGTGAGGTACTTTGGAGTAGTATCGGGAGAAACTGATGTATCATCGAGATTGCGGATGACAAGATCTCGGTGTTTCTTTGAGGATGCAATGAGGTCCCAAATAGAGATGTTGGCTTGAGTTTTCTTGAGTTGGATAAGTAGAGGATCTTCGGGAGTGTCGCGAGCTTGCGACCTTTGAGAAGAGGAGCTCGGTGCGGAAGTGGAAGGGTTGCTTGCTATGACTCGACCGGATCGAGTTAGTATGTTGACGTTCCCATCTTGCTTCCTTTTCCTATTCTCTAGTACTTCCCTCATTACCTCATCGTAAGTACAACATAGCAAGAATTGTCAAGTTTATTCATAACATTGGGGGCCCCATTCACAATTGGGATTGAATGGGTGGTCCCCTCGAGTTCTCCTATCTCTATTACATTGACATGTTCGTCATTAGTCACTACAAATTCTTTCTTATCTATGAGATCTTGAATGACATTGCGGAGAACGAAGCAATCCTCGGTGGTGTGGCCACTATATTGGTGCTAGCCACAATATTTTGTGGTGAGCATGATTGGGGTGGACCGTCTTGGGTTGGTACCCTTGTACGGGTGTGACTTGACCCTTTGCTTTGAGGACCTCGAACACTTCGGTTTGAGTCATGCCTTGGAGAGGCGTGTAGACACGGTCATTTCGAGACTTCTTCCCTTGGGGTGGAGGAACCTTTTTGTAATTCCCCTTATCGATAGTGACGGCGTTGACCGAGGCCTCTTTTGTGGAGTTGGAAGCGGCCTTGTAGCGGTAAGTAGGAGTGGTCTTCTTAATCTCCTTGAGCAAGTCATCCATGCGTACCCCCGCCTCATACATTTGGGAGAAGTCGGAGTAGCAAGCCCCACTTAGGTGGGTGCGGAGATCAATCTTGAGACACTTGAGAAAGATGTCTATTTGCTCTTTCGTGTTTGGCCTCTCAACAATTTCAGAGAGTTTGTCATTCCATCTTCTTGTGAAGTCAATGAAGGACCCGTTGTCTCTTTGAGTGGTATTCTCGAGCTCTTTCCTTGTGGGCCGGTGAGTGGTGTTGCCTTGGTATTGGTTCTTGAAGGCAAGCATGGCGGAGTCCCAATCAAGACGGACAGTGAGCGGGAGAGTAGCATACCAATCTTTTGCCGCCCCCTCGAGAGTGAGAGGAAAGTATTGAGCCATCACCTTGGGGGAGACCTTCTTCGGAACCATTGCCCAAATATAAGTCTCAATGTGAGCCATAGGACAAGAGTTGCCCTTGAATTTGCTTATGTCGGGCATCTTGAACTTATCGGGAAGAGCGGCCATAGTACTCATGAGGATGGATGATTGGTAAAGGCTTGTATCGGAGCCTTTCCCCATGTTGAGCCCATTGAATTTTTGGTCGATGTAGGCCATGATAGAATCCACCATTTTGGGCTCATTGTTCTCGGAACTTGGATCTCCCATTTTCTTGGTGCGGGTGTTGACATAAGGACTTTTGAACAAACCCTCGGTCCATTCGGATTCATCATCATTATTCTTGTTCTTCCCCTTGGCAAGGTTAGTGAGCTTTTCTTTCATTAGCTCCATCTCGGCCTCGTGGGCCTCCCTTTGGCTGTCGAGGTGGGATTGCCAAATGTCGTCTTTGCTTTGTGCCTCCTTATTAAGGGTGGAGACTTTCTCTTGGAGGAGTTGGACCATGGTTGAGAGCTGTTCGAGAGACATGGTGTTGCTGTTGCCGGTCATGGTTGATGTAGGAGCTGTTGGAGTGATCTCTTCACGGACTAACCAATTTGCCGAATCCCGGTAGACTCTGTAAGTACCAATTGAACCTACATTGCAGAAGAGGCCCTTGTCAGTCTTGAGTAACACTTGCGGTCCATGGAGAGGCTTAGAACACACAGTTGGGCACACGACTCGAACCACATAAGAAAAGACTCTTTTTTTTTTTATAAGTCGGAGGGAATGGATCCCTTTTGGGGTTTCTAAGAAAAAAATGGAATCGTCACACTAGTATATAGACCATCTCGCGGTCCCATATACTCATCGGATTCCATCGCGCTTGTGAATCCTACATGTATCGGGATTAAACTAAATTAATGTAGTAAAGTATACATGCGGGGATGGATTTTTATTTTCGTCCAAAATAACCACTTTTGGGGACGGATTTTTATTGCGTCCGTTTCAACAAGTTGGCATGTATGATTTGAAGACATTAGTTTAGGGAAATCTCGGTACATGGAAACCGACTTGAGTCACGGAGTGTTAGACCCTAACTAGAATTGTGTGGTTTGTGCTCGGCTTGAATATGAGGCTCAAAGGTCACCCCCGGCATGTAGTCTTGAACTACGCCACGGGCTGAGGTTTACCGCTTCGAAAGAGCCAAGGTCTGGTGGAGCTTGAAACTTTCTAGGACGGGCCTCGACGGGTTTGGGGTTGGACTTGTGCGACTCGATAGTGAGCAGTTCATAGGAATATGTGCATGTAGTGTGAGGTCTAACAAGTGACAATTTTTTATTTTTTTTTATTTTTTGAAAAGAAAGAAAAACAAACAAAACACATAAGCACATAAATTACAACTCCCGAATCACCAGTGTGACCGGTAAATAAAGCACAAAATTAAAACAGTCCGAGGTTCAATTCTGTTCTGATGTAGGCAACTGTGCCCACACCCCACTGTTCTGCTCAGTCACTGAAACCTGTTTCTGTTTTGGGAACCAACCCAGAAGCGTGCGCCTCTGAGTGTTGATGTGAGACGCGCGCGGGCACACCTGTCAGAATGTCAGATTTTGGACTCAGGGGATTGCCCTGGTCCTATGTTCATATTGTAACCCCTGCAGAAATGATTAGTGCAGAATAGCAGAAGAAGAAGATGAAGAACATGAAGAAGTGGGCGATTCTGGTCCTTGATGCGGGATGCGCGCGCCTTAGGCTGAAGAGGCCAGAAGCGCGCGCCTCCCCCATCAGGAATCAGAATGCCCAGAAAAGATGTAGATTTCGATCAGAATGCAAGTTTAACCCTCAAATGTCCCCAGCGGAGTCGCCACTGTAGATACCCCGGGGAGCCACTGCTTGGCTAGAGCGCGTGAATTATCCTAGGATGTCTAACTTGTTTTTAGATTGTTTAGAGTCGCCACCTATGTTTTGAGGAACATAAGAAAAACCTATTGATTATAGCCTAAGTTTGATTACGAAAACAGAGATTCTTTGTTTTGAGGTTCGGGGGTTAGATTACGAGATGGGAAGTACCGAAACACCCATCTCGCCCAACTAAATTTGGTCTTGCTTGATCAAAATCTACATGAATGATAACGTTCTTCTTCTTCTTCTTTAAATCATAAAAGGGGGTTTAAAATATAGTTTGGAATGTAGGAGATAACTCCTTAACCAACCTCAATGAGATGAGGTGATCATTAGAGTCATGTCCCAAAATGATTTGGGTGATTGCACATTTGATTAGAGTAAAAGAGAGAGAGGAGATGAAGTAGAAAAGAAAGGAAAAGATGGACTTTTACCTACAATTTTAAGACCTTCAAATGTTGCTTGATGAAATCCTTAGAGAACCTTTAGAAAGTGGTTTTGGTATAGTTTTTGTAAGTTCAATTTTCGGTCCTTGAAAATGGAGGTGAAGGGAGCTTTTTATAGGTGAAAGAGGGGTGTTTTTGGTGCCAAAACCCAGTCACCAAGAAATCCTTCCCGGGCAAAATCCTGTAAATTGAGCAAGGGAGAGAATCCTGGCCAGAAATCTGTAACTGACGCCCAGAGGCGCGCGCTTCCTGCTTTGGGGGCGGGAGGCGCGCGCGCCTGGCTCCTCCTGTCGGAGGCGCGCGACTCAGAGAAGGCAATTTTGACAGAATGGACTAGAAAGTCAGCCCTGTCATTCAGTTTAGTCCCTGGACTTAACGAAGTCAGTCAGGAACTTAACGAAAGTGACAGAAACTAACGAGAAACACTTAAAATGGGGAGAAACACAAAATCAAATGTGCAATCGGGGTGAGCGGTCCAAGGCGGGGTGTGTACAAAATCAATTTGAAGTTTTTCGGTTTTTACCATCAACATAGTTTGGGAAACTCAAAATCATATTTCACCATAGGGATGACCAAAACCGGTTCTGGGCCCGGTTCCGATTCAGCATATATGTGACCCTGAATCGGCTCGCACTTACACCGGTTCCGGTTCCGGTCATCACAATCCGGTTCCGGTACGGTTCCGTTCCGGTTCAGTCCAGGCTACCTTTTTTTATTTTTTTTTATCATACAATAATGAATAAACATGTTAAAATTTATTAAAAGACAAGAGATTTTTATTTTATAATACACTAATGAATAAACATGTTAAAATTTATTGAAAAATAAGGGATTTTTATTTTTTTTAATGGAAATGCCGATCCGGTTCCGGTCCGGTTCGCCATATATGTGACCCTGAACCGGCCCGCGCCTACCACGGTTCCGGTTACTCCGGTTCCGGTTTACTCCCCGGTTTGCTCCGGTTCCGGGCTTTTCCGGTCCGATTCCGGTCCGGTTTTCCGGTTCCGGTCCGGTTTGGCCATCCCTGTTTCACCATATCCAGAAATCAATTTAAACCCCACGGTATGCATAAATAAGGGCTATCAAGAATATATACCATGGATAAGGAGAATTCGTTTAATGGAAGGAAAACAAGTTCATACCTTCGTAAGTTCGTCCTTCAACAACAGGGAACGAACTTTCGATCCTTACGTCCTAGTTCTAAGCCTCGTGCTGATAACGTGTTGTGAATTCAACAGCCTTTAGCTCACACACACCCAAACGCCCAAACTGTATAAACAATAATAGAGAAGAAATTTGAGAGAGAAAGCTTAGAGAGAAAACCCCGTTTCTCGTTACTGAGAAGGGGGAGGCGGTGATTCTTATTTACGTTGTAGAAGAGTACACGTGTTGAATAACATGAGTGTGAGTCATGTATCCTATATCACCATATTACATATAGTCCCCCTATATAACCCTTCATTGCAATAGGAAGACCCACAAAAGATTATATTTACAACAGAAATGTAAATTTGTTCGATTTGACTCCATTTAGTCATATTTATAGACTTGATTTTATTTTATTTTAAAGCTTTGGATTTTATGGGAACTTCCCGATTATTTTGGCATTGTGGACGTGTTGGGTATGTGTTGGGTATGCCCACTTATATCTCATGTTTTTAATGTTAGATTTGATTGATACATTACCTAAGTTATATTTTGTAGACTTTAGGACCCTATGTAAAAAGTATGTATACTTCACTTTTTAGATAGTCCATTTTATAGGCGAGGCTTTGTAATAGGATCATAATCTAAAAGTTCTCTAAGTGTTAAAACCATGGTGCGCCCCACCATCAGTTTGGCGCGCCTGGTACAAAGATGGTGCGTCTTGTTCACATGGTGCGCCTACATCAAGGGGTGCGCCTCATGCCAGTTCAACCATTGGTGCACCTATGGAGAAGTGATGCGCCTCATAATTTATAAAGTTTCAGATATTGGTGCGCCTATGTATAGTGCGCCTGCTATACATAGCGCGCCTATCTTAAAATGCGCCTCTTTTGAACTCTCAACACTTTGGACAAATTTTGAAGATATGAAGACTCCAGTATTCAAACTCAAAGCCCGAATCCAACGGTGAATCAAAGTTTTGAGAAGCATTCAAGATGAAGACATCTGTCCTCAACGTCTCTCGAATACTTTGTGTCTAACGGCTATAATTGGACACGTGCTCCAATCAACGAGCTACAACACATGGATTCTCAACGGCTACATTTCTCAAGCTCACTATAAATACCTCATAACTCCAAACCTTTGTAGTTGCTAGAATTCACGCGTTGAGAGAGAAGTTTGAAGATTTGAAGATTGTTCTTATATTTCCCAGAATTTCAAGATCACCTTCATATATTCATCACTAGCCCAGATCCTAAAAGCCTTGTAACACTTTAGTTTTAAATCAATTGGGTTGCACATTTCATATCAAACATAAGATAATTTAGCATTTCCACATCCTGCAGGGGGTCATATGCAACTTGCTATAAAATCACAAACGGAAATTGTACTTTCCCTTTTCAAGCTCAAGAAATTTTGCCGCCATTTTCAACATTTCACCTCCCTCGCTCATAAAAATCTCATTTCATTTAATTTCAGATCTCTATCCCCTCTCTTACCTTCGCCCAAAAAATAGCGCCCAAAATCAGGCGAACGTCAGTCTCCGTAGATCTATCTCCGACGAAATTCCATTTCCATGGCGGAGCTGCCGATCGACTTCTCTAAAACGCAGCGGATAGTTCTCTTCATTGACCTTAATCCCCTCTTCCGAAACCCTAACCACCACCAACCGTACATCGCCGCCGTCCTCGCCGCCTCGAAAACCCTCCTCTCCTTTTCTTCTCTCTCCTCCTCTCTTTTTTCCTTCAAACTCTTCTTCTCCTCCCTCTCGCCCCTCCACTCCTCCTCCGTCCTTCACCGCCTCATCAACAAACCCCCCACCTCCCTCTCCTTCAACAACCCTTCCGAAACCTTCTCTTCTATCTCCACTGTCCTCACTTCCCTTTCTATTTCGTCCCAGTTGTCCCTTTCAGCTCCAATTGCGTCTCATACAGCTAGTTCATTGCTCCAGCTCGTGCACAATTACGATTGGGATTCCCAAATTGAGAATCATTCCTCAGGTACCCGGGCTGATTTCACTGTTGTTCGCTCGAATTTGATTGTTATGTTTTCGCCAGTTTGTAGATCGATGAAATGCCTTGCTGAATTTATGTGTGTTGATGTTAGTGATGAGTGTTTGAGCTGTTTTGATAACTTCAATGCGAAATTTTACAATGTCTTTGGTACTGTTAATGATGCTTTTGCTAGTAAAGATATTCACTTTAGTTGGATTGATGTTAATTATGAAATTGAGATAATAGAGGGAAATGATGAAGCGAATCAGTCTGTGCAGCAATTAGGTCACTTTGAGAATGGAGTGAGGAGGTTTGACTGGGGATTTTGTTCAACTGATTCAATTGTTTTAGGTTCTGCTCTTGTTTCTTTTGGTCTGATATACCCCAATGTTGGGCTTTCTTTGAAATTTATGAATTCTCAAGACTCTTGTAAAATAATCAAGGGCCAATTGAGCCTTGAGATCTTAGATGTTAGTGGAAAGCCTTTGGAATGCAAAGGATGTGATGTTGACTTGATGCATCTGAATATCTTGCCTAAGCTTCAATCAGATGATATCACGAGAGGCTTGGACATTAGAAACATAGAAAATGAGGGTCTAAATCCTGGTAAAAAATCTTGGACTAATTTTAGCGATGGTAAAATAAATCTCCATGTTAAGGCTGTGCAGAGGTATACAAAGGGTGAGAAATTTGACGAATGCTCATCCAATATATTCCTTGTACGTGAACGATCAACAAAATCTAGTGGAAAGAAGTGTTCTGATAATAATATTGCGGACAGGGTTCTTAAACTACTTTCTAATGTAACAAGCAAGTTCGTTCAGGAAAATTCTATTCCTATTTGGCAGATTCTTCTTGATTTCCTGCATAGGGAGGGTTATTGGGCTTTGTTATCTATTACAAATAGCACAGGGAATTCTTGCATGGGTATCCTCAAGCCTTTCACAATTCATTCGGCTTTTCTCTGTGTTATAGATGCTGGACATAGCCTGGTAGATGATATTGATGGATCAAATTTGTCAAAGATGGAGAATGTTCTCTCTAAATGCAATGTCGAGATGAAGAACTCTAAAAAGATAGAGGACGTTATCTATAAAGGCAATGTCAATATGAAGAAGCTAAAGGGGTTTGGTGATTTTCATATTGGCTCTTCACCATCTAAAAGTTGTTCCAAGCTAGATGATGGTAAAAGAAGAAAGAACAAAAAGATTTCATATAAGGACGTCACTTGGAGCTCTTTCTATAAGGCAGCATTGGAATGCTCTGAGTTTGAACTGGCAGAGTTTTACTTTACTACAGATTTTAACAAGTCCAAGAAGTTGAAGTTTCTGAAATGCTGGATGAAACAAGTGAATAAGTCGACCCACTACTGCCTATCCGTGCCCAGTGGATCAAAGTCACTTAATCATACAGATAAAGAAATAGATGAAAGATTAACCGAGAGTTATCAAGAGAGTGGAGAGCCTTTGTCTGAACGTTTGCCTTCTGATCAGCCTAGCCAACAAGAAGACCTTGCTCTTGCTTCCTGTTCTGAAACTTCAGAATCCTTCTTCCACAATCTTCCTAAGAAAATCCAACATGGCATCGAATCTGAAGGAGTGGACTTGCAGATCTTGGCAGAGAGACTTGTGAACTCATCAATTCACTATTTGCGCCTAAAGCAAGAATCAGGCAACACCGCTGATAATCAAACCCCAATCATAGAGCCAGAAGATTCACATGGCATGGCAGTTGCTGAATTAATACAGCTTTTGCTACAGGAGCCCAGGAATTTGAAAGAGAAACACAAGGACAAGTACTCATCAATTCAAACAACCAATTCAAGCTATACCGTGGGAAATGTAGTTAGAGAGTATCCTTGAGTTTCTTCAGTTCTTTTCTTCTTGCTTTATTTTTCTTATCTATGTCCGTTTCTTCATACTTTTTCTTGAGCCGATAGATCATTGCTTGAGTTCAACAACTCGAATACATTTGCACTAACATCTTCCTTAATGAGCATAAGCTATGAATTGCAAATATTGCTGCGGATGGAAATACTCCGATCAGAAATTGGAGGGATTATCAAGGAGTTGATGAAGCAGAAGCTTGTGAAGCAGATTTGCTCCCTTCTGGAGATCATTCAGTACCTTGTGGAAGGAGGACTTCACGGTAATGTCAGCCTTTGTGACTATGTCGAGAGAACCATCAAAACCAGGTATGTATTTTGGTCTAGCATAAGATATGCAGTTGACAAGAGCCCCAGTATACAATGATATTTTTAGATGCTTATTGTCGCTCCCACATTGAAAGTATTCTTCCGCATTAACTCTTCTGATGCATATATTGTGTATCGGCAGGTCAAAGTTATACATAAGAATGGATATATGCATTTCTTCCGAATGTAGTATGATGGAGAAAATCTCCCTCTAATTAAATAAATCTAGCAAGTGTACTAGTCACCAATGTAGTAACGTACAAAAGCAAGGTTGAACCACAAGAACTTGAGGGATTAACAAGAATGTAACTAAGACATAAAAGTAAAAAGTGGGGGTTTTGTTTTTGATTGCTTTAACTAAATTAATTATGCAAAGAAAGTAAACTAAATAATTAAGATCGCGGAATCAAGATACGGATTGAATTCAAGATTGGAAAACAGATTCACGGATTAGGGTTCACAATTAATTATCACTTTATGCTCTTCTCATAATCAATTCATTAATCTTAATACAAGGGTTCGTTCACTTAAGTAAGAATTGGGACGGTTCGGTCACCGGATTGCAATTCTACTATTCAAGTCAAATTATACTTCACAATCAAGTCCATATAATTTTCCAAGAATGCATGAAAACACCTAAGAACAAATGAACTTAGACTCTTTCCATTTCAACCACGATTTCAATTAAGTCTAATTATCAATTTAGTGGTCAATGTATCAACGCTCAAATCACTACAACAGTTGATATCCAGAAATTCTAAGGCCAAGGATATCTTAACATAAGCCTGAAACCCTAGAATTAATGTTAAGTAAATTGATAAACAAGATTGAGATTGACTACTTGGATTATGATCACAACATAAAGATTAAGCAGTTGGTACTACCAATCCGCGAATCAATGTTTCTTAAATACTAGGGTAAAAACAAATCCTAAAACTATGGAGAAAAAGACCACAGAATCCTCAAAAGTTTGGGAAATAATAAGGCTGACCCGTCATTCAATGCGGCCGCCCTCTCTTGGGTGTGCGGTCGCACTAATAAGCTCTGGACCCTTCTGCCTAGTGTGTGCGGGCTCTCAGTCAGGAAATGTGCGGGCACACTAATGCATCATCACTTTCTGCTCACTTTTGCCCCAGCGTGCGGCCTCACCCTTTGATGTGTGCGATCACACATTCAATAAAATCATCCATGCTTAATCTGCCTAGGGTGGGCAGTTGCCCACTTCTGAAGGTGCGGCCTCTCACCTCTGCTGCACTAAATTTTCTTCTTTGCTTTCCTCTATTCTTCACAGCTTCATAGTCCTTCCCATCCTTGCACTCTTTTGTCCCAAAAACCATGCTTTTCACCACTTTTACGTGTACTACAGAACACTCCACAAACCCATTAAAAACATTAATTTACTCGAGGAATAGCTAAGAATAGAGTCCGAAAGTGTACCCTTTGGATGTGTAAAAACACATCCATCATAGTACTCCCTCGGTTTCAGTTTTTTTTTTTTCTTCACAATACAAGCTCTTCGTTTATGAAAACATTATAATGTTTCATCTAATTTACTGTTTTCCATATATACCCTTACTTTAACTATCTTGTGAAGGTAAAAGGTTGTAAAAATCTACGTGGGATTTAATGGAAAAGTGAATTAATCATTTGTATTTGGTTCTTAAGTGGCCAAATTTATTTATTTTTTGACAGAAAGTGGCCAAAAATTGAGACATGCAGAAAGGTAAATGTGGCCAAATAAATGAGACGGAGGGAGTAAAAGTTGTGGGCAGTTTTTTCATGAAACTTGGCAAATTATTTGCCAGTCAAAGCTATAATTGCAACTCTACATGCAATAACAATTAACAAGAGATTCAGTAAATGTATCAACTATTTTATTCCCCAACCCTGTCATATGTCTGTCCACAAACTTATGTTGGAGTTCCATGTTCATCTTGTTAGGGAACACAAAAAAGGATAGGGCTTACTAAGTTTGTACAACCTCTGTCCCAAAATGAATGTCCGAAATTGCTCTTGAACAAGAGCAATTTTGGACATTCATTTTGGGACGGAGTTGAATGAGATGAACTCTAATTAGTAGATAGGGAATTTCTGTGTTCTGAAGGGACACGTAGCAATGAGATTAAAATTTAAATCACTTTTTGATTCCATATTTTCAGGTATTTGCACAATCTTGAAGATGTGGTGAATAAAATCTACGATCAAATGGACCTGCTACCATTCGGTGATGAAATTGAAACCCAGGTTCTTTTATTCAACAGTGAGGACAGCAACCATTCTTGGAGAGATATGCAAGAGAGACATGAAATAGCTGAAACTAGAAAGACGTATGAATCAGTATCTGTAGAAGATGAGTCTTCCCAACCATTAGAAAAGATTAACGAGAACCCCCAAGAACATGACCGAAAACTAAATGAAGCCCGGGAAAGGAGAGAGAAGGCCAAAAGATATGGATCTTTCACTAGTTGGATACCTGATCTGCAGAGGGTTTGGGCCCCGAAGCGGACTAAGGTAGTGAAACTGAAAACCGAGTCTTTATCGAAAGGATCCAAAAGGAAGAGACAGCGAAAGACTAGTTACAGTGTAGTTTGTGAGACCCCAATGACAGGGAATTTTCAAGAAGGTGGAGTAAAAGATGGTGACGGTGATCATGAGAATAACTCGGTTAAATCTGTTTCTAAGGCATTATTTCAAGATGATAGATGAATGATTTAAGGTCTGATGATGTTGCTCTAGCTGACTTGACTAATGGACATACTTGAGGACTGCAGTTGTAAAATCAGATCAGCATTGTCCATGTGTTGTTTCTATATCCACCAGCATGCGCAGAATTCCGCGCAATTGGCAAATACATCCCAAGCAAGAGATGTATTACTTGTTACTTTGTTTTCTTGAATGTATAAATGAAATTAATTGTGTAAAACTGAACTTGTTACAGTGTACTGCTAAAATTATCTAAAGTGTAACCCATATTTTATTTATTTTGAATAGTACCAAGTGACCCTTGCTATATTTATGAGCTGTTGAATCAGGTTGAAAATATTTCTCATGTCTCATAATAATTGTTGTGCCTTCCCTTTTTTTTTTTTTTTTTTTTCTTTTGTCTCAAAATAACTGCGATATTTAAGAAGGTAAGCATACATGTGCTTGTATTAGGAATTTTGATTTGTCGTGAATAACAGCGAGTTTTTTGCCAAACAAACATGCGTACTATCAGATTATTGCAATTTCCCACTTGTACTGTCAAAACTCCCAATGTCACCTGCGTACTTTAGTTTATTAACAAAATAACCGATTTTTTAAACTGCTGTTAAAAACTTAACGACATTGTACAAATATTTGAGAAAATTACCACCTAATCCCCAATCTTAAGTAAAATTACCACCTAGTCCAGAATTAAAAATAAAACACCATAGGGTCCATTAATATGATAGAATCCCGAAACTACCCCTTATTTTCAATTAAAACAACAACCCTCCCCTCTCCTCTCATTCGACGCAAACCGACTTCTCTCTCTACTTTCTCTCACTACGTTCTAACCGGCGACCCCTATCCCCCCTCCGGCAACGTTTCCATTCCCATCGCCGCCGACCCCTCCTCTCCACCTCCGGCAACCTTTCCCCCCGATCTCCAAACCCTGGCGAACATCTCCCTTCCCCGACCTCCGAACAGATCCAACCTCCGACCAGATCCAACCTCAGATCAGATCCGACTAATAGATCCGACGATTATCACGTAGGAAATCTGTCTGTGTGCACTAGTTTGGTCACCGCTAAATCCGGCCAAGCAATATGCTCCGACGCTTTGTTTTTCCACCGGATCTGAAATTCTCATTCCATCAATGATCAATCTACTCCATCGGAAATGCAAAATGACGTATTTGAAAGAAATGAAGCTGGCGGAGACGAGCCGAAGCACTACTGGTGGTGACCGAATGCAAAGTGCCAGCGTGGGAATAAAAGTGGATAAGGAGGCAAAGAAGCGAAGATGTGGTCGTGTTAGATGCCGGAGACATTGAGAGTGTTCAGTCTTCTCTCTCCTCCTGGGTTAGTAAATCTATTAGTGAGTGTGTGTTTGTGTGTTAGAGAGGCAGAAGTATACCAAGAAATTATTTTCTAAAATCAAGTTCTAGATGCCTTTTTTTGGGGGGGGGGGGGAAAGGCACTTGCTGAAGCACTTAACTTATTGAGTGGGGAATTCCTAAGCACAGTTGGTAAATTGCAGGCAGAGCAACAAAAGCAAAGAGGTTTATAGGAACAAGAATGCCTTCCAAAGAGGTTGTTTACACCTTTAGTAAAGCCAATCCCATTTATTTGGTAATCTTATATTCTTACTTTTTAAGATAAGATAGTATATTATTTTCAGATTTTGACTGTTATGGTGATATAATTGCACTCGAGTATTATTTTTCGCTGAAATGGATAATATTTTCATGCAGATATTTTGAATTGAACTAAACAACTGCTAACTTCTCTTCTCTGTTCTTGGAACAATCACGAAACAACTGTGTACTTGTTTATGGAACAATTGTGAACATATACTTGGAACTTCTCTTAGAAAAAACTGTGAATTTGTTCTTGAAAAACTTTGAACTTGTTCTTGGACAATAGTGAACTTTGTTGTTGGTCGCTGGATAGAGTTCTTGGAACATAGTTGTTCTTGGAACAATTGTGAAGTTTTTTAAAGGAACAACAGTGAACTTGTTATTGGAACAATTGTGAAGTTTTTTTCTAAGAACAACAGTGAACTTGTTATTGGAACAACTGTGGAATTGTTCATGGAACAAATGCGAACTTGTTTTCGAAAAAAAAAAAGTGTACTTGTTCTTGGAACTTATTTTGGGAACAACTATGAACTTGTTTTTGAAATAACTGCAAACTTGTTCTTAAAAAAATTGTATTTTTTGTATTAAAATATGTGAATTTGTTCTTAAAAATTTATTGTTAGAACATCTGTGAACTTTTTCTTGGAACAAGTGTGAACTTGTTCTTGGAACAACTACGAACTTACAATTGCGAACTTGTTTTTGGAACAAGTGCGAACTTGTTATTGGAACAATTACGAACTTACAATTGTGAATTTACAATTGCGATCTTACAATTGCGATCTTACAATTGCGATCTTACAATTACGAACTTACAATTGTGAACTTACAAGTGCGATCTTACAATTGCGAACTTACAATTGCGAACTTGTTTTTTGAACAAGTGCGAACTTGTTATTGGAACAATTGCGAACTTGTTCTTGGAACAATTGCGAACTTACAATTGTGAACTTATAATTGCGAACTTGTTCTTGGAACAAGAACAAATGTGAATTATTTTTTTTTGAACAAATGCGAACTTACAATTGGAACAAGAACAAATTTAACAAATACGAACTTACAACTGTGAACTTGTTCTAAAACAACTGTGAATTTGTTCTTAAACAACTATGACTTTGTTCTTGAAAAAAATATTATTTAAAAAAAAATGTGAATTTGTTGCTAAGAGCTTTTAATTTGTTCTTGTAGAAAATGTGTAGTTTTTTAAATAAAGAATGATTGTTTTTTTTCAAAAAAATAAAATGGACAATGGAAAATGGTCGTCAGAGGTAGTCACCGGAAAATGGTCGTCGGAAAAAGGTGGCCGGAGGTGGTAGCCGGAAAATGGTTGCCGGTGATAGTCACCGGAAAATGGTCATCGGAAAAGGTGGCCGGAGATGGTCGCTGTAAAACGGTGGCCGGAAGTAGTCGCCGGAAAATGGCCGCCAGAGGTGGCCGGAAATGCCCACCGGAGGTGGTCGCCGGAAAAGGTGGCCGGAGGTGGTCGCCGGGAAAAGGTGGGCGGAGGTGGCCGGAGGTGGTCGCCGGAAAAGGTGGCCGGAGGCGGCCGCCGGGAAAAGGTGTCCGGAAATGGCGGCCGGAAAAAGTCGCCGGAAAACGGTGGCCGGAAAAAATCGTCGGAAAATGGTGGTCGCAGGTGGTCGCCGGAAAATGGTTCCCGGGAAAAGGCCGCCGGGAAAAAGTGGCCGGGGGTGGCCGCCGGGAATAGGTGTCCGGAAATGGTGACCGGAAAAAGTCGTCGGAAAACGGTGGTCGGAAAAAATCGTCGGAAAATGGTGGCCGGAGGTGGTCGCCGGAAAATGGTTCCCGCGAAAAGGCCGCCGGAAAATGGTGGCCGGAGGTGACCACCGGAAAAAGGTGGCCGGAGGTGGTCGACGGGAAAAAGTAATCGGAGGCGGTCGCCGGAAAAAGGTGGCCGGAAAAAATCACCGGGAAATGGTGGTCGGAAAATGGTTGCCGGATGTGGTCGCCGGAAAAAGGTGACCGGAGGTGGTCACCGGAAAACGGTGGCCGGAAGTCGTCGCCGGAAAATGGCCGCCGGAGGTGGTCGCCGGAAAAGGTGACCGGAGGTGGTCGCGGGGAAAAAGTAACCGGAGGTGGTCGCCGGAAAAAGGTGGCCGGAAAAAGTCACCGGGAAATGGTGGCCGGATGTGGTAGCCGGAAAAGGTGGCCGGAGGTGGTCGCCGGAAAAGGGTGGCCGGAAAAAGTCCCCGGAAAATGGTGGCCGGAGGTGGTCAAAGGTGGTTGAAGAGAGAAAGTGAAATGATGGATGTAGTGGCATTAATGTAATTTTTAATTATTTATTAAGGGCATGAGTGTCTTTTTAGTAACCCTTGGACTAGGTGGTAATATTGAAAATTCCTTGGACTAGATGGTAATTTTGATTAGGATGAGGGACTAAATGGTAGTTGCCCCCAAATATTTTTCAAATGTGGTCATTAAAGTTCTTTTATTTTTTGCAATGCGCTCACCCAATTGACGGAATTGTCAAAATTTTAACACAGGTTGGTTATTTAACATGTCTATTGTTGAAATTAACTCAAAATTAACAATAGACATGTTAAATAACCAACTCGGGTTAAAAATTTGACAATTCTGACGGATCTGTTAAAAATTTGACAATTCAA
The DNA here is from genome assembly GCA_026119855.1 of Campanula takesimana. Lineage (NCBI taxonomy): Eukaryota > Viridiplantae > Streptophyta > Magnoliopsida > Asterales > Campanulaceae > Campanula > Campanula takesimana. The sequence continues at coordinate 755,330 of JAOWBW010000589.1, forward strand.
AAACACACAGATACACACAGTGAAGAACCCTTGAATATATATACACACACACACACATATATATATAGATATACCTCCCGGAGATGAATTCTATCAGAGTCAACTTTACTTCTAGCAGAAACAGGTCTTCTTGAAACAACACAATCAACAGAGGCGGCATCGGTAGTGAACCCACTCCTGGGCTTACACCATACATCTGGGACAACCAAACAAGATGATGAAGAAGAAGAACAAGGAGCTGATTGTGGATTGTTAATTGTTGTCGAATTCAACATTGCAATTCCACCTTGATTTGGACTTAACCCTTTTGTTAATTTCTTCTGCTTCTTCTTCCTGACTTTCTTCCCTTCCCAATTAGCCGACGACCGAATCGCCGCCGGCACCGACACTTGAGACGACGCCGTACATCCCATTCCCCTAAACGTCGTGGATGTGATGTTCTTCTTTTTGGGTGTGCTTCCACTTCCACTGTTAAAGTAGAAGAGGAATATAAAAGAAAATATGCTGAAGTCACAAGAAAGGAGAAGTGCAAAATAGCTTTTATTGACTCAATGTACTGCTACTTAGAAATGAAAACAACTACGTGCTTTAAATAGATAAAAACCAACTGAACTCCTAATTATTCTCCAACATTTTCTAACTGAGTAATAGACCACTAACTCATTATTTGACTACTTCAACTAACAAACTGGAACTACTTAGCTAAGAATCAGGATTATCCTCAATATCCTCCCTTAATTCTGATTCTGCAGCGTCCTAACTCCCATCATGCACCTGAGCTTGATAAAAGCTTCATACTTCAACGGCTTTGTTAAAATATCTGCAACTTGGTCTTCTGACTTGCAATACTCGAGCTCAATTTCTCCCTTTTGAACTTGATCCCTTAGAAAATGAAAACGTGTGCTGATATGCTTGCTTCTTCTATGTGTGACTGGATTCTTGGCCAAATTAATGGCAGAAGTGTTATCCACAAAAATCTTCACGGGCCTTCGAACAGGATTTTGAATTTGACTCATCAAATTACACAACCAAATAGCTTGGCACGCGCTTGAGGCAGCAGCTACATACTCCGCTTCACACGTTGAAAGCGCTACCACAGACTGTTTTGCCGATGACCAAGAACATGCAGTAGTCCCAAAGTTAAAACAATACCTAGAAGTGCTTTTCCCGTCGTCGAGATCTCCAGCCCAGTCACTATCGGAGTATCCTACAACCGCATAATTATTAGATGAGGAATAGAATAAACCATAATTATAGGTGCCTTTTATGTAACGCAGGGAAATTCCTGAAACTTGTTGATTAATCCGACTCCGTATGAGATGTCAGGCCTTGTGCATGTGAGGTACCTCAAGGTTCCAACAATTTGCTTGAAGTAAGTGTTGGTCCCAAAGGGCAACAAGGGTATGAAAAATAGCTAGAGGGGGGGTGAATAGCTGTTTTAAAATTCTTTTCGTACCCTTGAAAAACTCAATTGCAAATGCGCACTTTATCAAGTAAGCGTTATGATATGCGCCTAAGTGAGTGAGTGAAATGCACAGCGGAATTTAGTAATGTAAATAGGCGCAAAGTATGATAAAGGGGGCGCACACACACTAAGTATTTTGGCTCAAAGTGGGTGAAATAAGAAACTAAGGCAAATGAGTCAACGACACAACACAATTCAGTTCAATCAATCTACAATGAGTAAACAAGCAAATAGTGAGTGAAGATAATAACTTGAAAGTAAATGACAAGATAATAACACAAGCTATTTGGAGAGGTTCGATCAATGAAAGATCTACGTCCTCTACCAAGATGGTTAGTCTTGGATTTCTAATGGAGATCTTATATAATGAGTGAGTGTTACAAATTACAACTTTTGAGCTTCTACACTAACTCAAGATCTAATATTCTATGAATGAACAAATCCAAAACAATAACCAGTGTATCTCTAAAAGATGGATCTAAATGATCAAACTTAAAGAGGTGCGTGTGTGATTTTAGTATCAAGGCTCTTTAGATCTTTATGATTTAGAGCACAATGAAACTAAAGTGTTATAGCTTGAAGATCTGGGCTAAGGATGAAGGTATGAAGATGTTCTTGAGGAATTCTGGAAAAACAAAGGCAATCTTCAAATCTTCAACAAATGCTTTGAGAGAGAAATTCTTGAAATTCTTAGCAAAACTCAGCAACTTCAAAATGTTGAAGTTATGGGGTATTTATAGTGAACTTAAAAAAACTAGCCGTTTGGAAATCCTTGTGGATAAGATAAGCTGTCGCTCGTTGATTGGAGCATGCATATATTATGGCCATTTTGACACTCAACATAAATGTGACCGTTGTGGACACGTGTCAACAGATTAGGTGCATATGAATCTTTTATCCACCGTTGGATCATTGGCGTAATTTGAATTCTCTTCAAGTCTTTGAATCTTCAATAAATCACTGAGTGTTGAATAAATACTTTGAGGCGCGTTTGAGCCAACAGGCGCACATTATGTGTGCGCTAAACTAAGGGGCGCAGAGGCGCGTATCAGAGCTAGGAAGAAATCCTTGTGCGCGCGCTCTGAAAGGCGCATGGCGCGAATTGAAGAAAGGCGCATGGCGCGTGGTGCAGGAGGCGCATATGCGCGGCTCAAACTCACTGAGTGATTTTTCTTGAATCTTGATCTTCTTGCCCTATTTCTAAGCCTATTCTATAACAATGGACAACCTAAAAAAATGAAGTATAAATACTTTTTACATGTGGGTCTAAAGTCCATAAAATAAAACTTAGGTGATGGATCAATCAAATCTAGTAAATCCTATTACATTAAAACTGAGATATATGTGGGCATACCCAACAGTAAGTAAGATCAACATGTGCACCATCACCTTCGCTAGACAATTTTGTGCCGACCTCTATAGGTGTTCTAACTGGATTGCAATCAAACATATGAAATTTCTTTAAAAGTTCTGTAGCATACCTCTTTTGGGAGATAAAAATTCCATCTTCTCGTTGAAACACCTCAATGCCAAGGAAAAATGACATCAAGCCAAGATCTTGTAAGATAATATTATCCCACATCAGGAACAAACTAGTCATGCCTATAACATATAAAGATCCGGGCCACTCCCCTTGGCACCAATTGGTTTTAAGGTGGAACCTCAGACTTTATCAGATCTGTCATTTCAAACTTGCTAATCAAAGAGGATTTAAAATCCTCAATCAGCTTGACATTGTTACCCGTGAAGATCAAATCATCAACGTAAAGACACAATAATAACAAATCACCAGAATTATGAACCTTCACATATGCACCATATTTAGATGGGCACCTTTGAAATCCCATACCGTGAAAAACAGAGTCAATGTGCTCATTCCAAGATCGAGGCGCTTGCTTTAATCCATACAACGCCTTGTTCAATCTGAACACTTTATCTTCACTTCCACGTCTCACGAAACCCGGAGGTTGATTAACAAAAACCTCTTCCTTAAGTGGACCATTGAGAAAGGCTGATTTAAAATCCATTTGATGGATTTTCCATTGATTTTGTGCAGCCAAAGCGATTAAGACTCTAATTGATTCCATTCGAGCAACGGGAGAAAATACCTCTTGAAAATCACGGCCGGGTCGTTGCTCGAAGCCCTTTGCAACCAGTCTCGCCTTATACCTCTCTACTTCACCACTTGGTTTCACTTTCGTTTTGAAAACCCACTTAACATCAATCGCCTTGTGACCCGGTGGAATTGTAGTAAGTTCCCATGTATTCTTCCTCTCTATTGCCTCTAGCTCTTCGTTCATTGCATTCAGCCATTTTAGATCGTGAATTGCCTCCTCAAAAACTACTGGTTCCAAATCTGCAAACATAGAAAAATGCACAAATTCCCTATCATCATCAATAGTATTATCAGGATTTACCTCAAAATCCTTTAAGAGAACAGATTGTTGCCGATGTCGCCTAGGTCTTTCATTTTCCAGAGGTTGATCTTGCACAACATCATTTTCTGGAATTTCTTCGTTTATGGGAACAAAGGAGTCTTCATCTTCTTCTAGCATAGAGATGGATTTCTTTGAAAAACTTTCTTGCTGATTCGTCGTCCAACTCCACGCTTCACTTTCAACAAAATGACATCTCTACTGAGAATCACTTTATTTGTTTGCGGATTAAACAACTTGTAGCCACCATTTACATAGCCAACAAAGACAGCCTTCTCTCCTCGATCATCCAACTTTGTTCTCCTTTGAGTAGGAACATGAACATAGGCAATAGAACCAAACACTTTAAGATGCTTTACACTTGGCTTATGACCGCTTGATGCTTCGGCTGGTGTGATATTCTGGACACTCACTGTTGGAGATCTGTTTATCAAGTAAACAGAACATGAGACGGCTTCACCCGAAAAAGAATTTGGCATACCTTTTGCCTTTAACATGCTTCTAGCCATGTCCATTATAGTACGATTCTTTCTTTCGGCAACCCTGTTGTGTTGTGGGGTGTAGGGAAAAACAATGTCATGCTTTATTCCCTGATCTTCACAAAATTTAGTGAATTCATTTGACGTATATTCACCACCACCATCCGTTCGAAGAATTTTGATAAAGTAACCTCTTTGCTTCTCAACATGAGCCTTAAATTTCTTAAAGTGATCGAAAACATCAGATTTCCTTTGCAGAAAATAAACCCAAGTTTTTCTAGTAAAGTCATCGATAAACGTAAGAAAGTATCTATTGTTACCGTTTGACAAGATTCTCATTGGCCCGCACATGTCCGAGTGAATAAGCTCCAGTGGTTGTGTAGCTCGCCGATTCTTTCCAGCTACAAATGGAAATCTGATATGTTTTCCAATAGTGCAGGCTTCACAAAGCTGTTCGGGATGGTGTATACTTGGTAACCCTTTCACCATATTTCCTTCAGCAAGCATCTTAAGACTGCGAAAACCCAAATGACCAAATCGAAGATGCCACAACCATGATTCATCATTCATATCAGCATTAAGACATGCATATACATCACTGGAAATATCGATTTTAAACATGCGATTCTTTGTTAAGGGAGCCTTAAGAACAAGTGCACCTTTTTTATCAACAACAGAGAGGGAATTCTGAATTGTATGCATTTCATACCCCTTTTCCAATAGCCGACCCATGCTAATCAGATTACTCTTCATCTGTGGCACATAAAATACATCGGATATGTAGCTGTGATCTCTATTCTTTAACTTGATCAGAACCTTTCCTTTTCCCATCACCGGTATGGTACTGTCATCAGCAAACTTCACATTAGAGCGAACTGACTCATCTAGCTCCACAAAGAGTCCTTCTTTCCGCACATATGATTGATACATCCGGTGTCGAGAAACCATGTGTTGTAGTTCTGCATTTCACTAGTTGCAGTAACCATCAACAAAGCATGATTATCATCGTCATCGCTTTCTTGTGCGCAATTAGCAACATGATCGCTTTCGTTGTTTCTGCATTCACTTGCATAATGACCAAACTTATGACATGAATAACACTCAATCGAAGACTTATCATACCTCCCTTTACCATATCCACGTCCTCTAGAATGGTGGTTATGTTGATGTTCCTTATTCGATCTCTCTTGGTCATTGTTTTGATTACCTCTGCCACCATGATTATTATTCTGACCACCACGACCTCTGTTATTGTAGTGGTTTCCACGTCCTCGTCCTCTTCCTCTAGATCCACTGTTTGTGGTGACTTGACATTGGAATGCTTGCTCGATGGGCTTCTCATTACGCCTCTCATTCATCCGTTGTTCATGGGCTTCAAGTGAACCTGATAGTTCTTTGACAGTCATCTCCGACAGATCATTAACTTCTTCTATCGCCACTACAATATGGTCGAAACGCGGTGTGAGCGCTCGTAGGATTTTCTCCACCTTCTTTTGATCTGAATATGTTTCTCCATATATTTTCATTTGATTTGTCAAAGAAATAACTCGACTTATAAAGCCAACAACATTTTCAGATGACTCCATTTGCAACAATCCATGTGCTCTTATATACTTTGCAATTGTTTCCTTAATTGCCGATGTGGGACTTTGGGTTGCACCCCAACAATCCTCCCCTCAAACCAAGGACCACACCGCTATGGCCCGCAGTGTTTCCTCTGGCCCATATCGGCGAAAGCTTGTACCAACCGCCCGCAAAACACCATCGCCCTCGATTGCAAAACTCGATTCGAAATGTCGCACAAGGGGAACCCCACCATATAAAGCACACACACGGTCCACCCGGTCGGGCCCATCCGAACCATGGCTCTGATACCACTGTTAAAGTAGAAGAGGAATATAAAAGAAAATATGCTGAAGTCACAAGAAAGGAGAAGTGCAAAATAGCTTTTATTGACTCAATGTACTGCTACTTAGAAATGAAAACAACTACGTGCTTTAAATAGATAAAAACCAACTGAACTCCTAATTATTCTCCAACATTTTCTAACTGAGTAATAGACCACTAACTCATTATTTGACTACTTCAACTAACAAACTGGAACTACTTAGCTAAGAATCAGGATTATCCTCAATACCACTTCCGCCGGCTCCGGTACTTCCGCCGTCGGTGGTAGGGGTCAAAGTGGAGAGAACGAGGGAAGAAATGGTAGGTTTGGAGCGGATTTGAAATGGATTTGGATCTAAATCAGAAATGGGTTGTTGGATTTTGGGTGGTTTTCTATTGTACCGATTGTTGTTATTGTGGTCGGACATTGTTGAGCTCTCTGCAACCATTAGAGGCGTTCTTGATTCTTGAATCCAATTCTGTCTGGACAGAGAGAGAATGTGGGAGCAATGAGAATAATGGAATTAATGGGGTGCAGTGCTGGCGATTAAGGGCGGCGGTGGGTATAGCGAGGATAAGAGAGGGGGTGGAGATGGGAGTGGTGAGGGAAATCGGCAGCGATGAGGATGGTGCCGGCGTTGTTGGAATGAGCGGAGAGAGAGATTGTTGGAGAGACCGATCTAGAGATAGAGAGAAGGGGGTTTAAGGGATTTGATTGGGATTCCCCTGTTAATTTGTTAATTTTGAGTTAATTTCAACAATAGACATGTTAAATAGCCAACTCGGGGTTAAAAATTTGACAATTCCGTCAGTTGGGTGAGCGCATTGCAAAAAAAAACAACTTTAATGACCACATTTGAAAAATATTTGTACAATGTCGTTATGTTTTTAACAACAGTTAAAAAAATCGGTTATTTTGTTAATAAACTAAAGTACAAATGTGACATTGGGAGTTTTGACAGTACAAGTGGGAAATTGCAATAATCTGATAGTACGCATGTTTGTTTGACAAAAAACTCGAATAACAACACTCAACATGAAATAGAGCCAAAAAAAGAGTATGAGCTCATAAGAAGAAATGGGGGTATTTTTGGGAATATTTAATTTTGGGCTGAACTAATATAAGAATAGGGGTGTATATAGTACTCTCTGGTCCAAAATAACTGTCACTTTTGTGCTAAATGTCCTTCTTACCCTTACATAGAAACTTGTTTTGTTATATTAATTGTTTATTTGGAGATGTTAATGTACTAAAGATGTACCCTTAATTAGGGGTGTAAGTGGTTCGGTTCAAACCGCGGTTTGAGACCGAACCGAACCAAACCATGCGGTTTGGTTTGGTTTTCAAGCACCAATGGTTCGGTTCAGTCTCAAATATTGGCAAACCACATGGTTCGGTTTGGTTTGTGGTTTGACCTTCCCAGACCAAACCAAACCAAACCGAACCGCTGTTTGAGACCGCAAGACCGAACCACCAAGCCGAACCGCCAGACTAAACCACATTACATAAACTAATCCTAACCCCAGTTTCACATCTTATTTAATATTTTTGTACATTTATTAAAATTTATTATTAGATCATTACATAGACTAGTCCTAACTCCCATTTTGTATTTTTTTTAATATTACATCTCATCGTTTGTTATCTTCATTACGATTTGCGATACATATAATATTATTACCAATTTCTCTCCACGATCTATATTATAGAGTGTTTTTTTTTCTTTCGGCCTCTCTCTTCGTCTAGTCTCTCTCTTCATTCGACTTTCCTCTTCAAAATCCACATCTTTCGCACTTCCTCCGTGATCACGAAAAATTAAAACAAACGTAATAATGAGTTGCGTTTTGAATCGTGGTTTGAACCGTAGTCTAAACTATGGTTTGAACCACGTAATTAAACCACGGTTTGAACCAAACCGAACCAAACCATAGCGGTTTGATTTGGTTCGGTTTGAAATTTTTCATGGTTCGGTTCGGTTTGGAATTTTCACAAACCGATGACTAGTGGTTCGGTCCGTAAATACCCCCAAACCGAACCATTTACACCCCTACCCTTAATAAGGGTAAAGTTGACACTTTTGTTACTAAATCATGATAATAAAATTGTTTTTTTTAAGAATTGTACAAACACATAAAAAAATAAAAAATAAAAAAAATGGACCTGAATGAGCGGTAGCGCTCTAGGAATTCTCGCTCGAATTAGCTTCGAATCAAGGTGAAACCCTTTGTACCATAATTTGTGTACTACAAGTGATCTGACGGCTATGCATTACTTGTGATATTAAAATCATTTCAATTTTAGTTATTTATAGCTATTAGATCACATGGGTATAAACTATAAAGTGGTACACAAGTGCTTCGAATCAAGGTGAAATCCTTCCTTTGAATCTGTGTGATGGCGACAGTGAAAAACAGATAAAAGACAGAGAGAAGTCAACACCCCCCCCCCCTCCCGATGTGCACAGTAGCATGGCAAGAGCTTATGCAGGAGGAGGAGGCACTCGGTCAATGGCGAGGGCAAGGTCAATCACAGTCCCTCGAATCTTGACCAAGTCTTCGCCTTATCTCCCTCCTTTGACTCGTTTTCCCCTTCGTTTATCCTCACCTTCTTCTTATTCTGTTAAGCTTCAACAACACGATCTAGTTGCCGGTAACAGTTCATCTCTTTAGATTCTATAATCTCCGTCCAATGTCAATTTTGGAATGTGTTTTATTGATTCAGTAGAAATTGTTTGGAATCATTGTTTGCCAAATATTTGTACATGAATCTTCTAATTTCGACTTCTTTCTCATTGAATTGAATTGAATTGCTGGGGAGATTTCTTCTTGGATAAGATGAATCATGTGTCAATTAATTGTGATGGTATATAAGTGTCCTGGTCTTCTTTTTAATTTTTGCTACTTGACCTAATTTGTGTGCTAAAACTTAATACAAATCTAAATTGATATAGGAGTATTAATTAATTTTGTGAATCAAATTGTTCATGAGTGACTGTTAGCATATTGATAATTCTGATTCATCTGTGAATGGTTCCAAAGACCTTAGGTAAGAGGGCGGTTTTCTTGAACTAGGCCTATTTCAGATTGCGTGATTTTAATTAGAATAAAAGCGACAGTAGATGAAATGTTGAAAATAAGTTTCTTTGAAATAAAAGTTGTGCTACGTTTAATGATATTGAGGCCATCAAGATGCAACTCTACATTGATTGCTGCACATCTAGTGTTTTGATTTACTGACTCAGGTTCATTTCTTTCCAAGAGAAAGTCATTTATGATTTATCTAAAAGAGTACTTCTCACTGTCTAGCTGAGCTAAAGAACGTACACGATGATAACTAATTGGTAAACAATAAAGTAATAAGGAACTTGATGGTACTAATAACCCAAAAGACACCATAACTTACTTGGTAACTCCTGTTGAGGCTACAGGAAAATCACGGGGTTGTAGGACGTGGTTTCACCGAGAGCCAGACATGCTACAAATTCTTCTTAGAACTCAACGGGAATATCATGAAACTTGAAAGCAGTGACAACATAGGTGTGTTATCTCTGAAACTATCTGTATATTTAGTGCTTCACCTATTCTACTCTCTGCCCTTCCCTTGCCTTAGTTTAATCACAAACATATCTTCTTTTTCTTTTCTTTTTTGATTATTTATTTATCTATATCCAATATTTGACCAAGCACACCCTGCCGTTTCCCTTTAGTAATTCTTATAGTTTGCCCAACTGAATCCCAATGAGTGTCTTCAAAACACACAAAGAAAATTGTTTGTGTAATTATCATAATTTCTTTCTAAAACAGATTCCAAGAGGTTGTCATCAGTTCTTATTAAAGCCTCTCCAGAAGACATGTCTGATTCTGTTGAAGCTGGAGAGGTATTCTCAGATTTAAAGGAAAAGGTGAGTCATCCTTGTTCTCTATAAATTTACTCATATAGTTTTCTTATTTGGCATGTGGGAGTTTAGCATCCATCGCCAGCTAGGCAAATGACTTCTCTAGTTTCACCTTACCAACTGTACCAACACAACCCAGCTTTTGAATGTTGAGGACTCCCATATTGTTCAACTCTGTACTTGTAGGTTGTTGATGTTCTTAATTTCTCTTATGAGTAAACTACCAAATTGACCCGCGTACTACTCCTGATTTCCACTTTCCTCTTTACTATCGAAACAACGAAAGCAATATGCGTAATATTGATAGATTAGCAAAATTTAACAAAATCGTTAACTAATGTTAATGGAAGTTAAATGGCGTTAGTATTTTAACAGATATTACTATCAAAAATTTCAAATCGCCCCATAACCAAACAGACTCCTAAATCGCAAATATGAATACTAAAAATGACTATTTACCCTTTTCCTATCATCGCCACCACCATTCAAACACCGCTACTGCCCAACCACATCACCACTGCCGCCAATCCACGAGATTCGAAAACCAACCCATCTCCAAACAAACCTACATATCAAATCCAAAATCAAGCTCTTTATTTGTAGAGATCTAGGTTGTATTGAAAACACTTAAGATACCCAGATCCGGGCTATCTGCAACGTGAATATAAAAGGGGAGGGAAGCGAAGATTGTGTCTGCTTCATAAAAATATTTGAGTAGCAACTTCAAGGAATGAAATTGGCAAAAATCATATTTTGGTCACTGAACTATAGATCAATTTCCAATGTTCTCACTGAACTTTATTTTTTTCAAATGTTCTCATTGAACTTTTTTTAATTTTTTCAATGTGCTCACCCCATCCATAATTTTGCTAAATATTTGACGGCATCTAAGCACATAACTTCACCCGACTAATTTTGTTAAAAACTTAATAAAAATTAGACTCTAAGACTATTTCTTATATAGTTAATGGCATAAAACTAAAATGTTAATTGACATAAATTACCCCTCTCCCTTATCATCTTTAAAAACCCAGCAATAACCTGTCTCTCTCTCCTCTCTTTCAACCAAACAACACCACCTCCAACAAACCATACACACACCTAAGGCCCTAATCAGCAACGCCCACCCCAACCCAAACTACGCCACCACCTTCAACTTCCTCACCACTCTTTATTCCGTCCCCGTTGAACCCACTAAGTGAACCCACCCAAACATCAAAGCCCCGTCTCTTAGTTACCTTCCCCAGCTCCAAACTATTGTTGTTGGTGAAAGAATCTAAAATATTTCGTGACTCATATTTTCCTTCATGCACTGATGGAATATCCGCCTGAATATGAGGTTGTTGTGCCACCGGAGGAGCTCCCATGTCCTCTCCACCATCATTAGCTCGAAATCCCCTTCTAACCGGTTCATCATGATGGAGGTTATCCCCACGAGGACCATGTTGGTTATTCGGGTTGCCACCACCACCACCAACTCGCAATCCCGTCAAGGCCGCTAATAATTGGGTATGTTGTTCGCGTCGGAGAGCTAAAGTCACTTCTCTAGCTTCTCTATCTTCTTGTGCTTGACGCTCCGAACGTTCCCTAAATTCGCGATCTTGAGTTGCTATGCGCTCTAGGATAGTTGCAAGAGTGGAATGAATGGCTCCGTCGTCTCCACCGGAATTGGTCATCGTTCAAGGATCGTTCCCTTTTTTGATACCAACTGATGTAAACGCAGCGGAATAGTAACAAGAATTGATTTACGAACAATTCTTCTGCAAGGATTAAGGAATCCCAAACAAGAAATCAACAAGAAATCTTGAAAACCAAAAGGTTTAACTAATATTGCAATTGCAATTCAATTTTTATTAAATAAAAGCTTATTTTCGGAATACAACTTGAGGCCTATTTTATAGTGCCCATAAAACTTGAAAAACAATCCTAAACATTCTAGGAATAAACCTAACCTATATGGTAACATAATAGGACTTAAAAATAGCAAAATAACTCCTAATCCTACTCTAAAACATACTTTAAATGACCCATCAAAATTAATGACGAAAATACTAATAAAAATACTAATTAAAACTAAACTAATAATAAAATACCAATATGATTATAATATTTGATATAATCATATACTCGTATTGCATCAACTTTTTTTAATTTTTTCAATGTGCTCACTCCATCCATAATTTTGCTAAATATTTGACGTCATCTAAGCACATAACTTCACCCGACTAATTTTGTTAAAAACTTAATAAAAGTTAGACTCTATATAGTTAATGGCATAAAACTAAAATGTTAATTGACATAAATTACCCCTCTCCCTTATCATCTTCACCAACTAAAATAAAAACCCAGCAATAACCTCTCTCTCTCCTCTCTTTCAACCAAACAACACCACCTCCAACAAACCATACACACACCTAAGGCCCTAATCAGCAACGCTCACCCAGGGGCGGACCTGGCCTTGTGCCTGACGGTGCCGCGGCACCGGTAAATAAATAAAAATAAAATAAAATTATACCTATGTAGGGATGGCAATTTGAGACACCCACGACTTCTCTCTCACAAATCGAATGGTTAGAGGAGAAGCGAAGTGTGAGATGTTGAGAGTCAGTCAACGCATACGCCAGAAATTTCTAGGGATTTCTAGAAAGATCTACTTACCTCTAGATGGAGGAGATGGAGAAAGTCCCAAAATTTGAAGATAGCTACCGGCACCGCCATTGAAGGGAAGAAGAGATAGAGAGAAGAGAAAGAAGCTGGAAACTAACGTTGAGAGAGAGAGAGATAGTTTCCAGCAAAAGAAAAAAAAAAAAAAAAAAAAAAAAAAGAGAAAAGTTAGGAAAAGAAAAAGTAAGGGACATAATGAGATGTTGGAAAAATTTGTCAATATATTTAGGGATTTTGGTTATCTAGGTTGTCTCTTTTGAGGATTTAAGCTGTCATTGTCATGTCTAATCCACTTACATCAAAGATCTACTGTAAATTACTCCCTTTGTCCCGGTATTGCTCAAAAAAATTTCGGGGGCGAACCCCCGTGCATCTTAGTTTCCCGGCATTTTTTTTAAAAAATAGGCACCACCAAACTTAAAAACGTAGATCCGCCACTGCGCTCACCCCAACCCAAACTACGCCACCGCCTTCAACTTCCTCACCACTCTTGATTCTGTCCCCCGTTGAACCCACTAAGTGGACCTACCCTCCATTCTCCGCGCACATCGACTCCACCGGAAAATTCTTCGCCGGCGATGACAAATGCATCGCCATCCACTACATTGAAGCAATCCGTAATATTTTTTATTTGACCCTAATTCAAAACCCCTTCGTACGATTCGCATATCTCTGTTCTGGAAGAGGAAATTGGTGGGTGTGATGGGATGATGAAGTTTGTTTAGTCTAAGGAGTTTAAGGAATTGAATGTTGGGTTTTTGTTGGAAGAAGGGCAGGCTTCGGTTACTTATGATAGCGCTGTGGAGAATTTGATGAAGAGTGTTGAGGTAATTTCCCAGTTTAGGGAGACTCAATTTGATTTGGTTAATTAAGGCTGGATTGGCTGCAAATTTTAAAGTTATTTCTGCTTATCCTGTCTGTTTGAAAGCTGGAACTCCCCACTCCTCCGTCGGATGAAGTGATGTCGTTGGTTTGAGAGAGAGAGAGAGAGAGAGATTGATTGTTGCTGGGTCTTTTATTTTATTTTATTTGGGGAGGATGATAAGGGAGAGGGGTAAGTTATGTAAATTAATATTTCATTTTTATGCTCTTTACTATGAGAAATAGTATTAGAGTCCAATTTTCATTATGGTTTTAGTTAAATTAGTCATGTGAGGTTATGTAACGAGATGCCGTCAAATATTTAGCGAAATCATAGATGGAGTGAGCACATTGGAAAAATAAAAAAAGTTTAATGAGAACATTTGAAAAAAATAAAGTTCACTGAGAACATTTGAAATTAACCTATAGTTCAGTGACCAAAATATGCTTTTTGCCAATGAAATAACCAAAGCAAAAACACATAAAAATTAGAAATGGACTCTCTCGATGGACAATGTGACTTTTGTTTTAACTTGTAATTTATCGTGTTTCAAATCCTAAGTGGGATGGGCTTGAAAACAAATCCGCCATTGTTCTTTATGGAGGTGGGGCTGTGATAGCTGTTTGGTTGTCCTCCACAATTGTTAATGCAATCAACAGAGTTCCTGTGGTAGGTGGTCTTATAGCATTACGGCTTATTTAATTGTGGGAGACGTTTTGCGAAGGAACTTTGAAAAATAATAATATTGGGTTGATTTAGTTTTCCTAATGAAAATCTAAAACTTGTTTTTTATAATATTGTTGATGGTGTATCAATAACAAGTTCTAGATTTTTATTTGTATGATAAAATAATTCTAAAATTATTGCTCAAAGTTCTTTTGCAATAACCGCGAAAAGAGTATAACAGCGAAAAAGGTATGAAGATCAATTTGGGACGGAGGGAGTATATGTAATGAAATTGATTGTACATGTCAAGTAGCTTCCAGAGATCATGGAATTTGTTGGCGCTGGGTACACTGGATGGTTTGTGTATCGCTATCTTCTCTTTAAGGTGACTTTTTCGTAAACTGCAAGTAGTCATACTGATGTGGAACATCTCTTGGAGACTCAGAAGACAAAGAGTTAGAAGAATCAGCACATGGGAAATGTACCAGCACTCCAACTGATCAATACATCGAACAGTGACTTTGTGGCTTTGTTTCATTTTTCTTTTCACATTTACATTCATAGTATTTCGTTCCTTCTTCACATGTATTGGCTGCCTATATAAGAGGGTCAGACTAGAGCTGTAGGACATAACTTGATTTCCAGAATTATTAATCAGATTTGGTTCTTCCTGTTTTCTCTCAAAGTTTCTTGATTTGGAGATCCTTTTGAGTTTAATTTTCTGGGTTTTGTTCGTGTAACAACTCCCTGTTCTTCGAGACTCGCTCGTGTAGTGATTCTTGTTACGCTTCCGCATCAGTTGGCATCAGAGCAGGATTTGCCTGTTCCAGGGCTATTATCAATGGCCGGTACTGCACCAGCAGCAGGAAATGAAGACGGATCATCAGTAGCAGCAGGTACTCAACTTCAGAATGAACGCTTAGATCGTATTGACCAGGAGTTAGCGCAAACTCGTGTTCAAATGACTCAAGTACAAGCAGCTTTGGAGATGGTGATTAATCGTCTTGACCGTATGAATGTCACTGGACAAGATCAGCAGCTTGAACGGGATGGGAGATTGGCTCCTAACCGCACAACTGCAAACATACGGCAACAGCGAGAACGTGTCAATGAAAACCTTCGTAGAAATCCTGTCTACGAAGATTCTTCATCTGATAATGATGCTCCAGATCTTAATTTTGGCCGTGGAATTTAGATTCAAGGGGGGTTTCAGCGTAGGCAGCGAAGACAGGAAGAATTCAAATTAAAGGTGGATGTTCCATCCTTTAATGGTAACTTGGGTGTTGAAGAATTTTTGGACTGGATTGCTGAAATTGAGAGGTTTTTCGAATACATGGAGATTCTTGAAGACCGCCAAGTCAAGTTAGTAGCTTACCGGTTGAAGGGAGGTGCGTCATCTTGGTGGGAACAATTGCACAACATAAGGCGACGACAAAGGAAGCAGCCTGTGAGGAGTTGGCCTAAAATGAAACGTCTTCTAATGGCTCGTTTCTTACCGTTGGACTATGAGCAACATTTGTTTTCTCAATTCCAACATTGTACTCAAGGTGCACGAACTGTTCATGATTATCATTCTGAGTTTCTTCGATTGTGCTCTCGTAACAATGTGTTAGAGACGGAGGGACAACTTGTCTCTAGGTTTCTTGATGGGTTGAATTGGAGTGTGCGGGATGAGATTGGTATTCAACCAATTCTTATGCTTTCTGAAGCATACAATCTAGCGATGAAGGCTGAAGTCAGTTTGCAGACCAAGAAGGGTGCTCGAGGTGACACATCCAAAAGAAACTTTGGCCCAAGTCGGTTTAATACAAGGGAGGTTCAAAAAGAGGAGCAAGAGGCCCGAAGTGTTAACCGCGAGGACAAGAGACCAGCAGTGGATGGTCGAGGAACACCCAAGGTAGCAAATACTAAACAACCTCCGCATTCAGCTCCTAATCCTTATCAGAAATTCATGGGAGACAAGTGTTACAGATGTGGAAAGCCTGGACACCACTCAAATAATTGTCCCGATCGGCGGCCGGTAAATTTAGTGGACCATACAAACAAGGAAGATGATGTAGAAGACGTGGCTTATGGAGGAGAATCTGATGATGGAGAGGAAGAAGAGAAAATGTCATCGGCATTCGTGGTGCGCCGATTGCTGCTTTCACCCAAGAAAGAGGAGGATACACAGCGCCATAAGCTCTTCCGAACCAGGTGCCGCATTTTCAATAAACGCTTTAATGTCGTTATAGATAGTGGTAGTTCTGAAAATATCATATCTAAGCAATTAGTAGAGCAATTGAATTTGCCGGTTGAGAAACATCCTGAACCATATAAAATTGGTTGGATTAAGGATGTGGAGACAGTTAGGGTGGTTAACAGATGCCGAGTACCCTTAACAATTGGACCTTATTTTGATACTGTCATTTGTGATGTGGTAGAGATGGATGCATGTCATATCTTATTAGGCCGACCTTGGCAATTTGATATTGACGCCGTGCATATGTGTAAGGATAACATCTACAGGTTCATGTGGGAAGGAAAGAGGATTACCTTGACTCCGTATGTTGAAGGGTCTAAGGTGGAAGAATCAAACACCAGCAAGGAAATATTTTTTGTGACTAACAATAGTGCAGAATTTTTGGCAGATGCAAAGCAATCAACAGAGATGATAGCCTTGGTAGTGAAAGGTATTCTCAATGTGGAGGTAAAAAGTGATTATCCCCCCAGTATTCGTGAATTGTTGGAGGAGTTTCAAGATGTGATGCCGGACAAGCTACCACCGGGTTTACCTCCAATGAGGGAAATCCAACATGCCATTGATTTTGTTCCTGGAGCAAGCCTACCTAACTTACCTCACTATCGGATGAATCCCAAGGAGAGTGCAGCATTGCAGGAGATTGTGGAAGATCTATTAAAGAAGGGGTCCATTCAAGTAAGTGTAAGTCCATGTGCTGTGCCAGCTCTATTGACGACCAAGAAGGATGGCTCGTGGCGGATGTGCGTTGATAGTAGAGCTATCAACAAAATTACGGTACGA
Organism: Campanula takesimana; assembly: GCA_026119855.1. Lineage (NCBI taxonomy): Eukaryota > Viridiplantae > Streptophyta > Magnoliopsida > Asterales > Campanulaceae > Campanula > Campanula takesimana. Next base: position 772,706 of record JAOWBW010000589.1, read on the forward strand.
TATAGCTTTCCTATACCTAGATTAGAGGATATGCTTGATTGTCTCTCAGGAGCATGTGTTTTTTCGAAGATTGATTTAAGGAGTGGGTGCCACCAGATCCGTATTCGACCCGGTGATGAGTGGAAGACAGCCTTCAAAACCAAAGAAGGGTTGTATGAGTGGTTGGTGATGCCCTTTGGGTTGTCCAATGCTCCAAGCACCTTTATGAGGCTGATGAATGATGTTTTGAAGCCTTTTATTGGCAAATTTGTGGTGGTCTATTTTGATGATATTTTGATCTATAGTACCAATGAAGGGGAGCATATTGGGCATCTACGCCAAGTGCTTCAAGTTTTGCAGGCTAATAAGCTATATGTCAATTTGAAGAAATGTGACTTTATGGCAGCTAATCTTGTTTTCTTGGGTTTTATTGTGGGGAAAGATGGCATTCGGGTTGATGATTCGAAGGTTAAAGCTATACAAGAATGGCCTACTCCAAAGACCGTGACTGACGTTCGTAGCTTTCATGGTTTGGCAACTTTTTACAGAAGGTTCATTAGAAATTTCAGTTCAATCGTGTCTCCGTTAACTGATTGCTTGAAGAAAGGAAATTTTCATTGGGGGCCTGAACAGCGACAGAGTTTCAAGGAGATCAAGGAAAAGCTGACTACTGCACCATGTCTAGCTTTACCGAGTTTTGAAAAATTATTTGTGGTGGAATGTGATGCTTGTGGAGTTGGGATAGGAGCAGTGTTGTCTCAAGAAGGAAGACCAGTGGCTTTTTTTAGCGAAAAGCTAAGTGATGCACGTCAGAAATGGTCTACTTACGAGCAGGAATTTTACGCAGTTACGCGAGCTGTAAGGCATTGGGAGCATTATTTGATTCCAAATCAGTTTGTGCTATACACCGATCATCAGGCCTTGAAGTATCTTAATAGTCAGAAGCAGATTAGCAAGAGGGTCGCGTATCTGCAGCAATTTCCCTTTATTTTGAAGCACAAATCTGGGCAGCAAAATAAAGTGGATGCATTAAGTAGGAGGGCAACCTTGCTAGTTACTATGCAAAGCGAGGTTGTGGGATTTGAAGTTATCAAAGATTTGTATGAAGGAGATGATGATTTCAAGGAAATATGGGTTGTGTGTAAGACCAAGGAATCACAGAATGATTTTCACATTTATGACGGTTATCTTTTTAAAGGTAATTGCCTGTGCATCCCTCGTGTTTCTTTACGGGAGAAGTTAATTCGTGATTTGCATGGAGGCGGTCTTAGCGGACATTTGGGCATTGATAAGACTACTTCTAGTCTCGAGTCCCGCTATTATTGGCCTCAGTTGAAGAGAGATGTGCGCGGGTTTGTGCGCAAATGTTATACTTGTCAGGTGTCTAAGGGACAATCTCAAAACACAGGGTTATATACTCCTTTGCCTGTACCTAATGGGATATGGGAGAACTTGTCCATGGATTTTGTTCTAGGACTTCCCAAAACTCAAAGAGGTGTGGATTCTGTGTTTGTTGTGGTGGACAGGTTCTCAAAAATGGTGCACTTTATTCCATGTCGAAAGACTTCAGATGCTTCTCATATTGCTCGGTTGTTTTTCCGTGAGGTTGCTCCCTTGCATGGGGTGCCTGTATCTATCACTTCTGATAGAGATACAAAATTCTTAAGTCATTTTTGGATAACTCTGTGGAAGATGTTTGACACTTCGCTGAAATTTAGTAGCACTGCTCATCCTCAAACGGATGGCCAAACAGAAGTGGTCAATAGGACCTTGGGTAATTTGATTCGGTGTATATGTGGGGAACACCCAAAGCAATGGGATCAAGCTCTTCCTCAAGCTGAGTTTGCATTTAATAGTGCAGTTCATAGTTCTACAGGAAAGTCGCCTTTCTCTATTGTTTATGTGCAAACTCCCCGTCATGCTGTGGATTTGGTGAAGCTTCCTAATGTTCCGGGGTATAGTGTTGCAGCGGGTAAAATGGCAAGAGACTCACAAGCTATTCAGGCAGAAGTTAGGGAAAAATTGGAGGCCACTAATGCAAAGTTCAAGGCTGCTGCAGATAAACATCGTCGTGTTACTGTGTTTGAAGAAGGTGATGATGTGATGGTTTTCTTGCGTAGGGAGAGGTTTCCTGCTGGGAAGTATCACAAGTTGCAACCAAAGAAGTTTGGACCTTACAAAGTTTTGAAGCGCATCAATGATAATGCTTATGTGGTGGACCTACCTGCTAGTATGGGTATTTCCAAGACATTCAATGTGGCAGACCTTTCCTTGTACCACCCTTCCTCCGACGTGCCTATGTATCCTGATCCTCCAGTTAACTCGATGGCGAGTTCTTCTCAAGTGGGAGGGACTGATGTGGAACATCTCTTGGAGACTCAGAAGACAAAGAGTTAGAAGAATCAGCACATGGGAAATGTACCAGCACTCCAACTGATCAATACATCGAACAGTGACTTTGTGGCTTTGTTTCATTTTTCTTTTCACATTTACATTCATAGTATTTCGTTCCTTCTTCACATGTATTGGCTGCCTATATAAGAGGGCCAGACTAGAGCTGTAGGACATAACTTGATTTCCAGAATTATTAATCAGATTTGGTTCTTCCTGTTTTCTCTCAAAGTTTCTTGATTTGGAGATCCTTTTGAGTTTAATTTTCTGGGTTTTGTTCGTGTAACAACTCCCTGTTCTTCGAGACTCGCTCGTGTAGTGATTCTTGTTACGCTTCCGCATCACATACACTCATACTTATCTCTCTCTTTCTTTCTAGGCCAATGTCCTCTAAATTAATTTTAATAGAAAATAATAAATAGAAGGTGGTAGGGGGCTAGACGTGAACGACTACAATGAAAGCCAACAGACAAAAGAAAGGAAATGATACCATGCCCGAGGTGCCTGTTTTGACCATCACAAAATAAGGAGGCAAGGCTTAAGCCTTACCTCAAAAAAAAAAAAACTTAAGAAAATAATCATAACTTAGAACCCCAAGAAATCATCACAACAAGAAATCAATCACTGTAATCTAACTGCATCAAAGTTACGCCACATATTGAAGGCCAAGAGAAGAAGAAATTAAGAAAAGGGGCAAAGAATGAATTTAAAGTTCATTTTAATTTGACATTCATGACATCTATATCCATATATTAAAGCAATTTGAGTTGATAAATTGTGGATTCGCCTCCGTTTGTAATAAAGCTTCTGACCTTCCTAAACCAACATCGTTTTTCTCAATAAATATACTCCACAACGAAAATCGTTTCAAAAGCCAATCATATTCAGGGATGGCAACGGGTCGGGTTCAAGTCGGATCAGGACCGATCCGAACCCGATCCGAATTATGAACATGCATGACCGAACCCGATCCGATCTGCCATGATCCGCGACCCGAGACGAGACCCGATTGCTGCTCCGACCCGTGACCCGATCCGAATCCGTGACCCGATAGCTGCTCCGACCCGAATCCGCCCTTCCCATTATTTTGCAGCAGCAACAAATTATAGAGCCAATGTTCAGAATCAGAACAGTCTGTTAACAAACAACAAGAACCAGAACAATATATATATACAATATAATATATATATACACACCCATCAATTTGCTGTGGGAGTATAAGAATAAATGCAGCAGTAGTGCAGTACAAATTCGCAAAATAAGCCATGGGCATTATCATTCTCATCAAACACTTAGTAACATCACAGATTCACAGTACAAAAAGGCAAATTAAACCCCTGTTTGACCTTCACACAACATTGAGTAATCTTTACGAATTGAATCCCTAAATTTGAAACAAATTAAACCCTAATTTGAGGGGTGAGAGCTGACAGTAACTTACCTTGGGCGAGTACGCGACTGTGAGGAACGGAGACGGCGAGGAACCTGGAACGGCGAGGCTAGAGGTTGAGGAGCGGCATCGTGTTTCGCTTTGAAAATGTAGCGGCGTGCGATGAGTGAGACTGTATGCCGAGCCCTAATTTTAGAATATATAGGTAGGGCAAAATGTAAATGCAGGAAACTAAGGGGTGATTATAAAAATAGGACAACACTAATATTTCGGATCGGATTGGATCGGTCAACATTCGGATCGGGTCGGATCGGATCGCAGGGTCTAACCGAAACCGATCCGATATCCGAACGGATCATAAAATTGCAAATTGAACCCGAAAATTACGGATCGGTCGCCCTCGGAACAGATCGGGTTCGGACAAATTGCCATCCCTAATCATATTCATAGTATGCCATTTGACTTTACTTTATCTCGACTTTCACTTCAACCACTATGCTTTCTTTTTTGCACAAAAACCACAAAAATTTTGGAAAACTATTATTTTAGCCACAAATTCGTGGCTATTCGTGCCTAATCCATTCCCTGATCCGCGAATATGTGGCTAAAATGACAGTTTTCTAAAAACATTTGTGGTTTTCGTGCTAAAAAAGAAGTATAGTGGTTGAAGTGAAAGTCAAGGTTAAGTACATTGGTTGAAAATGAATTAAAACCTTTCTTATTTAAGCACATCATACTTCATTCGACTATGGACGACATATTTGACATTTAGATTTGTTTCCTCAGTCTGGCAGAGAAGAACTAGCCTCTGATATCAAAGCCGTGAAGAAAAAGATATATGGAACTGACGAATGAACTGCAATTGTGTAGATACGTAAGTCCAGTTCAAGTTATTGGTCAAAATTAGTGTACAGTGTATACTAATAGTAATCAATGCTTACATAGTGTACTAATTATTCACACATTACCTCATGTATCGATTTATTAGTCCGAGTGTATTTACTTTGTTCCTTCATCATGTATAATGATACAGGCTATTCTGCCCAAGCCCCCATGGTAGCCATGGTTGATTACTGTAAATTACTAAATCGGCAATCGTGAATATGTGTGTGTGTATTAGATTTGTCGCATGCTTATGTACAAACCTATGAAGAGTTATTGTATTTCTCAGAACGGTGATTCCACTGTGTTGAAACATGGTATCTCCCAGATTTGGGTTGGGCGTGTGAAGTTAGACTGTCTGGAGTCTGACTTGTATAGTAACATGACATACATTTTTTATGGGAGGTAGATAACATGCATAGTAATGTATATTAACATGAAACTCATTTTATAGTAAAATGAGTTTCATTTTGTTCGGACCGTCACACTTTATCTTATTGGGGTAAAATAACATGTATAGTAACATAAGTTACATCTTATAGTAAAATGAGTTACATTTTATTCAGATTGTCATTCTTTCAGTCCGACTGTACACAGGCGCTGACATGTCTCTGGAAAGAGATTCAATGTACAAGAGAAGCTGTCCCATCTTATCAAGTAAGTTTTTAGGGTTACGCATCTTTGTCCATATTTTAGTCTCCAAATTTCAGTAAATTGCTGCATTAATTTCAACCGTGTGTTTTACGCTTGAACTTTCTAAAACATACACATTTTGGACTTGTTAATTGACTGAAAATATTTCCACACAAGACTGGCATAGAAGATTGCATGTCAAACACGGCAGAAATTGTACCCATTTTTCCACAGCTATGGATTCATTTGTGTATCATCTCAACTATAAATAAAAAAAACCCTCTTGCCCAAAATCCTCAACCAAAAAGCCATGGCTGCCTATTCACAACTAGTAGCATCCCTCTTTCTTCTTCTATCCCTTGTAGCCATTTCTTCCATCAAAACCTCCCGAGCAGCCGGAATAGCCACTTACTGGGGCCAATACACCGCCGAAGACTCCCTTTCTGCCACCTGTGCGACCGGAAACTACCAGTTCGTTAACATAGCTTTCCTCACCACCTTCGGCAGTGGCCAGGTCCCAGTCCTGAACCTAGCAGGTCACTGCGACCCGGCCACCACTTGCTCCCGATTCAGCTCGGAGATAACCGAGTGCCAAAACCGAGGCGTGAAAGTACTTCTCTCTCTAGGAGGTGAGAGAGGGAGCTACACGCTTTCCTCACCGGAAGATGCCCGCCAAGTGGCGAATTACCTATGGGACACCTATTTAGGCGGCCAATCGACTTCCCGTCCTCTGGGGCCCGCAATCCTAGACGGGATTGACTTTGACATCGAAGGAGCTGCGGGTACAATGTACTGGGACGAGCTAGCGCGGGCCCTCTCAGGGTTTAACACGCAGCGAAAAGTTTACCTTTCCGCTGCACCCCAGTGTCCGATACCGGACACGCATCTGGATGCTGCAATCCAGACGGGGTTGTTTGACTATGTTTGGGTGCAATTCTATAACAATGGTCAGTGTCACTATACTAGTAATGCTGATGCTCTTTTGGCTAGATGGAATGAATGGACTCAGAAGAATTCAAACCAGATTTTCTTGGGATTGCCGGCTTCGCCGGAAGCTGCCGGAGGTGGTTACATTCCACCGGATGTTTTGATTTCTCAGGTTCTTCCGACTATCAAGACTTCTCCCAAGTATGGAGGGGTTATGCTTTGGAATAGGTTCTTTGATCAAGGGTCAGGCTATAGCGCAGCTATCAGGGCCAGTGTTTAGAAAACTTTTTCAAGTGTTTAGATAATTAAGCTTATAATTAGTATTAGTTCATATACAAAAAAGTAAATAAGCAAATTCAGATCTGTAGCTCTGAATATAGTGATTTTATCACTTAAAATTCCTCAATAAAACTGCTTAAAATTCCTCAATAAAAACTTTTTCCAACTAAAATCCAAGGAAAAAAAAAACTTACTTTCCCCATCTCATTATAATGTCACACTTGTGAATTTTATTTATTTTTGCGTGTATAATGGTAAAACAACACAAGAAAATCGTGTTTTTGTTTACAATCGAAGTTTATTTTGATGCGGACGAAAAAAATGCCACTCATCATCATGTAACTATAGCTCGAGTATGAAATCAGACTTGGTCTTCACCACCCTGGCCGCCCGCGATGGTTGTTGGGGAAGAATTTTAATTAGATTATTCAAGATAATTAGGTACTGAAATTACTTTGCAAGTCAATGACACAATAAATAAACTAAGTAATATTCCCCATGTCCCGGAATAAAGGGCAAATTACAATTTAGGGTCTAATGTCTATGAGGCGGTTGCAGTTTAGGGCATGGCGTCTAAAATTTGGTGATTTAGGGCCTGACTTGACATTTTCGTTGTAGAATGGGGATTTTTAACGGGTTTTGTTAGAAAAGTTAGTTAAGTCGTGATTGACAAAATTGGTCAATTTGAAATGAGAATTAGTGCTTAAGGGGTAAAATATAAATACTTAAATTTAAAGTCGCAAAATATAAGTTTTCAAATTTTAAATTAAAATATTTAAATAAAATATCTAATATATTAAATTTTTGCTTTATTTTTTAAAAATAAATAATCATTTCCCTTCAAGAATATTTTTTTCAGAGAAAATTGATAAGTTTTGTCCATCTAAATTGATGGAGATGGTGGTCAATGGTGTTTTTGGACGAGAGAGATGACGAAAATGGGAGGTTGGAAGCGAAGATCTAAATCTGGAAAAAAAATCAAAGAAAATTCATAATTTGTTTGTTTTATTTTAAAATTTTATATAAATATTTTTATTTAGATCTGGGAAAAAAAATGTCAAAAATATTTTGTCAAAAATAATTTAATTATTTATATTTAAAAATAATTAAAATAAAATTTTTAATATATTAGTTATTTTTTTTTTCAAAATTTTTATTTAAACTTGAAAATTCATATTTTGTGACTTTAAGTTTAAGTATTTATATTTAACCCCTTAAGACTAATTCTCATTTCATATCGATCCATTTCGTCAATCACATGTGACTTAACTGACTTTTCTAACGAAAACGGTTAAAAACCCCTATTTTGCTAACAAAGTGTCAAGTCAGGCCCTATTTCGCTAAATTTTGCACGTCAGGCCCCAAACTGCAACCGCCTCGTAGACATTAGGCCCTAAATTGTAATTTGCCCCGGAATAAATGTCATAATTGACAAGTCAATGTTTTTAAGTTTTTAGTTATGTTTCCATGATTATCCCAATCCATTCATATAGGTAAAGTCGCACTTCTCATGAAATTGCAATGCTTGAGTCTATTAAAATGGGTAGTATAGGAATATCACCAAACTCCATATCATATTTCTAATAACGCGACATTTATTTTGAGACAAACCAAAATGGAAAGTAGGATATTTATTCGGGAGTAACAAAGGTGCCGCCCGCCCCTTCAAGTGTGGCATAATCAATGTTGCTTTCCTAATTGTTTTCATATCCAATCATTCACAATGTTTTCGCAATTAAAAACGAAGTAATAATTAGTAGTAGTAAATTACATCATTACTTTTTTTAAATAAGAATTATGTAACTGAAAAGGATAGAGTTCAAAACATTAATTAGTTTTAATTAGTTTGATGATGCGATTTACGACCCCATGTTGGAATGTTTTGTCAGCTTACACCAAAATGACTTCTTCTTCTCTCAACTATCGCACTCGATCAATACCACTTAGTAACACTAAGCTAATGGTTGAATTTGTCTTTTTTGCTTGGCCAACTAATGGATTGTGTCAAAAAGAAATCCTTATTTTCTTAGTTTATGCATATGTCATTAGATACGTGTGAAAGTTTACTGCTGTTGCAGTACAGTCGACGATATCTCGACAGCATCTGATCACAAAAAAATGATCATAAACACTTTTAATGATCTTTGTTAGTGTTATTATCATAGCTTTGGATAAAGATATGATAATCTTCTTGTTATTTGTAATTAGTTAGATTAGTATGGAATGTATATATCTTCTTGTATTTGAATTATTTAGTTACCAAAGATAGAGATAGGGTTAGCTAGTTTAGTGGAAGTCTCCTACGTATAAAACGTTTGTAAATCATCAAAGTTTGTTATCGAAATATATTCTCCTTTACAAGATGATATATACATCCCATACTAATCTAACTAATTACAAATAACAAGAAGATTATCATATCTTTATTCAAAGCTATGATAATATTCTAACAGTTAGTATTGACTGCAGATTAAAAAAAAAGACAAAAAAATTACCCTCAAAATTAGATTTGACAGTTGACATTACACAACAATGATTTATTTTTATTTTTTATAGTTCTAACATATAATTCATTTCAAGGCAATTGCCATCGTTTACAAACCCTTATGGAGTCTATTACAAATCTATAGAACTGCCTATTACAAGTAGAGCCGTCAATTTGGGCTGAACCCGTTGGGATGGCCCGGCCCGACATTGAATAAGGGTGGGTTGGGCCCTAAATATACTAACCCAAATACAAGAGAGCCATTTTGGGCTAGCCCATTTGGGTCACGGGCCAAACGGGTTTGGGGCGGGGCGGGCCAACCCACTTTTTTTCTTTTTCTTTTTGCTTACCGATGCGATTGCGATGAACGTGTGCTGCTTTAGGGTTTTTTCACTTTTCAATTTTCATTCTATCACCTTCTCTCTTCGACGGTTCGACCGGCGCCGCTACGGCGCTACCACTAAGGCACTAACCAGTCGCCACCATCGCCCGCCATCATCCTCTTCTCTCCCCTCCCGTGAACGTGATCCGTCGCCGGCGCCGCCTTCTGGTAAGTCCCCTTTTTTCGACCCTTCGATCTATTTTCCCTAAAACTCAAAATCGACATTTTATTTTGGTGTGTAACTTGTACAAGTGATAATCTTGTTGTTGAACATTCTACTCCTACTTGTTATGGTGCTGGTCATGTTGTTTCTGGGATCACTGATAGCAGAAAATGTAGGCCTAGAGGTACTCTTATTGTTGGGAGTACTTGTTCATCTGGATGTGCTGATCTTGATAAGGATGTTTTTGATGGAATAAATGATGAAAATCGTAAAGGGGTTGTTAGAAAATCTAGTTATGCTCACAGCATATTCATCTGGATGTGCTGATCTTAATCATTTTTTTTCTTTTGCTTTGTTCATTTCAGAAATGGCATCTAGCTCGGTTAATCGAAGTATCAATGTTGATGACAATGAAACTGATGACATAGAAATCACTGAAGCTGCTCAAACTAGTGAGCAACCTAAGGTTGAGTCGGGTAAAAAAGGTAAAGAATATTCTGAGGTATGAAATTATTTTAAGAAACACTTTGATAACCCAGATAAAATTGTAAGGGCCAAATGTATAGCGTTGGCCATCCCTAGCTAATAAGCTAGGGATGGCCAACGCCGGTTCCGGTTACTCTTTTATGTGAACCTTAACGGGCCATTGGTTACACCGGATCCGGTTCCGGTACGGTTCCGCGGTTCATTTTTTTATCATACAATAATGAATAAACAACTTAAAAATTATTTCATAAGTGATTTTTTTTTAAAAAAAAAAAAAAACTAAATCAACATTATATTGAAAAACAAACATAGAAAAAAATAAAATAAATGATAGTATATAAAAGAAAAAAGGGACGGTATGCTTTCAATTTTATAAATTAAAGGCAAATTTACAATGAGGGGGACAACTAAATTTTTATTATTTTCATTCACTGAATTTGGCTAAAAATCGGTCAAAACACAATTTTTCTTGTCAACCTTCCATTAGTAACGGTTAATTCTGATGAAACTGTTAGAAATCTAATAATTTTGATGGTTTTTTAACGGTTTTACTGACGGTTCAGACGGTTCCGGTTCACAGTTTGGTTAGGCGGTTCGGAACCGCCGGTTCACGGTTTTTTACCTTAACCGGCCCTTATCCAAAACGGCTCCGGTTCCCACGGTTCCGGTTTTCGTGGCGGTTCATGGCGGTTACGGTTTTTTCGGTTCCGGTTCCAGGCCAGTTCGACGGTTCCGGTCCGGTTTGGCCATCCCTACTATTAGCAGAGGCAATAATTAGAGGCTTTAACCAATAAGTCCTCGGCCAAATGAAAACGACCAAAAATGACAGACATTGTGGAAACCCACCAAAAAGTCCCTAAAATATTCGCTGGACCAAATTGCCCCTAAACATCACATGCGCACAGCATGTCAGCATGCTCATGCGTTTTTCTCTCTCTCTCTCTTCCATGCGTTTTTTTTTCTCTCTCTCTTTCTCTCTCTCTCTCCCTTTCTAACTCCACTTTCTCTCTCTTCATTTTTGTTTCCCACCAAAACTTTTAAAATGTAATATCTTAAAATCTAGAAATCGAAAAAATAATCCGAGACCACCGTTTTAATCGTGCAGTCAAAACGAAGCAAACAAGTACACTCAACACATAATTCAAATTTTAGAAATAAAAATCTCATTTTTCATTAGTAAAAATTTAAGAAAATCATTTTTCATGTCTCAATTAATTTCACAATTATAGAAAATAAAATTTTTATTTTTCACTTGTAAAATAATTTCTCAACTGATTTCTCAGTTGTGTGATTTCTCATTTGTATGATTTCACGGTTGTGTCATTTTTCCATTTTTCACTTGTAAAAAACTGATAAATTCATCTCTCAAATTTTCAAAATTATTATAATAACTGAGACATGCGTTTCACAGTTGTTTACACATGATTTTGAATATAATAACTGAGACATTCATTTAACAGTTATTCATAATTGAATAAAAACTGATAAAATCACCTCTCATTTTTCCTAATTGATGACTCAATTTATTGGTTTAATTTTATAATAAATGAGACATTCATTTCTCAGTTATTCACATATGAATTTGAGTACAAGAACTGGTACATTCATTTCTCAGTTATCAATTTCTCTCTGTTATTAATATAATAATAAATGAGATATTCATTTCTCAGTTATTCACACACGAGTTTAATATAAGAACTGATAAATTTATTTCTAGTTGTTAACACATGAGTTGAGTGTAACAACTAAGAAATTCATCGCACGGTTTTTACAAAGGATACTCATTTTCAGAACTATGTGTTGTCAAATGTTCTTTAAACAATTGTGAAATGAATTTATCTCATTTTTTTATATTAAAAATGAGTAATTGTCCAATTGTGAAGAATTAATACTCCTAACAAAAAAAAAAAAAAAAAATAGACAATAACAAATGTGAGGTTGTAGTGTTAAATATATAATAGTCTATTAATGAAACAAGTAAGAAGCTTGGCATAGTGGTTAGGAGTCTTAGCCAAAACCAAGAGGTCTTGGGTTCAAACCCTCCCAAGAGCAAATAATTTTTATTTATAATACTTGGGTTGCATATGGTTGTGGTGGCGGCGGTGGTGTCCGGTGACGGCTCGGTAGTTGTTGGTGGTGGTGGCCGGCGGCGGTGGTGGTCAGCGGAGCCTCGGCGGTTGTGGTGGCCGGTGGTCGGCGGCGGCCAGCGACGGTGGTCGGTGGTGTCAGCGGCGGCTCGGCGGTGGTGGTGGTCGGCGGTCGGTGGCAGATGGTGGTGGTTGGCGGCGGTCGGCGGCGGCCAGCGACGGTGGTCGGTGGTGTTAGCGGCGGCTCGGCGGTGGTGGTGGTCAGCGGCGGCGGTCGGTGGTGGTCAAATGTAAATGTGGCAGTCAAAATGGTCAAAGGTTAGAGGTGTTGGTGGATTTAATTTGGGCTGGGGGTATTTTTGCCATTTAAAAGGTACGAGGGATTTATTGGTAAAATTGATTTGAACCTAAGGACCCTATGGTCCACATTCCCCCATGGACTTATTGGTAAAAATCCCCAATAATTAAGCATGATTTGCCATTTTCTTTTGTTGAGTATGATGGGTTTCGAAGGTTTGTGAAGTATTTGAATCCTGAATTTCGTTGCACGTGACTCATTAGTCATGTGACTCCGTTTGTGTAATATGTTATATGTTGATGTTGCTGTCTAACTGTCTTGCTTGCGGGTTTGGAAGGCTGGAACCTGGATCATGCGCAAGATTTATTTATTTATTTATTTATTTATATTTTTTAAAAAAAACTAGCAGGTGACTAGCTATCACAAAAACAATAAAAATAAAGCCTTATTGTAGTCTTGGGCCTATTGGCCCGCCTGCCCACTAACCCAAGGTGGGTTGGGTTGGGATGACATTTTCTCAGTTTGCCAAGAATTTGGGCCAGCCCACCCCGTTTGAGGGTGGGCTGTGGTGGGTTGGGCCCAACCCGCCCCGCCAGCCCATATTGACAGCTCTAATTACAAGTTCGTATGGAGCTTCATCATTGTTGAACCTACTACAGCGAATGATGCTTTCTCTACAAGTTGAAGTTGCAATCTTTTAAGTGTAGATAAAGATAAGGATCAGTCGGTGAAGAGGGGAGGTGGGCTTTGAGGAATGATGACGTTGGGGATGGACGCCTACCGAAAATTTGGAAACTAATCCCACACCAACAGGCTATTCCGACCGGAGATCTGAAAAGTGAACTCCTCCTTCGCTGGCGTTGGAGTTGACAGAGGGCTTGTTTATTATTTACTATTTTGGGTCTTTAAGTTTTATTCAGTACACTTTTACCCCCTATATGAAGTGTCCCGTTATGTTTTTAACGGGTGTTAAAAAAGTGGTATCAAAATTTTCAAAATCACAAGTACGCAACTCACATTTGATGTTTCCAAAGTTCGCAAGTTAAATTGAAAAAAACTGAAAGTACGCATGTCGATTTTGCAATAAACTCGACGCACAACTAACCCTTATGGGGTCAAGAAACTTTGCTCTCCACTATTTCTTTCAAGGAGGAACCGAACCTAAGACCTCCCCTCACTTACACCCACCCGAATACTACTCAAGCTAGAAAATCGATACAACAATGATTTCTAACTCATTGGTTTGGTTGTATGATCTCGTTTGGGCATTGAGGGAAGGATATCACACTAGCTAAGAAACCATTTTCAAGCCGATGTTTGACTAAATCAATCATAATTTGAGATCAAAGAACACTTCAACATCAAATCTTCAAGAAAGAAGAAGAAATCATCTAAAAAAAATTAATTAATCGAAAATGTCAACTATGCAAGAAGTGGCCCATGTGGGCATTATTCCCATTTTGTGTAAGTTGGCATTTGACCAATTAACAAGGTGGTGTTTGGTCCACGATTCCGGCTTAATCTCTTAGCCCAAAAGCCCCCGTCCACGCCAAAAACTTACACCAGCTCGGCTTGGCTTCTTGACAATGTTTGACTCTTTCTAATGCTTCCAAAAACATAAATCCAAAATTTTAAAGATCCCTTTTGACCAAATATAAAATAAAATAACAGCTAATGAGAACTTTTAAATTTAAAAATAAAATAAAATTTATTTATTCTTATTTTTTAACTGTTAATTTGAATGAATTTCGAGTAATAATTTAAGTTGAAAAAATGCCATTGTTTTTTTTTTTTTGACGATGTCCTAGTCAGGAGGCAAGAAGATAAATCGAATGTTTTTTTTTTTTTTTTTTTGAAGGAAGATAAATCGAATGTTAGACTACACAAATTATGAGCATTGATTTTTACTACTAATAAAGTATCAAGTGATAGATTTTCATTTTAATAACTAAACTAATTTTTAATTATTATTCAAAATTCATTTAAATGACAAGTAAAACTATAAGTACCTTTAACACTACTTGAGTACAAATGTAACTCAAATAGTATCTGAAGCCGGCTATAAAATAAAGCCAAGTTAGAAAACCCATGGCTAGTTGACCTCCACTTTGCAATAACACGCCAAAGAAAGCTACTTCCACCCTTTCCCTCTATAAAAACACCACCCCCACACTTCATTTTTCATATCCTAAACCAAAATGGCTTCAAACACTCTATCCACCACCTTCCTCATCCTCTCCATCATACTCACAACAACTATCACCTTGTCAGCCGCCAGAACCGGAGGCATCTCTGTTTACTGGGGCCAGAACGGCAACGAGGGAACCCTAGCCGATACATGTGCCACGGGTAGATTTCAATACGTAAACTTGGCTTTCCTCAATGTTTTTGGCAATGGCTCCACTCCTAGTATCAATCTCGCGGGTCATTGTGACCCCACAACCAACGGATGCACTATCATTAGCGATGGTATTCGTGCTTGCCAAAAACGAGGCATTAAAGTAATGATATCCCTTGGTGGTGGCATCGGGGTTTACGCGTTATCTTCCAAAGCCGATGCCAGAAATATTTCCATTTATTTGTGGAATAATTTCTTAGGCGGAAGGTCATCGTCGCGCCCTCTAGGTGATGCAGTATTGGACGGTGTTGATTTTGACATAGAACTTGGCTCGACGTTATTTTGGGATGACTTGGCGCGCTATTTGAAAGCTTATTGTAAAGTTGGTAGAAAGGTGTACTTAACCGGTGCGCCACAATGTCCGTATCCTGATAGGTTCTTAGGGGGTGCCCTTAATACAAGTCTTTTCGACTTTGTTTGGGTTCAATTTTACAATAATCCCCCGTGTCAGTACACTTCTGGGAACACTGACAATATTATAAAGTCGTGGAATCTTTGGACTACGTCTGTAAACGCTGGGAAGATATTTTTGGGGTTACCGGCTGCACCTCAGGCAGCCGGAAGTGGGTTTATTCCGGCAGATGTGCTGACTAAGCAGATACTTCCGGTGATAAGCAAGTCAAAGAAGTATGGTGGTGTTATGCTTTGGTCAAAGTATTGGGATGATCAGAGTGGATATAGTTCATCTATTCAGAGCAGTGTATGATTTGGAAATTTCCTCTTTCTTTGAGCATATATTCTACTCCTAATAATGTAGATTATGTTCAATTTTTATTTTTATTTTTCAAAATTGTGAATTGTAATCAAGATTTGACTTTCACCTTTTCCCCAGCTACATGCTCCCATAGCCAAGAGGCTCTAAATTTGATTGTAAGCTCAGTAATTTCAGAATTTGTGATAATAAATTTAATCTTTTTGGAACTAAAAGTCTATTCATAAATCTATCAATGTGTTCTAAATATTTGGATCAGGGATCATTGACAACGGGTTGCATTGCAGTCCAATTAATGGACGTATGATCAATTTTAAAGGGTTTGATCGTTTTTTTTCCCGCTAACAAACGGGAGAGGTTGTCCATTTTCTAGTTATTGGTTGTATGACGGTTTCAAAGCGTTTGATTGTTTTTTTACTCCCTATTAGTATTAACAAACAAGGATCGAGGAATTGTCCGTTTTAATAGATTGAATACCGACTGCACATTTTATTCAACTGCACTGTTGTTGTATGTTACGCGCAAACTTGATATCAGACAAATAAAAAAAGAAGAAGAGATATTTCATGCTTTATTCATATGCTCTCTACTGGAATGGCTTTTGCTGATAGTGTAATGTGTGACCAAGTCCTTGGCCCAAATAAATTCACACTTTAACGATTTGAAGCTTACTGGGCTACGTGATTTGGGCCAATTGCTTGTATTCGAATGGCCAAATATGAGCCCAGATTGCAACTAGTCCGTCCTGCCGTCCATATGTCATTTGATCTAGGGCGACCCACGATTCCACGGGTCGGGTTAGCTAACCTCAAGTAACCTCTTGTCTGTTGGAGTAGAGCACCAACCGACTAGCAATCAAAGAGGATGGAAGAAAATCAAGGCAGCAGCACAAGTCGATTGGACGACCTCCCAGGATTAGGGCCGGCGACCGCCCAAACAAACAGGACTGAATCAGGGCCAATGGTGGGATTTCTGGCGACCACACAGGACCATATGTGCGGCCGCACACCATGGCGGGGAGACAGTTTTGGCCAAAACTGCTTGGTTTTAGGTTTCCTTCTTTGACTAGGATTTGGTCTTTATTCTAGGTTTGCTATATAAGCAGGGTTCCGCCCCATAACTCATTGTAACTCCATATTTACATATTATAGTGCAAGATCCTGGCTTGGTAGTGCCCCCAGACGTAGTCAAACATATTGACGAACTGGGTAAACAATTTCTTGTGTTCTTTTCTCTGCTTTATTTCTTGTGTTTGTTTGTGGTGCTAACAACTGGTATCAGAGCTTTGGTTGGACGATCAAAGGGGTTTATCAAGCAATCAAGAATGGGCAAGGATAAACAAGCGGTGGAGAAATTTGATTGTTATGACTATGGGTTTTGGAGGATGCAAATAGAGGATCTCTTGTATAATAAGGATCTCTATAAGCCTCTAACAGGAGTCAAACCGGAAAAAGAAAAGCAGGAAGACTGGGATCTCATGGGTCGGAAAGCCTTAGGGGTGGTTCGATCTACTTTATCGAAGTGGATCGCGAAGACTACCAGGAAGGCGAAAACCACCAAGGAGCTATTGGATTATCTTACTGAGAGATTTGAAACTCCATCTGCTGCAAATAAGGTTGATTTGATACGCAAGATGTGTAGTCTCAAGATGCAAGAGAGAGGATCCATAGCTAAACACATCGATGAGTTTATGGATGTTATAGACTCATTGGCTGCGTTGGAGATTACTTTGGTGACGAGGTTCATGCGTGTTTATTGCTAGCGTCTTTACCAGGAAGTTGGAGCGGAACGGTGACAGCGTTAAATGCTTCAGCGGGTAAGAACAAATTGAAGTATGATGATGTTAAGGACTTCCTCTTGGGCGAGGAAAATCGCATAAAGAAGCTGGGACACCGTCTACTTCGGGATCGGTCTTGGCTACAACTAGCAGGGGAAGGCTGGTTCTAGCAATAAAGGGAGAACATGGCCAAGGGAAAGCGTAATCGGGGGTGGGGATCAGTCTGCGGAGAACAAAGAAAGACTAAGGGTTGCTAGAGGATCGGTTGAGTGCTATCATTGTAAGGAGTTAGGACACTACAAGAGGGATTGTCCCATGCGAGGGGATAAATCGGCGAATCTGATAATCGAAGGTGACGATGTACTGATTCTGAGCGATAGTAGTGCGCTAGAATCATGGGTGCTGGATTCGGCGGCATCATTCCACTCATGCGGGCATGCATGACCGATGGAAAATTACACTTCCGGTGATTTCGGTATGGTCTATCTGGCGGATGACGAGCCTTTGGAAATCAAGGGGAAGTAGGATGTCAGAATAGGAGCATCGGACGGGAACGTCTTACATCTACACGGGGTCAGACACATTCCGGGTTTGAAAAAGAACCTGATTTCAGTTGGGCAGCTGGGTGAAGAAGGTTACACGGTAACTTTTATCTGCAGGAACTGGGTTATTACCAAGGAGGATTGTGAGATCGCTCGGGGTAATAGGGAAGGAAGATTATATTTGCCAAACACCAATGAGAGTATCGCGGTGGCGTCAGCCAAGGGTGATACGGATTTGTGGCACTGTCGATTGGGTCACATGGTTGAGAAGGGGGTATCCCCGGTAACTTATCGGGGTGGTGTGTCATATTACATGACATTCATTGATGATTCGACAAGGAAGGTCTGGGATCACTTCTTAAAAGGGAAAGATGAATCTTTCAGGATGTATAAGAAGGGGAAGGCCTTGGTGGAGAATCGCACGGGACTTAAGCTCATAAGCTTGAAGTCGGATAATGGTGGGGAGTATGAGCTCTGGGAGTTTGAGGAATGCTGTGATGCAAGTGAAATTTGCATGGATATTCCAGACTCGGATGGGAGCGGGACGGTTCATGATGACCAAGGTAAAGGGGTCACTGAAGATGAATCACATACTCTAGGACCGGATATTCCGCTGCGCAGATCTGACAGTGAGTGTAGATCGGATGACAAGGCTCAGGTTTCTCAAGAAAGGATAAGTTGAAGCTGGGTATAGCTTCAACGGGGCTTGAAGAATAGGGGAGGAGGATGGCACTACCATGATCAAGGTGAGTACTATGGCACTAAGGATGAGTTGAAGACGGATACGGGGCTTGTATACGCGGTTGATCTCTAGGTGGGAGATTGTTGGAGTAGAGCACCAACCGACTAGCGATCAAAGACGATGGAAGAAAATCAAGGCAACAGCACATGTCGATTGGGCGACCGCCCAAGATTAGGGCCGGCGACCGCCCAAACGAACAGGACTGAATCAGGGCCAATGGTGGGATTTCTGGGCGACCGCACAGGACCATATGTGCGGCCACACCATGGCGGGGAGACAGTTTTGGCCAAAACTGCTTGGTTTTAGGTTTCCTTCTTTGACTAGGATTTGATCTTTATTCTAGGTTTGCTATATAAGCAGGGTTCCACCCCATAACTCATTGTAACTCCATATTTACATTTATAGTGCAAGATCCTGGCTTGGTAGTGCCCCCAGACGTAGTCAAACATATTGACGAACTGGGTAAACAATTTCTTGTGTTCTTTTGTCTTTTGCTTTGGGTTTCTTATTTCTTGTGCTTGTTTGTGGTGCCGGATTTTCTTGCGATTTGCTTGGGTGTTGGTTGGGAAGGGCTTATTCCACAACATTGTCTAGCGAAGAAGACAAAAATTTGTGTTAGACGACATGAAACGGGTCTTGAGAGAGTAAATTTGCTCATGTTTTTGAGAGGGCGTGACAAACCCAATTCTCACACGAGATTTTCCTATTGAGAAACGGCTTGAAAGTAGGGATGGCCAAACCGGACCGGAACCGTCGAACCGGCCCGGAACCGGAACCCAAAAAACCGTAACCGCCATGAACCGCCACGAAAACCGGAACCGTGGAAACCAGAACCGTTTTGGATAAGGGCCGGTTAAGGTTCAACCCCCCAAAAAACCGTGAACCGGCGGTTCCAAACCGCCCAACCAAACCACGAACCGGAACCGTCTGAACCGTCAGTAAAACCGTTAAAAAACCATCAAAATTATTATATTTCTAACAGTTTCATTAGAATTAACCGTTACTAATGGAAAGTTGACAAGAAAAGTTGTGTTTTGACTGATTTTTTGCCAAAATCAGTGAATGAAAATAATAAAAATGTGTTTTTGACCGATTTCTAACAGTTTCATCAGAATTAACCGTTAAAAACCATCAAAAATGAACCGTGGAACCGAACCGGAACCGGACCGGAATCGAACCGAACCGTATTGTGACAACCGGAACCGGAACCGGTGTAACCAAGGGCCGGTTAAAGTTCACATAAAAGCCGAACCAGAACCGGTGGTTCCGAACCGGAACCGTGTTTGGTCATCCCTACTTGAAAGGCATTATACTAGAATATGCGAATTTCCCGTAAATGGACCTAGCAAAGACAGAGTTTACCCAAACCAAACATATTTTATTTCCAACATATTGCTACTTACTTTTCAACAATCAATCTTTAATTAATAGTTTACTGTATTATATTAATTCTAATTTCTAACAACACAAAATCTTTATGACAAAAATCTTATCTTTCCTTAACAGGAATGTTTAAACCTATACGTAAACAATCCATTGAAGCGCTCTAAATATGGATGTTTTTATGTTATTTCTTCAAAAAAAAAAATCTATTCTTCTTTTTGATGTGTTTGGTCATGTAGTTCATTTGAACAGGTTTTTCTTCTTATTCAAGAATAAAGATTGTGGTGTCCTTACGAGAATAGTTGCTTTTTCTCTCCAAGTAAAAGGAAATCATTTTGATACAAAGATTAAGGTTTAATTAGGTTTCTTATTGGTACAATGATTGTTCAAAATTAAAAAAGTTGTTTCTTATGATAAAATAATTACTTTACAAAAAAATAAAATTCCCTCTTTTTTAGGGTTTTATTACCTTTTCTTAATTTCGGTGTTCCAAAAGTTGGTCAGTGTAAATATATCGCCGCCGCCACTTGGCTACCATTGATAGTTGGACATAGTACGTTGCAATCGTGGCACAGGATGGCGCACCATTAGCGGTTCCGACCCGCTCCTTACCTGGAATTCTTGCGTCACTGCTGACGAACTTGGTGTTTGGGTAGGTAGTAGGCACTCTTCCCCCTACATCCTGCAACTCCTTTCCCTTGTAACATTTACTCCCTCCGTCCCCCGGAGTAAGAGTCTTACTCTCATTTGCACGTTTATTAATAAATTTTGGAAGTGATGTAAATGTTGTGAGTGTGAAAGTAAAGTAGGAGAGAGAATGAGTGAGGTGAATAGTAATGATTCTTTGTCATTTTAGGAATATGACTCTTACTCTGGGACGTATCAAAATTGAAAGTAAGACTCTTACTCTGAGACGGAGGGAGTATTTATTTATTTTGGGTAATAAACGACTCACTTTATTTTAAAATAAAAATTAAGAAAGTGTTATAAGTATGAAAGAAAAATAATTGGTGTAAAAATAGTAAAAAAAAAATTATTGTGAATACCACAAGTGAATTTTATATATAAAATAATAATATTAAATTTTCATTTAAAAAAGTGGCATTTTCTAATTTAATATCGAAAATGACATAATGGATCTTTTATTATGTGACGAAGGAAGTATACAAATATTCATATTAAATTCATAAAACAACTTATATAATAGGGGTGGCATGGTAAGGTATACCAACTTTTTTTACCTTGTACCAGTACCAACCAGATGAAGTTGGTATATGAAAATGAGTACCAGTACCGTACCAAAAACTCGGTATACCAACTTATTGGTACGGTTGGTACTTTGGTAGGTACGGTTGGTACTACACCTCTACCAAAGAAGGAAAAGAAGGAAAAAAAAAAAAAAAAACTGTCAAAAAACTAATTGAAACAGTAAAAAATGAAACTAAAAAAAACTACTGAAACTGTCAAAATTAACTGAAACTGTCAAAAATTAACTGAAACAGTCAAAAAACTAACTGAAACAGTCAAAAACTAACTGAAACTATCAAAACTAACTGAACTGTCAAACAACTAACAGAAACTGTCAAAAACCTTACTGAAACTGTCTAAAAACTAACTGAAACTGTCAAAAACTAACTGAAACAATCAAAAACTGACTGGAATTTTAAATAACACATTTTTTTAGTTTTTTTATATACTTTTCTATTAAATTATTAAATATATAATAAAAATTATTTTATAAAAATAAACTCGGTACACGGTATACCAACCAAACTCATATATGTGTACCGTGTACCTACCAAGATTGCGTAATCGGTACGGTAGTACCGTACCGAAAGTTCGGTATACCGAACTTCGGTATACCAACCTCTTTGGTTCGGCTGGTACTCGGTAGGCTGGTTTGGTTTGGTACAACTGGCCAGCCCTATTATATAATTTTACTCACAAATAGTGTTATTAGTGAATAATTATAAGTTTAGGGTGTAGCTATTGTCACTACGATTTCGATTATCCACTACATTCATTAGGGTTTCAATCAATCTATATTACAATAGAAGGGGAGAATAACCGCTTTACAAAGAGCGGCTGAGATTGAATCTCAGAAATAATCTAACGGCCTAAAATCAATCTAAAATGAGGTGGTCTCCCATGAGAACAAGGGGATCCGTCTCATGTATGGAGACGGGTCGACCCATGACCATGGGGCATGACCCGCCACGTGGCAGCCTCCCAAAGGTCAATTTTTTTTTTTTTGAGTTTTTATATATTTTTTTTCGGCTTTTCAGCCGTTCACCAAAAGTAATAGTTACCATAACTTAATGTAATGACTGTATACATATAAAAGTAACATTGTTCATAAGTAAACGTAACACCTGTTTTAAAAAACAAAAGTTCGTTTTACCCATTTTTTCAATGTAATACTAACTATAATTACATGTAACCCAACAATATCTAAATGTAATTATCATTTATACTGAAATGTAATAATGCTTTTGCAAAAATGTAAAATATTGTGTATTTTTGATTTAATTTTTTGAAAGAAAATAACATTTGAAAAGTAACAACTCATATATGAATGTAATTGTTTGTACAAGTAAATGTAACACTTTAATAAAAGAAATTATAACATATTTCTATAGATAATGTAATACTTTTACATGTAACACTAATCAAGTGTTTTTAGCTCTAAAAATGTAAATGGTTGATTTATTACTTTTTCTATACATATGTGTTACAATTATGTATAAACATTATTACATAGAAGTAACACGTTCGTTACATTTTAGTTATAATAAGTATTACTTTTGGCAAACGAAGAAAACATAGAAAAAATACTGTTACTTTTCTGTATATATGTATTACTTTTATGTATACAAACTGTTACTTTATATGAATACAGTCATTACATTAAGTTATAGTAACTATTACTTTTGACAAACCGAAAAAAACCAAAAAAAAAATATAATTTTTTTTTTTAAAAAGCAAAAAATATAAAATAAAAAATTTGGGCCTATGAGAGGCTGCCACGTGGCAGGGTCGACCCTTGGGTCCTGGAGCCGGTTCGTGGGTCGGTCGGGCGGGTCAAAAACCGACCCGTCTCATGGATGAGACGTATCTTGCTGTGTGCACGCAAGTTTTTGTCATCTAAAATAACACACTATCCCATTCCCCACGGTAGTTATGTAACATCTCCACTCCAAAAAATAAAGCTTGCACAGATTCAGATTGGTACAGGGATTATCAAAAAAAAAGGACGGATACAAAACATGATAGAAATGCTAAAAAAATAAAAAAAATAGGGATTTTATGTGAGAGGAAAAAATTAAATGGGGTTCTTTATTCCTTTTCATACTGTCGTCGTGCCAGTGGCACGGGTAAAAATACTAGTAAATAAACATTTGGACACAATTGCACTTAAATACATCTTCCTTAAATAAAAAGATCTTTCCAACGTTATTATTTATTTTATAACTCTTTGAATTTTCTTATGAGTCTTCAAAATCAATTTTATAAGTCATGATTTAGAATATAAAATCATTTTATGCACAATAATAGAAAATGAAAATAAAAAGATTGAAGAAAGTAGTTTACCTTTTATTTTATTATTCCCGTTTTTCCATTAAATAAACAAAAGGATGACATGAGTTCTACTATTATAACATAGTTAAAAAAAAATTATGCAAAAAATAATTACTACTCGTATTATGTACACCCTCCGTCCTAGACAAAGTGAGATTTTTAGTCAAACCTGATTACACTTTAACTAATAATTTAAATAAAAACTAATTATCATATTTAATATCTGAAAATTGTTATTGAAAATATTATGAATAATGATACAATTTTTCATTGGTATACGATTTTTTTTAATTTTTTTTTGCTGCATTACTTTCTTTTAGCTACATATTTTTCATTACAGTACGTAAGAAATAATTTGTTTTCTTAACCATGACTTGGCTTAATTGATTTTGAAAAACCTTTAAATAAACAATAAAATCCAAAGAAATCTCTATATATATATATATATATATATATATATATATATATATATTATATATATATATATATTAAAGTTGGTGAGGAGGGCTATGACTTTGACACATAGACAAACATAAGTTAAAGCTTCATTTGTGTGAAGCCACATCATCACTATCCTAAATGTGTGTGACTTTTGATATTCTCATTATTAGCTAATATTATTAGCTCACAATAATAGTTATGATATGAGTTAACTATTACTATTAATAGTAATAGTTAACTATAATATTTTTTTTTTGAAAGAACTATAATAGTTACTATACAAGTTAACTATTACTATTAATAGTATTAGTTAACTATAATAGTTACTATAGTAGTTACTATTAATAGTATTACTTAACTATAATAGTTACTATAGTAGTTAACTATTGCTATTGTTAGGATTCATTGTTAGTACACCCACTTGATTTGATTGATCCATGCCACGTGTTTTTTTATGGACTTTAGGAATCATGTAATGAAGTTATACTTCAATTTTTAGATAAGTCCATTTCTAGATTTTTATTTGTCTAGGCTGAGTTTTTGATTAGGTTTAACCGTAGGGGTTTAGTTCTTCAAACCGCACTTGTGCTATCTTTGAACCGCAAGTGTGGAGCCGCAAGTATTCATCAAAACCGCATGCTACAGTTTTGATGAAATAGTACTTCAAGTCTTATATGGAACCTCAGATGCAAACTTGATGGAACCGCATTCTACAGTTTCATTGAAACTGCATATCATGTTCATCCTTGGAACCGTTCCAGTGCCTGGTGGAACCGCAGAGCATTTATTGAAGAATTCAAGTGTCATTTATTCCTTGAGACAAACATTCCCTTTATGACCGTAAAGGAATGTTTTATGACTTGTCAAAATAACTTCAAGTTAACTTGGAGTCTATGCAAGGAATTTCGGTTTTGTCCAGCAATTTGAAATGTTTGCCGTTAGTCCTTTCTCTGCAATAAAGGACAATGTCAGGTAGTGGTGCTACAACTACCTAGGACTACAAGACAAAACCAAGGACGATAATGATAGCTCAACCAATGGGATTTCGACAGCAGTTGTACCATCAGATTTATTTCAAATCTTTACCCAACGGTCACAAGAGTGCACTGCCTATAAATAGCCTTCATTTCTCAACAACGAAGGCTTCTGAGCTTCAAGAGATATTATTCCCAAGTGTTCAAGTTTGCTTTGAAGATTTTACCCAAAAATTCAAACCTTCATTCATATCCTTAGTAAACCCAGAATTCTTCATCAAGCTTCAAGCCAAACAACCTTTCATCACTCAGCCTTTACACAGAAAGTTTTCATTTGTTCAACCATCATTTAGATCTTTAGAGCATTTGACCCCTTTCCACACACACACCCGATCTATATAATCACATAGATTATATACTTCGAAGACTGTTGGGTATGCTTACTTCTTATCCCTCCTACTTGTTAGAATTGATTGATACCATCACATATTAATATTTTTATGGACTTTAGGACCCTATGTAAGAAGTTTTATAACTTCAATTTTTAGCTTAGTCCATTTTATAGTATAGGCTTAGAATATAGGACCTGGAGCGAAAAGGAATGAAGATCCAAGTGTCAGTGGTCACTGCGCAGGACTACTCTGCGCAGGACACCACTGTGCAGGTATATCCTGCGCAGCATTCTTCCTCAGTTCAATACATTTAGATCACCTAACTTGGAAAACGCTTTGAAGATGTACGCTTTTAAAAGTGCTAAGATGTGCAGAAACGACAAAGCAAGCACACTCAGCAGATCCAACGGTAGAGATGCGCTCAGATGAAACAATTCAAATAAAGACAGCTGTCAACCTTCTAGAAGAAGCTTTTGAATTTGGTCTTCATGCTCAGTCTCCAACGGCTCTATATCACCTGCGCACCAATCATATTATGCCAGGTCATCACCCTTGATCAGAGCTCCAACGGCTATAAAGGACACCTACGCTTTAATCATAGTGTGCCAGCTCATCGTCCTTGCTCAGAGCTCCAACGGCTAGTTTTAAGATTTCTGCTATAAATAGCCAGCCCATCTTCATTTTCAAGTTGCTAGAGTTTGTGCTTTCTAATATCCTTGAAGTTCTGAAGATTGCTGCTTACTATTCACAGATTCAAGATCAAGCTTCAAACCTTCATACCTTCAAACTCCTGCCCAGATCCTAAGCCTTAAATCACCAGAATTCTTCGTGCTCTTCATCTCATAGATTCATAGAGCCCAGAATTTCTGAACACACACACCTCTTGAAGCTTCGATCATTTAGATCTTACTTATTGAGATACACCGGTTTAGTCTAGGATTTGCTCTTCATAGATTATAGATCTTTGAGATAGTTTGTGTTTCTTTGTTGTATCTTGTAACTCTCTCATAGAATAAGATCTCCATTAGAAAATCCAAGACTAACCATCTTGGTAGAGGACGTAGATCTTTCATTGATCGAACCTCTCCAAATAGCTTGTTCTTTATTCTCGCTGTTTATTTCCTGCTTAATCATTTCTGAATAACTGCTTTGTTTGATCTTATCAGATTGCTGTTATTGCTGCTGTGTTTGTTATTGCTTATTTGCCTTAGAACATTTTATCCAACCTTTTAAGCCAAAACTTAGCGCGTGCGTTTTTATCCTTGCGCAGCTTTTTCCTGCATGTGCTGCTTAAACTTCCGCTGTGCATTTCACACTCTCTCTGCGTGCTATACTTAGATTATTTGAGAACTGTGCGCATAAGCCATTGATTTGCAAAAGGGTTTGAAAAGAATTTTAAAACGCTATTCACCCCCCCCTCTAGCATTTTTCATACCTTTGTTGCCCCTTTGGGACCAACAAGTGGTATCAGAGCAAACACCTTCATAAAACTTGTTTGGTTTTTTAAGCTTAACAGCTTGGGTGCCGATTCAAGATGGCTTCAAAATCTTTGGCAATGGCTAACTATTCACATGTCCCAGTGCTGAATGAAGATCACTTCGAAATCTGGAAGCACTGCATGCTCACTCATTTTTCTTCCATCGACGAGATCCTCCATGACATCGTTCTTGAAGGACCCTACATCCCCATGAAGGCTAATCCTGACGCTGCTACCAACAAGGACAATCCTACAATCAAGAAGGCCAAAGAGGAATGGACCGATGAAGAAAATAAATGGGTTGGCTATGATGGAAGAGCAAGAAACATCATTCTTAGCACTCTAGACCTCTCCACGCACAATCAAATTGTGAGCGGTGGAACTGCAAAGGAACTATGGGATGCTATTGAAGGATATGTGAATGGAGACAAAGTAAGCAAGGAAAACAAAAGATTTGTGGTGCAAAGAAAATTCAACTGCTTCATGAGAAAAGATGGTGAAACCTTGAGACAAACATATGATCGCTTCTGTGCTGTTGTAAACTCTTGTAAATCTCTTGGAACTACTTTCACTAATAAAGAAGTCAATTCTCAATTCTTAGATGCGCTAGGTTTCAGATATGTGCACAAAGCAAGTCATCTGGAAGATTCTGGATTTCTAGATACTTGGCCTCTGCGCAGCTTATACGCTAACCTAAAAGTGTATGAGCTAAAGCTTGATCGAATCGACGAAACTGAAGGCAAAGGAAAACTTGTTTCCTAGGTTGTGACACGCCCCCAAGTCCCGGGATTCCCTAATAGAACCTCGAACCTGGTGCGTGTCACTAACAAGAAACAAGAAAACTAACGAGAAACAGGAATAATACCTGCTAGAATCAAACTGACATGATATATATACTCAAGAGTAGGGAGCTAAGATAGCTCACAACGAGTTCTAGACCAAGAAAATTAAAACCAACATGGTTACATACAGCGGAAGACATGCCTAGCGCATAAGCTGGCATCAAAAGATGTCTAGAGACAATAAGTACTACACAAGTCTACCCCAACCAAGAACAACCTGCCAAGTAGGCCCCTGCCAAGTCGAGCCTCACAACGTATTACCACTTGCTTTCCTGGGGGGGGATCAAATAAACAAGAAACGGGGTGAGATAAATCTCAGTAAGCTATTAACATGCAACTACATGACATGTTATCATGGAATTCAAGTAGATACTCAAGAAATCATATATCAAGTATCATCAAGTAACAAGTATAGGAGAGGCTAAGCCCACTCAACAAGTAATCAAGCTCAAGATATGATCAAGTAACAAGTAGTCAAGTAGTGTGAGAGGCTAAGCCAACTCACCAAGAAGCATATAGGCCTATCACGTATCATTACCTGAATCCTTCCTTATTTCTCCCAAGAATACTATTGTTGTCGATGCTTGTATAGCTGATGACAACCACGATCAAGATCAAGAGACTGCTATGCAGTATATAAGAAGACCCGGTAACCAGTGTCATTCACAAGAACAAGATTCACGAGGTGTTCACGAATTTAGAATTCACTCTATTAGGCTATATTGCTCTAACAAGGAAGCTAAGCCCTTACTATGGCCAGTAGTAAGGGAAAAACAGACCGAATGCATAGACCCACGATTATCACTTAGCCCCAGCACTCGCAATAAGCGTGAACCTATACACCCCTTTGCACCAAATAAGCCAGCTGGACTCACACGAGAATGCACAAGTAGATATTTACTTGGACTACGAGAATAAAACTATGTCCCATAATAGTGAACCAGTCTTTATGCCCATGTAATCATATATCTGTAGACACCCCGCCTTGGACCGCTCACCCCGATTGCACATTTGATTTTGTGTTTCTCCCCATTTAAGTGTTTCTCGTTAGTTTCTGTCATTTCCGTTAAGTTCCTGACTGACTTCGTTAAGTCCAGGGACTAAACTGAATGACAGGGCTGACTTTCTAGTCCATTCTATCAAAATTGCCTTCTCTGAGTCGCGCGCCTCCTACAGGAGGAGCCAGACGCGCGCGCCTCCCGCCCCCAAAGCAGGAAGCGCGCGCCTCTGGGCGTCAGTTACAGATTTCTGGCCAGGATTCCCTCCCTTGCTCAATTTACAAGATTTTGCCCGGGAAGGATTTCTTGGTGACTGAGTTTTGGCACCAAAAACACCCCTCTTTCACCTATAAAAACCTCTCTTTACCTCCATTTTCAAGGATCGAAAACTTAGACCGAAGATTGAACTTACAAAAACTATACCAAAATCACTTTCTAAAGGTTCTCCAAGGATCTCTTCAAGCAATATTTGAAGTTCTTCAAATTGTAGGTAAAAGTCCATCTTTTCCTTTCTTTTCTACTTCATCTCCTCTCTCTCTTTTCACTTTAATCAAATGTGCAATCACCCAAATCATTTTGGGACATGACTCTAATGATCACCTCATCTCATTGAGGTTGGTTAAGGAGTTATCTCCTACATTCCAAATCCTATTTTAAATCCCCCCTTTTCATGACTTAAAGAAGAAGAAGAAGAACATTTTCATTCATGTAGATTTTGATCAAGCAAGACCAACGTAAGTTGGGCGAGATGTGTGTTTCGGTACTTCCCCTCTCGTAATCTAACCCCCGAACCTCAAAACAAAGAATCTCTGTTTTCATAATTAAACTTAGGCTACAATCTATAGGTTTTTCTTATGTTCCTCAAAACATAGGTGGGGACTCTAAAAACAAGTTAGACATCCTAGGATAATTCACCGCTCTAGCCAAGCCGTGGTTCCCCGGGGTATCTACAGTGGCGACTCCGCTGGGGAATGTATTTGAGGGTTAAACTTGCATTCTGATCGAAATCTACATCTTTTCTGGGCATTCTGTTTCCTGATGGGGGAGGCGCGCGCGTCTGGCCTTCTAAGCCTAAGGCGCGCGCATCCCGCATCAAGAACCAGAATCGCCCACTTCTTCATGTTCTTCATCTTCTTCTTCTGTTATTCTGCACTAATCACTTCTGCAGGGGTTAGAATATGAACATAGGACCAGGGTAATCCCCTGAGTCCAAAGTCTGACATTCTGACAGGTGTGCCCCAGAAGCGCGCGCCTCCCATAAGCATTACGCCATGCGCGCGCGTCCTGTATCAGCACTCAGAGGCGCACGCTTCTGGGTTGATTCCCAGAACAGAAACAGGTTTCAGTGACTGAGCAGAACAGTGGGGTGTGGGCACAGTTGCCTGCATCAGAACAGAATTGAACCCTCGGACTGCTTTAATTTTGTGTTTTATTTACCGGTCACACGGGTGATTCGGGAGTTGTAATTTTATGTGCTTATGTGTTTTGTGTGTTTTTCTTTCTTTTAAAAAAAAAAAAATATAAATTTTTTTTTTGTCACTTGTTAGACCTCACACTACATGCACATATTCCTATGAACTGCTCACTATCGAGTCGCACAAGTCCAACCCCAAACCCGTCGAGGCCCGTCCTAGAAAGTTTCAAGCTCCACCAGACCTTGGCTCTTTCGAAGCGGTAAACCTCAGCCCGTGGCGTAGTTCAAGACTACATGCCGGGGGTGACCTTTGAGCCTCATATTCAAGCCGAGCACAAACCACACAATTCTAGTTAGGGTCTAACACTCCGTGACTCAAGTCGGTTTCCATGTACCGAGATTTCCCTAAACTAATGTCTTCAAATCATACATGCCAACTTGTTGAAAGGGACGCAATAAAAATCCGTCCCCAAAAGTGGTTATTTTGGACGAAAATAAAAATCCGTCCCCGCATGTATGCCTTACTACATTAATTTTGTTTAATCCCGATACATGTAGGATTCACAAGCGCGATGGAATCCGATGAGTATATGGGACCGCGAGATGGTCTATATACTAGTGTGATGATTCCATTAGTTTCTTAGAAACCCCAAAAGGGATTCACTCCCTCCGACTTATAAAAAAAAAAAAGAGTCTTTTCTTATGTGGTTCGAGTCGTGTGCCCAACTGTGTGTTCTAAGACTCTTCATGGACCGCAAGTGTTACTCAAGACTGACAAGGGCCTCTTCTGCAATATAGGTTCAATTGGTACTTACAAAGTCTACCGGGATTCAGCAAATCGGTTAGTCCGTGAAGAAATCACTCCAACAGCTCCAACATCAACTATGACCGGCAGCAACAACACCATGTCTCTCGAACAGCTCTCAACCATGGTCCAACTCCTCCAAGAGCAAGTCTCCACCCTTAACAAAGAGGCACAAAGCAAAGACGACATTTGGCAATCCCACCTCGACAGCCAAAGGGAGGCCCACGAGGCCGAAATGGAGCTAATGAAAGAAAAGCTCACCAACCTTGCCAAGGGAAAGAACAAGAACAATGATGATGAATCCGAGTGGACCGAGGGTTTGTTCAAAAGTCCGTATGTCAACACCCGCACCAAGAAAATGGGGGAACCGAGTTCCGAGAACAATGAGCCCAAAATGGTGGATTCTATCATGGCCTACATCGACCAAAAATTCAACGGGCTCAACATGGGGAAAGGCTCCGACACAAGCCTTTATCAATCATCCATCCTCATGGTACTATGGCCGCTCTTCCCGATAAGTTTAAGATGCCCGACATAAGCAAATTCAAGGGCAACTCTTGTCCTATGGCTCACATTGAGACTTATATTTGGGCAATGGTTCCAAAGAAGGTCTCCACCAAGGTGATGGCTTAATGCTTTCCTCTCACTCTCGAGGGGGCGGCAAAAGATTGGTATGCTACTCTCCCGCTCACTGTCCGTCTTGATTGGGACTCCGCCATGCTTGCCTTCAAGAACCAATACCAAGGCAACACCACTCACCGGCCCACAAGGAAAGAGCTAGAGAACACTACTCAACGAGACAATGAGTCCTTCATCGACTTCACAAGGAGATGGAATGACAAACTCTCTGAAATTGTTGAGAGGCCGAACACAAAAGAGCAAATGGACATATTTCTCAAGTGTCTCAAGATTGATCTCCGCACTCACCTAAGTGGGGCTTGCTACTCCGACTTCTCCCAAATGTATGAGGCGGGGGTACGCATGGATGACTTGCTCAAGGAGATTAAGAAGACCACTCCTACTTACCGCTACAAGGCCACTTCCAACTCCACAAAAGAGGCCTCGGTCAACGCCGTCGCTATTGACAAGGGGAATTACAAAAAGGTTCCTCCACCTCAAGGAAAGAAGTCCCGAAGTGACCGTGTCTACACGCCTCTCCAAGGCATGACTCAAACCGAAGTGTTCGAGGTCCTCAAGGCAAAGGGTCAAGTCACACCCGTGCAAGGGTACCAACCCAAGACGATCCTCTCCAATCATGCTCACCACAAATATTGTGGCTACCACCAATATAGTGGCCACACCACCGAGGAATGCTTCGTTCTCCGCAATGTCATTCAAGATCTCATAGATAAGAAAGAATTTTTAGTGACTAATGACGAGCATGTCAATGTAATAGAGATAGGAGAACTCGAGGGGACCACCCATTCAATCCCAATTATGAATGGGGGCCCCAATGTTATGAATAAACTTGACAATTCTTGTTATGTAGTGACTTATGATGAAGTAATGAGGGAAGTACTAGAGAATAGGAAAAAGAAGCAAGATGGAAACGTCAACATGCTAACTCGATCCGGTCGAGTCATAGCAAGCAACCCTTCCACTTCCGCACCGAGCTCCTCTTCTCAAAGGCCGCAAGCTCACAACACTCCCGAAGATCCTCTACTTGTCCAACTCAAGAAAACTCAAGCCAACATCTCTATTTGGGACCTCATTGCATCCTCGAAGAAACACCGAGATCTTGTCATCCGCAATCTCGATGATACATCAGTTTCTCCCGATACTACTCCCGAGGACCTCACGGCAATGATTGGTCACATTCATTTTAGCAACGTCATCACCTTTGCCGATATGGACCTTCCACCGTTTGGTTCCGACCACAACGAAGCTATTTACCTCAAGGTACGAGCAAGGGGGAGGCCCGTCTCAAGAGTCTTAGTGGACGGTGGTTCCGCACTCAATCTCATGCCTGGTAGAATCATGGGCATACTGGGGCTTAAGGATTCTGATTTGAAGCCTTCTACTCAAGTAATCCGAGGTTATGACAGCACCGCCCATACAGTCATGGGTATGATCGAAATAGACATTGAGTTTGGGAGCATGGTCATGTCCGTTCCATTCCAAGTGCTTGATATCCCGGCCTCGTTCAACTTACTGTTAGGTCGACCATGGATTCACAGTGCTAATGCCGTACCGTCAACTCTCCACCAATGTGTCAAGATCCGAAATGGTGATGAAATAGTGACCGTAATGGCTGAAAACATCACTATCCACAGAAATGGTGAGCCCGTCCACCAAGTTCAGCATGGTCTACCAGACTCCACTCTCTCCGGCGTCTCAATCAACGCCATTGACAAAGAAGGGGGAAACAGATCATGGACCCCCAGCAATCACAAAGTCCTCCGCATGATGAGGAATATGGACTACTTCCCTGGTTTAGGCTTAGGGAAATATCAGCAAGGAATCCCACATCCCGTGCAAGTCCCATTTGTCAAGAACACCTTCGGTTTGGGGTATGAGCCTTCCAAAGAAGACTTGAAACAAGAGCAAGCAATCAAGAACGAAAAGGCCCGAGCTCGTAAAGAAGGCCGTCGTTATGAAGTCCTGATCTGAGGCCTTACCGCAAGACGTTGAATGGTTATTTTGTCCGCCAAGGGGAAGACGTTCCATACATGATCTTTCCCGAGCCGTGGGTTAACAATAAAGGTGTCAAAAAGCCGGCCTCAAAATCTTCTCCGATTGTGAGATCCAGAAATCCGAAAGGGAAACCAACTCCCATGTCGCCCCGTGAATGGTGGGGAAGGAAGATGACTATAGAGTCCGAGACAGAAATCACCGTGGGGGAAGAACTGACAGATTTAGCCTCCATGTTTGAAGAGCTTGCCATGATGAATGAATGCCAAGCTAACGCCATCCATGACACCATCATCATGAACGAGACTATCAGTGAGATCCCGCCAAGCTCCGAGCCGATCAACAATTGGTATTCAACAAAAGGGCCTGTGGTATCCGAGGAATTCTTAGTCCAAGAAATGGGTTGCATACCCCGCACAGCAACAAAGGAAGAGCAGCTCACACTTACTTTCGAGTCCGAGAGTGTCTTAATACCCTCACCCAAGAGGATTTGGAGGCCATAGCCGAGCGTGTGTTTCCTTTCTTTGCTAATGAAAAATTTGATATTTCTGAGTACCCTGAGATTGCAAACATCATAAAATGATGAAATTAACTAATAATGAACTTAACAAACAAGTTAATAACGATTCAAATTATGATGAAATAGACCACGAAAACACAACATACTTAAATGAACTTGCTCAACAAGTCCGTAGTCGTGGCGAGAATGGTCCAAAGGCTGACGAAGAATTGCATGTTGTTAATCTGGGTACCGAAGAAGAGCCAAAAGAAACCAAGATTGGAAGCTTCTTCAAGGGAGACGACAAAGACAGATTGACTGCATTACTACGGAGTTCGTGGATGTGTTCGCATGGTCATACAAAGACATGCCGGGTTTAGACAGAAAGGTAACGGAGCAC
This sequence comes from Campanula takesimana, assembly GCA_026119855.1. Classification (NCBI taxonomy): domain Eukaryota; kingdom Viridiplantae; phylum Streptophyta; class Magnoliopsida; order Asterales; family Campanulaceae; genus Campanula; species Campanula takesimana. Next base: position 807,094 of record JAOWBW010000589.1, read on the forward strand.
AGGATTCCGATCAGAGAAGATGCCAGGCCAGTAAAGCAGAAGCTCAGAAAGATCAAGCCAGAATGGTCTCTGCAGGTCAAATAAGAGATTGAGAAGCTCCTCAGTGTGGGTTTCATCAAGGTTATCGAGTATCCGACATGGTTAGCCAACATTGTGACAGTCAGGAAGGCGAACGGCAAGGTTCGAGTTTGTGTAGACTTCCGGGATTTAAACAAAGCTTCCCCAAAGGATGATTTTCCTCTCCCTAATATCGACATGCTAGTCGACTCCACTGCTGCCTACGAGGTTCGCTCATTCGTGGATGGGTTCGCTGGGTACAATCAGATTCTCATGGCCGAGGAAGATCAACATAAGACAGCCTTCACAACACCGTGGGGTACCTTTTGCTACACAGTCATGCCATTTGGGTTAAGAAATGCTGGGGCTTCCTACCAAAGAGCCGTGACAGACTTGTTCCACGATATGATTCACAAAGAAATCAGGTCTATGTGGACGACATAATCATTCACTCCAAAGGAACCGATGGTCAACACCTAATCGATCTCCGCAAGTTCTTCGAAAGGCTTCGTCAACACAAGATGAGGCTCAACCCTGCAAAGTGCACATTCGGGGTTATCCGAGGCAAAGTTCTTGGTTATATGGTCACTGAAAGGGGAATCGAAGTAGACCCCTCCAAAATCAAGGCAATCATTGACATGCCTCCTCCAAAGACGCAGAAAGAGATTAAAGGTTTCATGGGAAGACTACAATACATCAGTCGGTTTGTGCACCAACTCACTTCCATGTGCGAGCCAATCTTCAAGCTACTCAAGAAGAATGTGGCTCTAGAATGGACCGACGCGTGTCAAGAAGCCTTCGATCAAGTAAAGCATTATTTGACGTGCCCTCCTGTTCTAGTTCCGCCGCACAAGGAGAAACCTCTGTTGCTTTATCTCACTGTCAATGATGAAGCCCTAGGGCTATGTTAGCACAAGAGCAACGAGAGTCCACAAAGGAGAACGCCATTTACTTTGTCAGTCGCCGATTCCAAGGAGGCGAAAAGAACTACTCTGTCTTAGAGAAGTCATGTGCAGCATTGGTTTGGGTCACTCAAAAGCTCAAACACTATATGGAAGCTTTTCCGATCAAGCTAGTAGCAAAGGTGGACCCGCTCCGCTACATCTTCGAGAAGCCTTTTGTGTCAACAAGAATAGCCAAATGGTACTTCATGCTCGCCGGCTATGATATCACTTACGTCACACTAAAATCCGTCAGGGGGAAAGTGTTCAGTGACCAGCTTGCCGAATTCCCGTGTGACGAAGTGAAGGGGGAAGATGTACAGTTCCCCGACGAGCATTTAATTTGTACTGCAACCGAGGAAGACAGGTGGCAACTTTTTTCGATGGCGCCGCCAATAAACACGGTTTTGGTACAGGGGTATGCTTGTCGATCAAAAGACATCTACACTCCCATTGCCATACGCTGGAATTCGAAGCTACCAACAACATTGCCGAGTACGAAGCATGCATAGCAGGGCTCGAAGCAGCTCTCGAAAGAAACGTCACGGAACTAGAAGTGTTCGGCGACTCTTTACTCCTTATCAATCAGCAATCGGGTAAATGGCGAACCCAAGACCCGACTCTCCAACAGTATGGTCAGCACCTTGAAGAAACTGGTTGAACAATTCCAAGAGATCACTTTCAACTACCTGCCAAGGGATAAGAATCGCTTCGCCGATGCACTGGCCACTATAGCTTCATTAGTTGAAATGCCCAAAGGGGAAAATGGTGAAGCCTTTCAAAATTGCTCGAAGAAACAGTCCGGCATATTGCATGAGTATCGAGATCAACGAGGTTCAAACAAACTCTCCGTGGTATTCGGATATCATGAACTTCCTCAAAGACGGAACTTATCCCGAGAACATCAATAAGAAGTCTCAAGCAGCTCTGCAAAGGTTAGCCTCTCGGTACGTACTGATTGGGGACCGAGTCTATAAAAGGCACCACGACGGGATCAATCTCTTATGCGCCAATGAGACCGAAGCTCAAGAGATAATGTGTGAAGTGCACGAAGGAGAATGTGGACCCCACATGAATGGGTTTATGCTAGTCAAGAAGATACTTCGCATTGGTTACTATTGGAGCACTATGGAACGAGACTGTATCGAGAAAGTCAAAAGGTGTGCCAAGTGCCAATTCCACGCTAATCTGCAACATGCTCCACCCTCACAACTTTACAACATGGTCACACCTTGGCCTTTCTCTTGTTGGGGGATAGACATCATCGGTAAAGTTCATCCTGCCGGGAGCAATGGGCAGTCATTCGTCCTAGTGGCAGTCGACTACTTCACAAAGTGGGTCGAAGCACAAGCCTATCGAGACCCTCAACGCCAAGAAAGTGGCCGAATTTGTAAAGATTAATATCATGTGCCGATACGGCGTGCCTCATGAAATCATTTCCGACAACGGCTCTCACTTTGAGAAGGAAATGGATGCACTTTTGGTAGAATACAAGATCACCAAGCACAAGTCATCTCCTTACCGGCCCCAAGCAAATGGCGCAGTCGAAGCAGCAAATAAGACCATCGAGACCATCGTCAAGAAAATGGCCTCAACAGGAAGGGATTGGCCCAAGAAGCTACCATTAGCATTGTGGGGCTACCGCACATCAATACGATCCGCAACAGGAGAAACTCCTTATGCATTGGTCTATGGTTCTGAAGCCGTACTCCCTATCGAACTTGAGTCACATCTCTACGGGTCCTCCTCGAGAATCAAGTCAACGAGGTCAACTGGAGGCAAAGTCGATACGAACAGCTAGCCTTACTCGACAAGAGAAAAGGTTAAGAGCACTCGAACGCACGAGAGCATATCAGCAAAGGATGACAAGAGCTTTCAACAAAAAGGTGAAGCCCGAAACAATCAATGTGGGAGATTGGTTTTAAGACAAACATCCTCCTAATGCCATGAATCCCCTGGGGAAATGGGGACCCCGATAGATCGGTCCGTACGTGGTCAAAAAGATACTAAGCGGTGGTGCAGTCCGGCTCGTGGATTTAGATGGTGACCAGCTGCCAAGGAGGTCACCTCGACAAGCTCAAGAGGTTCTACCGCTTAATAAACAAAGACATAAACAAGATAAAAAAAAAAAAAAAAAAAAAATCGCTCGCTAGGTTGAAAACCCGCAAGGGCGGCCTAGCAAAAATTAGAGCACGTGCAAAAAAGAAGCCCGCTAGATTGAAAACCCGCAAGGAGGGTCTAGGCAAAAAAACAGGGTGCACACAAAAAAAAAAATGAAAAAAATGGTCTTTGTTTATTTGAACTACGAAGACCTGAGCCTCCCAACTGGAGGAACGTAGGCAACCTTCGGGTGCGGTCTAAAACATATCAAAAAAATACCCAATTCACTTCAAATAACAAAATGCAATTTTTTATTCATTCAATGAATTATTCAAACCATTACAACGGATTTATTGAGCAACAAAAGACATCAAAATATTAAATCATAAAACAAAGTGGTCTAATTGCAATCTCTTGGGTACAAAGAAAAATCTAATCTTTCTTAGGTTTGGGAACCCATTGCTTCTTGTTATGTACTTTAGTCTTCTTGGATGGGGACGGAACATTCTTGGGACCGCCAGACGGGAGAAAACGCTAGGACGGGACGGAGCTTCATCAACGGCTTTCCCTTTACCCTTTATCAAGCGGAGCCTTAGCGGGGACAACCATGGGACGCTTCCACACATAGGAGGAATTTCCTTTACCTTTCTTCTTCTTGGGAAATGACGAGGTCTATAGTCCCGCACATGAACCACCGGTCTCACGGGTTCAAACATCGTCATTGGGCCTTCCCAAACGATCAAAAACGCTCGGACGCTTCTCCAACCATCGGACGGACCCTACAGCTGGAACGACATTCACCATTGGAACGGACTTCTCACCCTCGGGGACGGAAACCTTAACTTCAAAGGAGAAAGTCATTGGGGCCATTA